>JALIZF010001888.1:0-600000 GCA_029948255.1 Telmatactis stephensoni
TTCTCTAAAATACTTGATTGGGCCTCCTGTGGTCTTGCTGCTTGTTTTAACTGGAATACAAATATTTGATTTATGGAATATTCTGATATCCTTAGGTACAGAGCACCAGAGTGTTTACTTACAGATGGCTATTATAATCATAAAATGGACCTATGGGGAGTAGGGTGTGTCTTTTTTGAGGTCATGAGGTAGGTCACACAGCTAATTACATTCTGTCAAATATTCACAAATTCATAATGCATTACCTTTTGTTTCTTTTCATCTTTTCAGCTTGCATCCACTTTTCCCTGGTTCAAATGAAGTAGACCAAATAGCTAAAATACATGATGTTTTAGGGACACCTCCTTCTAGTATACTACAAAAATTAAGAAAGTAAGTAATAAATAGAGAAAAAACATACACTGTCATAAGCATTCACTACTGTTACATAGGGATGTCATGTATTTACAAATATTTTACTATCATGTGAGTAAATAATTGGATTTTCTTTGTTCACAGTAAATCAAGAAGTATGAATTTCAATTTTCCCCAGAAAAAAGGCACAGGCATCAGTAAACTGTTGCCTCATGCCTCACCTGAATGTATAGAATTAATAGAACTACTATGTACATATGACCCTGATGAAAGGTGAGTATCATAGCCTTTAAAAAGTCATCTCCTTCTCTCAGTATCATATCTATCAGTACCTATTTTTCCAAGGGGGGTTCCATTTCTTAACCCAGCTGTGTATAATACTCTATTCTTTGGTTGTTGTTTGACAAAAAATGGCTTAAAACCTTCAAGGGGGGGTTCCGTGGACCCCTTCGACTCCCCCCCTGGATCCACTACTGCCTATACTATCAGAGGTTGGCAGAGGTTGGATGGATAATAAGCCCCAAGTATGATGACGTTTTGACCCCCTCTCTATTCCAGAATCCTTTTCAAGTAGCTTTTGTTCACTGATTACAACTATTGTGTTTTAGTGAGGAAATATTTAAAATTTGAAATTGAAATGTTCTTGAAAAGGATTCTGGTATGGGGGTCAAAATGTCATCACAATTCAGGCTTATTAAGCAGGGGTGGAAGCTGAGGATTTGACATCATGTTTCTATTCACCCTAGAATAACAGCGAAGCAAGCTATACGACATCCATACTTCAAAGATCTCAGGTACCAAAAATATAGCTCCAGCAACTCGAGACAGTTTAGACAAACATAACTAATACAGGTGAAGGCCTTAATCTTTTAATCAGAATTGTATGAAAACATTTTACCTTTTGTAATTGCAGAGAGTTAGAAAGACGGGCTGCAGCTAGAGTAGGTTCACCATCAGAAATGTCTGTTATCTCAAGAACTTCAAAACCACTAAAGAAAAAGGTATGCAGTCTGAGAAATAATTTAGAATTACATTGTTATATACATCTAATCAAAACATTATTATAATTTTTCTAGAAGAGACATGGAAACAAAATGAAAGATACTACAATACAGGAGGTATGTAGAATGGAGTGATGCAGTATATCATATTCCCCTGGAATGGTCGATATATTGCCAAATCTTTTTGTGTGGATAAGCCACCAGGGTTCAGTTGCTTGTTCAGTGGATAAGTGCAAAACCAGTGTTAGTCTAAAGGAGACCTTTGGTTTTAACATATTTTTTAACCCACCTTCAAGTGTCTACAACCCTGGCTCCTTTTAAGATTGTCAAATATGAAATCAAGACAAACAATTAACAAAACTATTATTGTTGGCAAATAGCCTATCAAAGATCCCCTCCCCTCCCCACTGGATTTTACTTATACGAGTGCACCACCACCACCCCCCCTTACAATGACCACACAGTGTTCATAGAGTAGCTGTTTTATATTCATCTGTATTGATTTATTTGACAGTCTATCCTTCCAAAGGAATTTCCATCTGCAATCATCCCACCACCACAGTCCAATTACCATCCATTTGGTACTAAAGCAAGTGTTTACAGCAATAGAACAGTTCTACCAAAAATACCTCTAGCAACTAACATGACAACATCTTTTCCTACGTCATTTCCACCCATCTTGAATGATAAAAATAAGGTAAGTTTAGTCAAGGCTCCATGAAACTCATTGAAATAGTAATAATGCCCTTTCTGGTTCCACTTACAGAACAAAAAAGCATAGTTCTCTGCTGAAACGTTTGAGTGCAAAACAAACTATATTTTTAGTGAGCTTAAGCACAGAGAACGTAGAATGCCACAAATGCAGGAGAGGTGCGTGAACCATCGGTTGCAACAGCAGATCTATTATTAGAAATCTACATTGTATCCCATGGCAACCAATGGCACGTGCACCCCTGCATTCTTGGCGTTCTACGTTCTTGGTGCTTAAGCTCTTAAGGCCTCGACACACACAATGTGCCTTTTTTCTGCAATAGGGATTGCACAACCCTGCAGCTGTTGCATCACTTGCACATAACAGTTGCAAGGTTTAGGATTGAGTTCTGCTTCTGCAATATTGCAACATTGCAGCGCTGGATACATGGTGCAATGTTTGGGACTTACATTGAAGCAGAGAGGAAATTAACTTTAAGTGGTTGTAGAAGGGGTCTAGACAAGATTTGTAGTACATGTATAATGTTGGAGATGCCAAAAACATAGAAGCAGGAAACATAAGTTTAAATACAAAGTAACTTACTGTCTGCATGCTATACATGTATATGGGCGAATTATGCAATATTTACAAACATTGACATTACAATGCTAATGTGTCATATTACTTGTGTTTTCATAGCCTGTCATTGTGCTGCGACTATAGAGGAAACTTTTATCTCTACTATAAATAAACTAATAGAATTTTGTTCATTTGTTTTGAACAGAAGACTCAAGGAACCAAAAAGTACAACCAATATTCATTACCAGCCATTGATAAACAAGGAGGTGCTTCAGGTTTCTAGTGCATAACTCATGCATAATTCTCAATAATTGCGTGGTAGGTTATGCAGTTCTTCCAGGAGATCAGCATTCTGTGCTGCACAGAATGCCCTTCAAGACGGCTCAAAGAGGAGACAATCCTTTAACCAAGACCAGTAGCACTACTGTGTTGTAATACTAAACAAGGGTTGACCATAATGTTTGACAGGACAATTTCCTATCCATGTTGAAAGGAATGTTTGCTGACAACTTACCAGCACTTTAAATTCACATATAACATACCAGCATCCACCTGACAACCAACTAACACCTTTGTCCACTCTGGCACTCTACCCTCAAATGACCACTGAGTGACACTGTACAGACACCTGAGTACCAACAACCTACTGACACTGTTCCAACCACCTACCAACAACCAACTGACAAGTTTCTCACACCCTACCAGTAAACTGCTAACAACCTGTCAACAACTCAACACTGACAACCTACAGCTGACACCCTTCCAACAACTGACCTTAATCAACACTCCATCCACAATCTGAGACATATAACAACTATACATCCTACCAACAACCCACAAACTATTCCTGCTTTACCAACAACCTTCTACAACGTCAAAAACTTACCAATGAGTGATCAACAACCCAACGATTGACAAATAACCTTCTGCCGACACCCTATCAACCACTATCAACAATCTACCAGCTGATTATGCTTTGGTCAACAACTGTTTAGTGTTACTCTACACCTTATTCTACCATCAAACAAGAATGAGGTTCAAATCCTCTTCAATCTCCAGAGAATCCCACTGACATAAACAGGGTTCGTGCAGAAGTTCCTTGAAAAAATTCAAGGAGTTTTTAAGGAGTTTTTTAAGGACAAAAATTACATTTTTCAAGAACCATACTCTTGGCATAACGTGATAATGAGCGCGCGAAAATGACACGTGATACCACAGGAAACCCGCTACAAGCTCCGGGTTGCGTATGAGGTAAAAACTCCTCTCTGGTCTCTGGTCTGATGTACACAGCAAAAAGATATATATTTATGCAAATAAGGAAAGCTGAGAGTTCAATATTTTTGAAATTTTATTGAGTTGTTTCCAAGGATAGTTTTTAATGACTTTTCAAGGACTTTTCTACTTTTTCCCGTTTTTCAAGGAGTTTCAAGTGCCCTTGAAAATGCATTTTAAATTTAAGCACTTTTCAAGGAGTTTAAGGACCTGCACGGACCCTGCATAAATTAAGCTTTCTGACAAGGTTCCAAAACCCTAATGGAGGATAAAAACATGGTAATCGGTGACTTTTGTACAATATATATAGGTTTTAAATTATTTTATAAAGATATGAAAAATGTCATGTTTTGGCTGAAAACTTTAAAAGTTTGACAACACGATAATATACTGATGAACTTGTACCCTGCATACATACAATTTTCCCATCAGATAAGGAAATGTCAGAGTGAGATAACAATAGCCTCTAGTACTCAGGGTAACAAACTATGACTGGTGAATGATCTTGGTCTTGAAGTTTTGGTCACCAAGAGTGAGAACTATAACTACAGTATTATGGAGTCTATTTTATGATAGTAGAATTTGAAGTTACTTTCTGGAATTTGTATGGAATGCTTCATAAGGCAAATAAAGAAGAATCAACATATATATATAGCTATTTCAAAAAAGGTTGATGGAGCAAATGGCGAATGGCAATCAGCCATTGGTGATTGCACGACCAAAAGGAATTTTGGGGTAACAATACTGGTCTAATAGCGTGACCACAGTTCCTTTTGGTCATGCAATCGCCAATCACCATTTGCCGTTCACCCCATCAACCTTTTTAGAAATAGCTATTATATAGTACTCAGTAATGCATTGCTCATTAGCTCTTACCTATGTGATAAATGCAATACTGAGCCTTCGTATGTTGCTTGTGATTCTGTTTGTGTTGCTTGTCAAAACCCAGATCCAGTTGTTCAAACAGCATTATTACTGTACCACTAACTAAGGATAAATGGCTAGCAAGCATTACGAAACTGTATGGTACCTCGAAACAAAAGATTGGAAAATACTAGCAAACTGTTGATTAGCTGGGGAATCAGGATCATTTTCTCGTGATTGATATAGCTTTTGAGTGGCTGTACATTCCTTCAAAAAGATCCTAGCTACCCCACAAAAGTTAAGAATCCATTTATTTAAATCCAGGAATACTAATCTAATTTTGAACAACTGGGTGCAGGCTTTGGCATTAGTTTCCAGACTTGAAATTGAAATACAAGGTAGAATATATGGCTCAAGCTTGTTTGAATGCTGGGTCTTGGTGTCTCATGAAGTCTGGTCAAGATTATTCACCAGCCCTAGTATCATGGTCATCAGTTTAATAACTTATAGTTAAAGTTATACTTCATAACAAAAATTGTGTCATGATTATGAATAATATTATTTTAAATGATTTTAACAAATTTTTAATTTTTAATTAAAAAAGCACAAAAATATTTTTATACTGAAAAAAAACACTAAAAGTCATTCCTCATGCTGCTACTAGTCATTATCACTTTGAGTTTTTATTTTTATATTTTCCACCTTTTAGTTAGACTGATTCCATTAGTCGTAGTTTTTGCTCCTTTGTATCTTTGATTGAACACCACAGGAAGCCCAAAGAGCAAACAGACCAACTTAAGGAATCAGTCTATTTTTAGCAAGTCGTTAATTCATGGAAATCTTTTCATTATTTATATTTATGTTTAACTATTTGTCAACCCTCTCTTGATCTCAAGTTTGGCTGTTTTTTTTGTCAAGACCTTTGCCTTTTACAATACTATCTACTATGAGTCTTTAAGGTCTTAGACTTCTGTTTCACTTACGTGTATCAACCATCTGGTACAGCTAGAGCTTATATTCATACATACGCATTAAAAAGATTCAAGTTTTACTACAGTTTCATGCAGCTACATCTGTCTGCTTCTTTAGCTAGACAAATAGATGTGAATCTAGGAAGATTTGAATCTCTTCTCCTTGAATCCTAACATTTGCATCCAATTTTTCTAACTTAGGTGGAATTTTCTTTTCTAACCCATCAATCACCTTTGGGGCAGTGGCAGCAAATTATTGGCCAATTTCTATCAGGCACAAAACGATTGATGGATCAGATAAAAGACTGGGGGAAAGAAGCTAGTTGCAAAGCAATAATTTTTTGCCTTTATTCATAATCATCTCAAAAGACATTTTATAGTCAGATTTTACACTATTGTAAATAATATACATATGTGATGGAGTTGATTTAAAAAAGTGAGATTAAATGGTGTGATTTTTAAAACTGTGGTATATTGTTGTTTGACTTGTTGAGAAACCTATTGTTTGAAACAGGTTTAGCACTAATTCAGGTTTAAAACTAAAGAAAACCATTGATTTCAACTCTGGGTTAGAGCTAACCTGTCTTTGAACAATCCAGGATATATTGCTTCAACTTTTAACTTGTTAAAAACTCGATGTCAAGTTGACATCCAATGGGCACATAGCTCTAAAATTTATTGTGTAATGTCAGCCTGCTTGATTAGAACATACCAATTTTGAAGCCATTCACGTTTCATCTCAGGATATTGCTAGGAGAGGGTTTACCTTTATATTGTGAAGTTTAATGGTTATTTATCAAACTCATTAATAATTCATTAGAAAACAGAAATCACTACCGTAACATAGATCTTTATATGGGATAAAGATTTTTGTTCATTTGCATAAACTTTAATTTGGATTTTCTAAGCAAAAAATAGTCAAACTTGGAAAATTCTCAAATATGCTATTTGACAGCTAGACGTTTGATAAGTAATATAAAGAACTTGAGAGTGCATTATATCAGGTCTAACACTCTCATCCTTTATGCATTATGTTGGTTTCAAAGAATAGATCTTGGACTACTATAGTTTTACAAATGTAAAAATTATAGCATAATGTACAAACCAGTTGACAGTGTTTTAAAAGTTTGTAAACAAGTTTCATTCAACACTTGGTGGTACATTGGCTTCACAAATAATTAAGCTTATATTGATTTGTTTCTTCAATGTTTATGGGAATGTGCAATTATGTAAAACTATGTAGATACATGTACCAAGCATTCTAGTCATCATCCCATCCTAAAGTGAAAAGAACTGAAGATGGGTGGACAAACCACATTGCAAATTTCCATATAGGTTGAAGAAGCCACCTAATACAATTTTAGCCCAAGTTGCTGGTGGTCTGCAGTTTTGAGAGCAGAGAAATGAAATCAAGAGACCATCTCTTCATTTTTTCCTCTGACCCCAAAACCACATGCAGAGTGCCAGCAATGCAGGCTAATGCAATTAAGTCTCAGTATTCCTCTAGATTCAATCTGTTGTGTATTGTCACCAAAAGGATACTTTACCTACATTCACTGACTTGTCACTCCCTGTGATCATTTGTCTGCAAACTACAAACATGTTAGTACTCCACCATGCATACAGGGGGTTTATCAATTGAGGACATCTGGCTGTGACACCCAGGCAAGGCTTCAGAGATTTATTATCAGAAGTTGGTTTGAATTTCTCAAGATAACTAGGCAAAACTCAGCAGTCGTGTTCAGAGCTGGTCAATTTGCCTGGTGCCCTGCCCTAAATGAACAACCGACACTAGTTAAGAAAACATTGCTATAGTGTCTGAACAACCTCACTGTGTATAGACAGTTGATTTGTGGTCAGTAATTAGTAGATAGCAGTTTTCCTTTGACTCTGAAAGTGTGCCACATCATGCATGCAGTTTTGATTGGATAAGCAAACAATGACCACAACGATGAGAAACAGCAAGGCACTACATAGTGGTTTTTGTATGTGTGAAATGGACTGTGCCATGCCGTGTTGTCTACAAAAACATTTGAAATTCCTGCCGCAACCATGCTGAGACCTTGCCATTCTCAGTCATTACAGTCAAAACGGCTCAAGCTAATCAACTAATCTTCTTGATAACCACTTACCAAATGATGCAGATTTGTCACTATTGCCTTCACCTTTCACCAGTGGTCTTCTTTTAATGCAGGCGTAAATACACATGGGATTGAGCCTGATGAAGGAGGGGTAAGATAGGTCCATCTACCCCTATGCACAATCATTTCAGCCAGGGGTGTAGACACACCCAAACTGCCAAGATCTCTGAGGTTAGTTGGATCGATCTTAAATTTTCTGGCAATCCACTGGCCAACTCAACTTTGATTGCTCATGTTGACTGGGTTGAATTAAAACCTTAGTTCAGTGACAGTGATACATAGTACTAATTCATATGCCACAGTCTCCTTTTAATGACTATGAATAAGATACATGTTTTACATGACTTCAAATTAATATCAATGAAAATTTTGAAAACAGAATCAAAAAGATCTTTGTGAAACAAAAATAAATGTATCTTAATGACGTATGAATACATGCCAGCACTTCATAAGTGCAATGTCTTAAAAAACGTTTTCTTTCTTGTCCATGTCTCTTTAGGCAACACTAAAAGCGGACATCAAACCTTAACAAGCATCTTTTTTTTTTGTTGTGATAAAATGTAGCTTTGGCTACATTCAACATTTTGATGTGTTTCAACTCGTATAAATTTTCAGAAAAATGTAGTTCACAATATTGCTATCTTAGGCCCAGTTCAGACGTCAAACTTTTGCCACATCGAATCTAATAACATCAAAGACCATCTAATTATCCTGCATTGTTTTCAATACATTTGATACAGCAAAAGTTCAATGTTTGAACTGGGCCTTTCAAGTCATGTGGTCTTAAAACACTTGTTCTTATGATTGCTCTTTCAAAAGCCCATAAAATTCAACTGCTCAAAAACTGTCATTCAGCGCAAAGAGGTTCATGTATCTAAGATGAAACTCTTGGACATAATTTCAAGGACACCATGTTTCACCAGTCACTACCACTTGAGTCATCACCCCAGAGAAACCAAGGTTCCTGATAATCACTCTCGTAATCATCCTCATCCTCGTCACTTGAGCAATCATAAAAGTTCCTATCAAAGCTTATTAAGCTGTATGGTTGAATCCTTCCACACTGGTCATAACAGAACTTAGGCAACGAAAGCTGGACAAAATGGAAATCCTCAAATCCACTTTGTAAAGCTTTAAATGTCAAAGACTTCTTCCAGGTGTTCTTCTTCTTGATATATTTAAACGTTTCTCCACCTCCTACCACATAGATTTCATCATCTAGAGAAAAGCTAATTCTTGGTGTTTGAAATTTATTTGTCAGAGGTGCAATGTGTGTCCATTTATCTGCGGACTCTTTGTAGACCTCACTGGTTACCTCTAGACCACCACTTAGTCCGCCAATTGCAAAAATATTATCAGTGGTAGCAGCAATTTGTGGACTAGCTCTGGGGATATTCATAGATGCTACGGGGGTCCAGTAGTTAGCTTCAGGATCATATCTCTCAACAAGGGACTCAGATAGACTGTCATGGCTCCTTTTGCCTCCAATAGCATAAAGGTGATAATCAGTAGCAATAGCAGCTATCATACATCTTGGGGTTAACAACTGTGCCATTACATTCCACGTATTTTCCACAGGATCATAGCAATGGACACTGCTATCCTTCTCTACAAGGCTTGAACATCCACCAAGGATATAGAGCTTACCCTTAAGAGAGAGAATGATTGCTTTGTCATGACATACACTGGGTTGTACAATACTTCCACTTTTCTCAATCCAACAGGGATACGTCTTGTTCTCTCCTAAAGTATACTTCATTAACATGGATACATTGTCATCCCAGTCATGACGATCACGACTAACTGTATACAGTTCTTTACCAAGTAATGCAACACCAAGCTGAAAGAAGGGAGAAGGAGAGGCAGGGAGTCTGTAGATTATATTATCTTCTATATCATAGCAAAAGGACGTACGTAGATTCCCTCTGCCAATGCCAATGACAACATTGTGAACTTTAGCCGAGGGTCTTTCCTTGGCAACTGCCTGCCTCTTGGTCCTTGAAACCCGGCTCCTTCGACGTTGCTGCTTGATGAAGTTTTGGCAAAAGACACTTTCCTCTAGAAGAGGTTCTTTGGACAACTGATCTTCAACAAAGTCAATGGATAAGGAACCATAGCGTAAACAGGGTAGAAGGGATGGTAGTTCCTTGGCTCTTGATTCTGGGTCATGCTTGACCCACTTTAAAACAGCCTCAAACACTTCCTCTTCCTTTTCAACTCTTATTAAGTCACTACATACAAGTTCCCTGAGTTCTCTGGCCTCTAAATCGTAAAATTCAGTCTCCTGTTTAGCTCTTTGGAAGTGTTCTTTCATATACGTATCAGCTTTTCTTTTTAGATCATCTAATGCGTACCTATCTGCTATACGTTTAGTAGAAAAACAGTTTGAGACTGAAAGATTCGACGATATGATTGATGCACATGCCGTTTTGACATGATTGAGAAGGAGAAAGCTGGCGGCCTCCAGCAAGTCCTCTGCGTTGTCTCGGTTGATTACAATTTCGCGTGTATAAAAGAAATCAAGAATTGCTGAAAGGGCTGAGCTTGATAATGAACACAACTTTATATGTTCAGCCTTAGAGTCTCTCATTCCACTGGTGAACAACGTGTAAAAGAACTGACTATTGGCGGCCAAAACACAGCGATGAGCGGGAAACGACTCACCGTCCACTTCCAAAATCACATCACAAAACCCAGTTTCGCCTTCTTTTCTCAACACATTTAGAAACGACAAGAAAGAGTAACGATCTCCACGGAACGTCCTACCACCACCAGCGTGATAACTTAACTCTATAAGGCGTTCTTTGTCAAGACGACCGAACGATTCTTCCACGTTGTTCGTCACTTCGGACATCTTGGATGGGCTGATGTCATAGCGCGCTTGCGCGAAGACCTGCTAAGGCGGGAACGCCGGGACCGGAAGTGGCAAATAGAGGTGTCAAATTTATTTTGTGAGCGGTGGGGATTTGGGGAGTGTTTGTGTGTGTTCCTATCGTTACTATTTGTTTTATATGGATCATTTCCAAAATGCTCAAAACTCAAGTGGAACAACTAGTGTAGCCCCGGAGTGTAGCAAGTTGTTTCACTTCCTATACAAATATTTGAACTTTAAATAGAGTAAAGAAAATGGAAACTGCTTGCAATTTTTTTTTTACAATTATTTGTGGTGAAAGGGGAAAATCCTCATTGAAAAGGGCAACAGAACATTGTCCTGTCAACAAGCATGTCAAAATGTGTTCCTGGGAGGGCACTAAAGGTATTTTTGGGTAGGGGCCAGTTGTGCCACTACGGCACCTCAAAACTCTGACCCTGTCCCAAAACTAAAATTTTTATTTTCAGTACCCTATTCCAGACTAAAAAAATTAAAATGTACACCCTGTCCCAGACTGTAATAATTAAAGTTTTTTTAATAAACGTTCCCTGGCCTCTTTTATTGAGCATTTAAACCATGCCCTGTCCCATACCAAAATGGTACCCTATCCCAGACAAAAAAGGCAAAAAATGATACCCTTCCCCAGACCTGGGAGCCCAAAAACTATACTTTATTGAGTGGCACATACCCCCTCCCCCTCCCCCCTGGGCAATGGTGTGCTACCAGATTGTGAAATTTTATTCTGTTTTAAAAATATTATTTGCATCTTTGTTGATGTAGTGCCATGTACATGACACCAAGTAAAATACACCATATCCATACATATGTCTGTTATAATAGCCGACTTCTGAGTAGCCTGCCTAGCGGCGCAAGGAGAGAGGGGGAGGGGAGGGGAAGGAAAGGGGAGGGGACTGGGGGAGTCCCCTCCCTCCCCCTCCTCTCCCCTCATGCCGCTACACAGGCTATTAAACTTCTGAGTTGCACTTCACTTGCCACATACAAAAGTATCAAGACAAGGCTATATGCATAAAGCTCAGTCATTCATAACAAGACAAAAGTTTTAGCATGTAGCCTCGTTCTGAGTCCTCTGTATCTGGCAGGTGACAACTGGACTATTGTTATATATCTATCCTTTAATAGAACCAATGGCTTCATTCTTGCAAGAACATTTTTTATTTCACAAGAATGCAGAAGTTGACTGAAAATGACACTTTTCCACAAATAACACCCAGGAATTTTACTATAAATTATATGTTTGCATTACACATCATTAAAAAATAACGAAGACCACTTGTGATTGCAAAATCTCTTCCTCTTTTAGTAGACTGCACTATCATAGTCTGGTTTCATATGTTTTTGCTTTTGGTTCTTTGTGAATCACCGAATTAGATTCCACATAAAACAAACAGAAACTTATGGAATCAGTCTATCATACATGTTTTTCTTTCCTTGTTTGTATATTTATTTCACATTCATCAAGGCAATTAGTTGACTGGCATTTGCAAAAATAGGCCTCTCTTGTTTTTTTCTAAAATTATATGCATTATCTTTCTCTGCCAAGAATGCAAACTAGTATTTCACAAGTAGTAGAACATGAAGAATGTTATGAATCAATTTGATATGGATGAAACTTACATCTATAGCTAAGCAACCCAGAGGTAACAGTCTGTCATTCGTTTCTTAGTGGCTTCTCTTGAAGTCAAAATAAATCTAATTTCTGACTAGTCAATCTATGACTAAAAAGCAGATTAATGAATTTTGACTTCTCTAACAGACTACATTTGCAGAGTTATTTTTTCCTGCAAGTAAGAAACAAGTTGACAGAATAGTCCCTACAGGGTGCAGGGTGAAGTCTAAAGAAAACTTTTGGTTTTAACCCTGGGTTAACACTAGCCCAACTTCAAGCAACTGGGCCCAGGTTCTTAACAATGTGCAAAGTATCACATTGCTTGCTTTAATATTTTATTTTTGGAAATTAGAACTGTGGTACTAATGGAAACAGGGGACTCCCTGGAGATGGGGTGCCTAATCACTAGCCAGTAGCTATGATATTAACCTTTGCAAATAATATTATTTTATTGTGAAGCAGGACAAAAATGAGATTGTTCAAATAAACAACACAACACATGTTAGTACTGAAACAGACATGTTTCATTGACCTATTATCAGAAAGGTGTACAAATGATGATGGGTCAATGATCCAAAAGCTTAGACCTAATAAAAATAGTTATGTAGACATTTAGCAGATAATATTGATTAAGATGTCTCCTCAAACAGAGAACTTTTAAAGATTTTTGTTTGGTTTATTCGACTGCCATACAAATTGTTCCACCAGTCATGCTGAAGATGGACGTCATAACATCCAAAACATCCCTGTTTCAAAACTAATAAGTGCTGTGATCTTTGAAGAATATAAACTTTGTAGAATATGATCATAATATGTCAAGTGTTATAGCAAATAAAGCAAGAAAAATGCCTGTTTTATCATTAGCATAAATAATAGCAAGGATATTATCTATGATGCCCATAATCAATATGAGATCTTGATACTGCCTCGTCCAGACACTGGGCCCTCTTTCGCCGCTCCTCTTTTTTATTTGGGCTTCCTATGTCAGGGAGCCCAAATAAAAAAGAGGAGCGGCGACGGAGGGCCCAGCGTCTAGACTAGATACTGCCATGTTCTATATATTGGGGAGCAGGAGAACCCTGGATAGGGAAAAGTGGGAGGAGGAAGACGCCAGTGGGAGGCAGAAGGAAGAGTTTGGGGTATAAACCCAAGATTTTCTGATTAGTCAATGATCAATGTTCATTCAAAATCTTCTCATAATATATGCTAAATGACTGGTCCTTTCAGCTCTATAGACAAAACACTACAGTAACAGCTAATGCAAACTATTTCAAAGGGCTTTTTACCATTTTTCAGAAGCTCAATAATTTGCATTGCCAACAACACATAAATTGTATTTATCCATTTTTTGTAAAGAGTAATTTTCAGAAATAAAAGTTAAAGGAGAAGTGCATACAAGAGGCCTTCTGTGATAAATAAAAATTGAAACACCAAATTGAAAAGACTATCATTATGACATTTAAATTAATTTCAAAACACCTGGCACCAAAACATGATTATGGTAGACTTAGTCGATTGCCATGAAAAATGTCATAAAAATAATGGCAAGTTACCGGTAATGGAATTTGATAAGTAAACAATAATGCATTTTGCAAAATGAATCTATATATTTTGCCCCCAAGCAACTTAACTTTGGTTGTCAAGATAAAGAATCCCACTGAAAAGTCATATCGATTTGAATTTCTTCCTGCTTGAAAGAGAAAACATCTTGTACCATTGTTCTTCCATCTTGCAGCATTAACGTTAATGATACCAGATCTTTTATGCTTTGTGGGGGGCTTTCACCGCAGCCATAACTTTAATCGAAGGGCATCTACTCCATTAAGGTAGTAACGAAAGAGACGTTTGTCACGGACAAAACCTAACTTCTCATAAAGATGAAGGGCTGCTTTGTTAGTAATTTCTGTTTCTAAAACAACCTGGTGAAAGATACAAACAGCACAACATGAGGAATATAAGTCTATTTTGATTATAAAAAAGTTACTACTATAACCTCACAAATTTTAGTAACTGCGAAAACGCTTGTATCGTGACTGACAACTTTAAACTTTCAGTTGGATTTTGGGTTTTTCTGATCTGCCAATGATGTGAAGGGGAAGAGCTGATGCAAATGCCCTTGATCTGGCCTCAATCCACATTTGTCATCCACCTTGAGGTTCCTTGAGGACATTTGCACAAGCTTTGCCCCCTTCACATGAATGGCAGATTGGAAAAACCCAAAATCCAACTGAACAGTTGAATTCGTTGTTGGTTGCAATACAAGTGTTTTCACAGTAAAAATTAGGAAATAGTAGGCAACCATATGAAATGAAAAATGAAATTTTTGCATTTATATAGTGCATTGAAATATCTATGGCCCTGTTCACACTACAGCATTAGATCGATCTGAGATCGATCCAGTCTAGTACATCGCTTCAGCTGGATCGATCTCAGATCGATCTAGAACTGTAGTGTGAACAGGGCCTATATGTATATAATCAAATGCACTTAGAGTTTGTTAGTAGTAAGGACAGACTGTTGTACCGGGCGACAATCCCCTACTCTTTGCAAACAGTACAACAGGATCTTTTACGTCCACTACAATGGACAATGGATATGGCAAACTACTTAAGCCTGATCAGGGTGAACATAATCACCCATAGCTTCAAAAATGGTATTTTTACAGAAGATTACTAATAAAGCAGTCCATAGAAATATGCAATAACTGAAATGTTGATTCGTTAATTAATTTGAATTTGAATTGAATTGAAGAATAACTTGCTCAAAGATCATCACCCTTCACTCACCTCATCACAGTTGTCTTCTATCATGGCTTTTATTGCTTTTTTGACAAGTTTGGTTCCTGTATGATACATACAACAAATAAGTAAAGGATTTTAATAATAATTATTAAATAATAATTATAATCACTATAAGGATCTTAATAAAGACCATTTATTCATTTATTCTGTTTATTTATGTTTGAACTATAATCCTGACACTGCACCAATATCATCTTTTATTCCAATGTATCTAATCCTAACATCGAAATTAAAAATGAAAATGAAAACAAAAATGAACATGAAAACAAAAATGAAAATGAAAACAAATATGAACATGAAAACAAAAATGAAAATGAAAACAAAACAAAGACATCACTAGACTTAAACTAAGCAGTTTTTTTGAACACAGATAGACACCCTTAGGTGCACACATGAAAAGGTGAACACCCCTGTAAGGTAGACACCCCTGTAACGTGAACACCCCTATAAGGTAGACACCCCTGTAAGGTATACACCCCTGTAAGGTAGACACCCTTGTAAGGTAGACACCCCTGTAAGGTAGACACCCCTATAAGGTAGACACCCCTGTAAGGTATACACCCCTGTAAGGTAGACACCCTTGTAAGGTAGACACCCCTGTAAGGTGAACACCCCTGTAAGGTAGACACCCCTGTAAGGTAGACACCCCTGTAAGGTGAACACCCCTATAAGGTAGACACCCCTGTAAGGTGAACACCCCTATAAGGTAGACACCCCTGTAAGGTGGACCCCCCTATAAGGTAGACACCCCTGTAAGGTAGACACCCCTGTAAGGTAGACACCCCTGTAAGGTGAACACCCCTGTAAGGTGGACACCCCTATTAGGTAGACACCCCTGTAAGGTGGACCCCCCTAAAAGGTAGACACCCCTGTAAGGTAGACACCCCTGTAAGGTGAACACCCCTGCAAGGCAGACACCCCTGTAAGGTGAACACCCCTGTAAGGTAGACACCCCTGTAAGGTAGACACCCTTGTAAGGTAGACACCCCTGTAAGGTGAACACCCCTGTAAGGTAGACACCCCTGTAAGGTAGACACCCCTGTAAGGTGAACACCCCTATAAGGTAGACACCCCTGTAAGGTGAACACCCCTATAAGGTAGACACCCCTGTAAGGTGGACCCCCCTATAAGGTAGACACCCCTGTAAGGTAGACACCCCTGTAAGGTAGACACCCCTGTAAGGTGAACACCCCTGTAAGGTGGACACCCCTATTAGGTAGACACCCCTGTAAGGTGGACCCCCCTAAAAGGTAGACACCCCTGTAAGGTAGACACCCCTGTAAGGTGAACACCCCTGTAAGGCAGACACCCCTGTAAGGTGAACACCCCTGTAAGGTAGACACCCCTGTAAGGTGAACACCCCTGTAAGGCAGACACCCCTGTAAGGTGAACACCCCTATAAGGTAGACACCCCTGTAAGGTGAACACCCCTATAAGGTAGACACCCCTGTAAGGTGAACACCCCTATAAGGTAGACACCCCTGTAAGGTAGACACCCCTGTAAGGTAGACACCCCTGTAAGGTAGACACCCCTGTAAGGTAGACACCCCTGTAAGGTGGACACCCCTATTAGGTAGACACCCCTGTAAGGTGAACATCCCTGTAAGGTAGACACCCCTGTAAGGTAGACACCCCTGTAAGGTAGACACCCCTGTAAGGTAGACACCCCTGTAAGGTAGACACCCCTGTAAGGTGGACACCCCTGTAAGGTCAACATCCCTGTAAGGTAGACACCCCTGTAAGGTAGACACCCCTGTAAGGTAGACACTCCTGTAAGGCAGACATCCTTGTAAGGTAGACACCCCTGTAAGGTGAACACCCCTGTAATGCTATCACCCCTTGCAAGATAGACACCCTTGTAAGGTAGACAACCCTGTAAGGTAGACACCCCTGTAAGGTAGACACCCTTGTAAGGTAGACACCCCTGTAATGCTATCACCCCTATAAGGTAGATACCACTGAAAGAAATGGTAGTCACCTTGAAGAGAATTCCTGTGATTTATTCACTCTTGCAGACTTACCTATTTTATGTCTTCTAAATTCTTTTTCTACAGCTAACATTGCAATGTATCCTCTGTGCACCATGTTTTTATGTACATCAAGCTTACATACTATTGCTCCAACACACTGTTCTTTGTGCATGGCCTACAAGAATAACAGAACATTGAAATGAGAAGAAAATGAGAAGAAAAATGCATAGGATACATTCAACATCTGATCTATGAAAACTTTTGTTTATATTTAATAATATAAAAAATCATAGCCACATTTTAATGTCACATGAAAAACATTCTATCCAAATTCAATATGGACACAAACACAACCAATATCAATAATCATCCCTTGGACTTTATCTAAAACACAAAAAGTCTTTACAGAGAATCAAAAATATAAATGAAAAGTATTAATTAGATGAAGCGTATTACAGGTGGATAATCTTAAAATAACACAAAATTGAAGAGCGCATACTTTGAATAACAAGAATATTTCAAGTGTTCAAAATGCATACATATCAGAAATTAGATATTCAATTTGCACGCAGTGCAGGATGTAGAAAAAGATATTGAAAGAGCAGTGAGATATGGGAAGGGTGGGAGTTGAATTAAAATGAATTAATTGTTCCCTGAATTTTAGTAATTACATACACTTGATTCTCTTCATAAAATGCAGAAAGGTTAAGCAAGGGTCAAAGAACACTTTCATTATGCACATTATAAAATAAGTTAAAGAATCTGATTCTTAGCCTTTCAATATTCAACACCTGAATATCAGCCTCAACGTTTTCAGATCAATAAGGAGTGGCTCAAGAATAATTCCTCTTGAAACTTGTCGACCACCATGTTAAAACGAATTTTGGTTATCTCGAGAAGGAGTACATTTGTTGATACACTTCCGGTAACTATTACAATCTAACTTCGTTAGCCTTACCAGAAAACATAGGTTGGGCCAGTTGTGGATAAAATACCGGTACGTGTATATTGAGTACGGTTCCGATAAATCTTTGGTAATTAACGCCATTATTGCACCCATTTGCAGTTCTGACTCGTATCTGACATATTCAATTTGTACTTCACTGGAAGAAGTTTGCAAATCCTCGACAGTGTCCGATGACATTTCCTTATCTCCTTTCTTTCGATCCTCTTCACTTTGGGAACTGGACGACTGGGTTGCCGAATCACTATTAGAAGGCGTCATATTTTTGTCACACTTAGTCGTAAGAGTTATTCCATTCAACTCTCCTATTTTCTTGACAGGGAGAGGTGTGTGACTGTCTTCTATGGTCATTGATTGAGTTGATTTACAAGGAATGGCGTTTTCTGCTAGGGTTAACGCTTCATCGTGGTTGTTGAGAACTTCACAGTTATCATTGGCTAGTCTTGACATATCTCGTAGCGTAGCAACTCAACTCCGTGACTCCAGCCTACAGACTATCATAATCTCAAGCATGGGATAAATGGACCATTAAAAACAATCAGCTTTGAGTGGCTGGCTACCAATCTAAAGTTAACGGGAACGCACACTTTTTGCCCAATTTCACCGCCATGTTGGATCGACAACCACAGTGAAGGACCATGGGATTCATGGTGAAATTACACAGGGTTCCCATTTCTAGATAGGTGTAACGTCCCATTTCCATTTCTTTCTTTCTTCTTCAATTCTTCTTCTTCTTTTTCTTTCCTCCTTCCTTTTTCCCTGAACTTTTCTTTTCTTTTCTTATGTATTTACCCACCAATAAAAAATCAAGGAATGTTGGACTAAAGAAATCGGAGAAGTGGACGGGTCCGGAAATAAACACTGTATTTATAGAAGATCAACGGATCATATCACTGTAGACTCTGAGTGTCGGCTTGCATGTATTGTATTTCCTTTAAGATTTCCGCCTTGGTCTAAATTATCATTTTCTTATTTTTTGTTGGAAGTGATAGTGGCTGATAGTGCATAGGCTGAGGGTGGTGTTCGGGCTTGTAATGAACTAATATTTCCGGACCAATTTCCTCTCGGATTTTAAGCAGTTCACATCACCAGGACCCATTCTAAAGTAATATCACGTGTTTTTCTAATTTTAGAAGACAAAAAAAAAAAAATGAAAAGAAATGAAAATAATCACATTTTTTCTCGACCCAGTGCTCCTTTATGTGCAGTGTCGTCAAGAAGGCCAGGTTGTTATTTTGCCAACATGGCGGCCTCGGAGGGTCCTGTTGTTGTTCCCTCTGAATCGCCTTCTTCTTGCTTCAAGAGGGATGATTTCATGAAGACATCGTTCAGTGTTGATACCTTTGTCAGTACCTATAAGGGATCGGTCTCGCTTGACGTGCTGAAGCAAGAGTTAGAGGAATATTTGAAATCTTTGAAGGCTGCCCTGATAGAGTTGATCAACCAAGACTATGCAGATTTTGTTAATTTATCGACGAATTTGGTGAGTCGTATTAAAAAGGGTTTGATTTTACAGCCTTAACTGTGGAACACAGTTGAATTAGTTTAATTTGATGTGACTATAGTGTAGAAAAATAAGCTTCAACGAGAGACAATAAAATAGCATTGAACAAAGCAAACACGTCATCCAAAAAATAAACATTAATGCATCATAGCTTATTATGAAGTGCAGTCTGCACAGTGTGACTTGGATGTCAATAAAATTTTCCATCAGTGAAAGTTTGCATGCATTTGTCCCTTGTAATGGCTAATGAAGGCAAACATATTAAATGACAGACTGTGGGTATATAATTATATTCACAGCTACAATGGGAAGAGAAAGACCTTGATACCCTATAACATTTTATATTATATACCCTTGTCGATACACACACTCTGATTGGATGAAAGCTGTGCTTTATCAGAGAATGGAGCACAGCTCTGATGTCAGCAGCGTGAACTCAACTGTGCGTACACCTTTTGAATTTTTGTACTGAGAAAAATTGAACTTTTTTGTTGAATATTTACTTAAAAATATTAATAAAACATACAGAACACCTTTTTCCATGCTCCGCTCAAGGGCACTAGAACCCTGAAATTGAGCTTATTATTAAGCTGAGATCATTGATAATAAACAAAGTTTTACTTAGTTCAAATGTCGCTTGTTATGTAGTAATTTATATAGTAACATTTTGCTGCTTATAAGCCTTCAATTGCTTTCTTTTTTACCGCTCAACGATCCAGCGAACAGTTTACTACGATTGTTCACCACTGTACCGCCTGTACCAGCCAACGCCGTCGCAACAGTTGTTATTGATTAACTGATAAATTGAACTAAGTCGCCTCTTTACACCAAAAGGGTTAGGGGTAGGAAACAACTAGTGGCTCCTTTGACCATTCGTCTGCCTGGATAATTGGATTAAGTTGGCAGTACCTAGGGCAATTTGTTCACTCAACGATGATGGATTAACCTACGTCGGTTGAGTAATCGTACGCCGAAGTTGGCTTGGCAAAACGTCGGGATTTGAAAAACGATCCCGTCGCGATGACAGATCGTGCTCTGTTTTGAAACGGGTTATTAGTTGTCCTGCTGTAACCATCTCTGTCATTCATTGCTCTATTCCGTCAAAATCCGATCAACGTACAAGAAACTGTACAAAACTCTAGTAGGTATTTTAATTTAATATCCCGTTTAATATGCCAGTACTATTAGAATCACAAACAGCAAGTGATATATTACTGTCAACTACGAATATGGAGGTATCCCAAATTTGCTCCTCCAAGGGTGGGATGAGTGAGAGTGCCAGACTTGATGGTCTCCAGAGAAAGAGTACTATTGGTGGTGGTTTTGAAGATGTTCTCCTCTCCCTGGTATATCAAATAGTCGTAGTATAATAGCTGTCAGTTTTATTTATGGGGCCCGTTACAGCAGGACAACTAATAACCCGTTTCAAAACAGAGCACAATCTGTCATCGCGACGGGATCGTTTTTCAAATCCCGACGTTTTGCCAAGCCAACTTCGGCGTACGATTACTCAACCGACGTAGGTTAATCCGTCATCGTTGAGTGAACAAATTGCCCTAGGTACTGCCAACTTAATCCAATTATCCAGGCAGACGAATGGTCAAAGGAGCCACTAGTTGTTTCCTACCCCTAACCCTTTTGGTGTAAAGAGGCGACTTAGTTCAATTTATCAGTTAATCAATAACAACTGTTGCGACGGCGTTGGCTGGTACAGGCGGTACAGTGGTGAACAATCGTAGTAAACTGTTCGCTGGATCGTTGAGCGGTAAAAAAGAAAGCAATTGAAGGCTTATAAGCAGCAAAATGTTACTATAATTACTACATAACAAGCGACATTTGAGCTAAGTAAAACTTTGTTTATTATCAATGATCTCAGCTTAATAATAAGCTCAATTTCAGGGTTCTAGTGCCCTTGCTCTGCTCATTAATACAGCACTTAGGAAGTGCCAAGAGCACTCAAGAAGTGTGGAGAATGGCACAATTGTGGCATGGCAGGAAATATGGCAATAATTTCAAATGTTTTTATAGACATCACAGCACTGACACAGTGATGGTACAGTGTCATGTTTTAACACTCATATGATTACGTGCTGTAGTAAAATTAAGCTGGAGATATAGCATTTTCTTGAGCTTTTATCTACATCCATGGTACAGTGATTTTTTTGAAAAATCAATAATAATAATTTATTGTATTAAAGAAGAAGCGTACAATTCCAACTAATATAATTATTATTGTTCTATATATTTTAGGTTGGTATGGATAAAAGCATAAACAATCTGTCCATTCCATTAGGGCAGCTTAAAGAGGAAGTACTGGTAAGATTATTCTTTGCTCTAAAAATTAGTAATGGTCATGAAATACATATGGTGTTGTTGGTTTGTATATGTAATAGGACTCCATGCTGTCCAATTTGAAAGTAATTGGATGAAGAAAATTCCGAGGACTGCCAAAATTGGACGAGGCTGCAGGCCGAGTCCAATTTGGCAGTCAGAGGAATTTTTTGAGTTCAGTTTTTTCAAATTGGACAAGCATTGAGTCCTGTTACTTATTAATTATATAGTTGCCTCTAAATCCATTATTATGAGCACTTATCTCTATTTTTTGGTAAATTGTCCAATTTCAAGTGTCCAATTTAAGAAAAATTGGACAGTCAACCAAAATTAAAGAAAAATCTATCTGTTGGCAATATGTGATTTAAAGGCAGCTATATAATTAGCTCCTAAAATTGATATTCAGGCTACTAATAGGGGCTGTAAATTATGGGTGTCAAAAGGTTTTTATGCCTAAGAGAAAATTTTCATCAAAGTTTATTGGTTACAAAGGTTGAGTAAACAATCATGGAGTTTGAGTAGGGCCTTGACCATACACACTCTTTTGTTCTACCTTTATTCACTGTGCTTCACTGACCTAACCTAAACGTTTTCATTGACTGATTGTCTGTATATATGAATGCTTTTGTTTTGTGCTCAGTCATTAAGTTGAACCATCTCTTCTTACTATTAACTCTGCATTCCATAAGTCGATCTATTCACTCTTTGGGCTACCTGTGGTGCAAAGGAGCAAAAACCAACTTATGAAATCAGTATATTGTTAATGGAATGACAAATGTTCAAATATTCAAAATATATTGTCCTTTGATAAATTATTGTTGATTTTATTGCTAGCTTATAAGAACAGAGCTTGATGAAACCATAGCTTCCATTGAAGGGAAATTGGATGCAAGATCACAATTAAGACAGAAGAAGGTGAATCGAGTTTTCTTTGAAGTAGTGATAATACAGTACATACATATACTGAAATTTTAAAATGTGCAAAAACAATTCTCAAACATCTCTATTTGGCTAATAAGATGTCACTTTAAATTAAATCACACTAGATTTGCATGCAGCATTTACTGAATATTACCAAATCACTTGAAAAAATTGAAAGACTTCTACATGGTTCACTAGCAGATGGAGCCTCACCCATGGAGAATGAAAGGTATACATAATAAAATGATGATAATTGCAATACCTAGTTAAACATATCGGCAAAGATGAGGTTCAGGACTTGGCTGTCACAGAGCCACCATGAGGGATGTCCCTGTCCCTGGCAACAAGGTGGTTACCATGGTAACAATTCACAGTCCACCTCCCAGTAACTGTCACCCTGTTAACTACCAGTGGAAAGAATATCAGGGATGGGAGGGTGGGGCCTGCAATGCTCCTGCAAGCTATGCATCTGTAATATCCATAAGAATGACTACATGTGAGGGCCCTATGTGGCTTAGGTACATCCCCATTGTCTCCCCGAGGTGCCCGGCTATAAGACTAGAGACAATAATAAAGTTATTATTATTATTATTATTATATGCAAGCAAGAGACTGCTGGCCATCATGCCTTGATTTTTTACTTGGCAAAATTTTCATTTAGCCACACAGAATATCATACTGAAACTAGTACTGTTCTGCCCATAGTGAAGATGAGTCTCACTTGATTGAAAGAGTAGCAAGTGAATTCAACCAGCTACAGTTTTATGTCACTCAAAGTCAAGGACATCCACTTGTAGAAAACATCAGATCTGTAAGTGTGATTCATTGAAGGTGGATCTGGGATTTTGCTGATTTTGAAAGAAGTTTATGAGTTGCAAGATGCAGCAATTGGTGTGCAATCAGATCATGCATTGTAATAAAACAAGTTAACTAGTACAGTTAATTGCATCTTACACTATATAGATGGACACATCTCAAATCCAAGGTCAGTCCAAGGACAAAACTGAGCTACAAATTTCCTTGCCAAAATAACTTCTCATAAATGGACACCTATAACTGGTCCAAGAAAATAACCATTAACCTCTTTTGAAAAACACCCAACTGTCACAACCATCTTGATGAGGTTCTTGACAAGTTGTTGGCATACATTGAATGATAATCAACATGTGTTGTGTTAACAAACTGTTTACCTTATTTTCCTAACAGCGTATAGCTGCTATCACAATGACTCTACAAAAGAAACTTGAAGCAGCATTTCAAGAAGGTATCCACTCAGGACAGTTTGACCTGTTAGCCAGAGTGCTCAGGACATATGCCATTATTGACAAGATAAGAGATGCAGAGCTGTTGTTTAGGGAGGTTGTTGTGAAGCCCTACATGAATGAGGTAATTTGTTGTTTAAAGTTAGTAAATCTCTCTAACCTTGTGGTTTGTTTCTCAAAAGACCTGATAGCATTATGGGCCAGTGACCATTGTAAAAGGATCAGGTGTACTCATCGTATCTCTTAGGGGTAAAAATCAGCGATTTGGCATCTTTTAGGGTATTAAAATAAAATTGAAATTTTTAGAGTTTTAGCATCTCCTTGTCTCTCTTAGGGTATCCAAAGAGCCCATTGCTTATTATCTTGTTCTCAAACTGTAAGAAATTTCCCCAACAAAAAGCATGTCGACCATCCAATTTTATGTTCATAATAATAATGTTCATTAGCTTGTTATTGTTGGTATCTCTTAGGGGTTAAAAGTCATCCAGCCACCCCTGCTTAAAAGACTTCCAGTTTATTTTAGGGGTGTTTTTAAAAATTTCTGATGAGCATACCCAATCCTTTTACAATGGAGTCCCCCTGAGCTAGCGACTTACCCCATAAAGTTAACCAGTGTTCCTATGATTTTACAGGTAAGTTAATGGGTGCTCACATACTTTCTTAAGTTTTCTGGTAAATTAACAGTTCGGTAAAATTATCAGGCCTTTTGAAAAACAGGCTCTAGAAAGAGGGAGATGTGATCACATCAGTCTATGTAACTAAATGTTTAGATGTGTGTTATCCTGGGTGCCAGAGATGTGTTTCAAGTTACTCTTCTTTATCAAGGAAAAGATTTACAAAATAATGTGAAACAAATCTCTGGCTTCAAGCTGTGTTAGTCTGAGTTACATTCATTTTTGATTTATTTCTCTCAGGTAATTTCAGAGCATATATTACTGACAGATCCTGTCAATGGCCTTAGAGATCTGTACACCAAGGTGATTGAGTTTATCCCTAAATATTGTACCAATATGATTCAAATCACTTCTGGAAGACTTGTCTCTGAGGATTCTAGTCTGGGGGAACAAAGAGCTGCAATACGAGGTTATGATTTTATTGTTAATGCTGTCTGGCCTGAAGTTGTTGAGTTGATTGAAGAAAGACTGGCTGCCATCTTTGCACCAGGAAATCCAGATGCATTTCACAAGGTGACAATGAATCTTTGATTCAATCTGTTATCTGATTTGTCTAGTCAGTCAGCCAGTCAGTCAGTCTGTGAGTCAGTCAGTCAGTCAGTCAGTGAGTCAGTCAATCAGTCCTTCCATCAGTCAGTAAGTCAGTCAGTGAGTCAGTGAGTGAGTCATTCAGTCAGTCAATGAGTTAGTGAGTGAGTCAGTCAGTGAGTCCGTCAGTCAGTCAGTCAATGAGTTAGTGAGTGAGTAAGTCAGTCAGTGAGTTAGTAAGTCAGTCAGTCAGTGAGTTAGTAAGGCAGTCAGTCAGTCAGTGAGACAGTCAGTCAGACAGTCAGTCAATCAGTCCTTCCGTCAGTCAATCAGTCAGTCAGTCACCATTTCTTTCATTCATCCACTCATCCTTTCCATCCTTTCATTTTCCATATTTGTTTTCATCTCATCTATATAATTTCATAGAGGTATACAACATCTATGTGGTTTGTAGAGAGATATGAAAGTCTCTGTCCATCACAATCAAGTGTTCAAAGACTAAGAAGCCATACAAGTTTCAGTTCATTTATGGCTCACTGGAGTTTACCTGTGTACTTCCAGATAAGGTAAAGAAACCAGAGTCAGGATGTTTGAGCCTGTATAGTCAGGCTGTTGAAATTAAGGGGGGGGGGATAGAAGGACAAGATTTTTGTCTTTGATTCTTGTATGTCAAGTAATTTGGCTTGGCTTATGCACAACTCAATTACAGTGCTGCGCTTCAAACCATTGCCACTGCCACAAAGTTTTTGATTACCTTTTGACATATTTTTGATAACTTTGAATACTGCTAACCAATTAGATATTGGATTACTTGATAGGCGGAGTTTGTACATCATACATTGTTATATGAATTTACAAACTCCACCTATAAAGACATCAAAGTGAAGTGCCAATATCTAACTGGTTAGCAGTATTAAAAGTTGTCAAAAGGATGTCAAAAAGTAATCAAGAACTTTGTTGTAGAGGCAACGGTTTGAAGCGCAGCACTATAATTCAACATTTTAAAGAATACATTTTATCTGTCTTAAAATAATAACTTGACTATTATTAATACTTTCTTTTTAAGATTTCAAGAAATTGCTGGAAAAATAGAAACTGTTTTGAGTTCTCCACCAGACAAAAATGATGCAGGTAATAAAGTGAATGTCTGAATAGTTTACTAGAGCTGTAAAATCCTTATGGAAGGAACTGTTTCACTGTGCCATGACAGTTGTTGTCTTCTGAGATATACTTGTCATGACTTGATTGATTAATCAAGAGATATTCTTGTCTACTGACTTCTTTAACACGAGCAAATCAAGATGAGACTACCTACTTAAAGCTAAATTTATACAGTTAGTAAAAATAGTTCTATGAGCTTTGTGCACGTACAGTGTAATCTTGTTCTAATTCCAAATGAAGTCACTGTCTGTCTGCATATCTTGTATTTGATATGCTTTAAATTCAAATTTATTATCATATATCTTTAATATTTTAATTTTAGTTATTTTAAACTAGTGATACTACTGACTGTACTGATCATCAACTGGAAATTTGTAACACCATATAATAATGTTTTTAGTTGAAGGCTCCTTCAACACATCAGTAGCCAATGCACTATGGTGGGCTCTAGAGACATGCTGGAGTGACTCTGTGTATGTCAAAGCTTTGTCACACAGGTTTTGGAAACTAACATTACAGGTATTGTTAATAATATAATTATTATAAATAATTAATTAATAAATATAATTATTATATTTTCAGAATGAAAACTATAAGCTGCAAAATGTTGATAAAAGTTTTTAAAGTACTTGATTCTTTGTAGATTATTTCAAGGTTTTCTCATTGGTTGGCTACTGAAGCACTGTCAGAAAATCAGGTAAGCTTACATAGACCTTCATCTTTTAAAGGGAGTGGTCAACCATTTGGAGTGAGTTATATATTCGCATGCAGTTTCCTCTAAAGAAAAACAGCTTCATGGCAAGGAAAGACCTACCTAACTATATGCACTATGTCCTGCACCAGAGCTGGACTCGAACCTGGACCACATTGGTGAACCAAAATGGCACTCTTGCCATCAAAAGTGTTATACCATTACAAACACTATGACAAGATTGTGTTTGCAGATCAAAGATTAGCCTCAACTCATGAATGTTCATGTCTTTAGGGTGAAAGTGATCCAAGTAAACAACAGACCTCGTACTTTGTGTTCCTTCTAACTGATGTCAACACACTCTCCAGAAAGGTGAGAGTTTCAATGACATATTATTTTAAATTGACAGTCATATTTTTCATTGGCTTACAAATATATTTACTATAGATACCCGAGTTCTTCAAGCAAAATATAGAAAACAAGCTAATTTGTACTGGTGTTCATGGCACATCTGTCTTTTCAGGTACAAGTTTTGTGATAATCAAATGAATTTATTTTTGTAGGATTATAGCAAATAATTAATGTATTATGAAAACACAAAACACAGTTATATATTGTGTTATGTGTTATGCCATAATCTGTTAAGGCACTCTAAGGTGGGGGGGGGGGGGCTTAGTTACCTCCTGTCATCATTATATCAATACTAGTACTATTGCTGAAGACAAGCACTCAGCCAACTGAGCCAACTGGGCAGCAGTTAAAGTATCAGGGTACCCCAAAGTTTCTCAAAAGGGTCGATTTTTACTTTTTTACATTTTCTGATAGAATACACAATAAGCTATGATTTAGTGAAAAAAATTTTCACTAGCAATTATTAATAGCGAGTTATAAACGAAAAACTTTTTTCCAGCTTAATCCCTGGCAATTATCTGTTGACATCACTTGTCAATTGACCTGTCATCAAGAGAGCTTATCGGTGAAGAATATATTTGTCTAAACTATCGAAACCTTTGTAAAAAGATTATTCAACAAGAGCCAAAGTTCAGTGGAATCAAACTGCCTTGACTTCCCGCCATTTGTGTGGGAAACATAACGCGAATTTGGTTGCCCTTTACTTCAGCTGTCATCGGGCAAGGTTATGAGGTGTTATAATCCCCTTGTATCAACAAACCCGCTTCTTTGCTCCAAAAGACATTTTTGCGTTTTTCTCGGAAGTGAATTTACTTTCAATTAGCCACGTGTATTTTGAGTTCCCGGTCAAAGGGATTTTAATGGATTCATCTAAAATTTGGCAGAGGTCGTCTTCGATAGTTATTCTTTAAAAGTGTGTCTCCGATTTTCGATTTTTTGCTCCATTCCAAAGTTATCGTCTGTTTTGTATCGGATACAGCTATTTTGGCAGTGTTGTAACTTTAGGAACGTATAACAGAACAACGGGGCAACTAATCAAAAATCTGAGACACACTTTTGACAAGTGATATCTCATGATCTCAGAAAGATAGTAAACATTGTTTTCGGATCAATATTGATTGACCGGGAACTCCGCGAAGACACCTCAGTGAAAATTTGAATAATTCGCTCTAACCTAAAAGGAAAAAATTATTTTACGATAAAAATAATAGAAATAGTTTCTACATTTATTCAGCTTTCTAAAAATGTATACTTTAATGGGGTTTAGACTAAAAGTTTTGGCGCAATATAGAGTTGAACGCACACCGGTCGCTAGGGGTACCCTGATACCTTAAATCAATATGTAAATTCTGTAAATTATGCAGATTAAATATTAAATGGTTCATTTTAATAATTTATACAGTTGCATTACAAGAGTCCTTAACCAGGCTTACTGAGAATGTTCCAAAAATAGAAGAGACAATAATCCAACAAGTTGTTCAGAAAGCTTCACTTGGTCTTGATGCAGCAAGAAACATTCCTAGACTATATCGCAGAACCAACAAAGAGGTATATTTGTGTGAATAGACCCAAGATAAATCTATCAATTTATTGAAACGTATGGTGATTTTTTGAATTTTCCTAAGATACCAAGCAAGCCATCACCTTATGTTGCTATGGTAACTAAACCACTGCAAGATTTCCAAGAAGAATTTAAGGATTTGGTAACCAATGAACAGTTTCAAATGTGGTCTTCTAAAGTTTTTCAGATTGTCTTTGAAAGGTAAATAACATATTCCATTATATATTTTCATTGTGATACATGTAAAGGGCATGGCATATAGACACAATACTGGTATCAGAGATCTGTTGTATATAGTTTCATGCAGTTACTGAGTGAATTAAAGCAGAATTAAGTATCAAGCAGCTAGTTCTACTAACGTAGAGCAGATTGGGTAAAATGAAACAAACAAACAAACAACAACAACAACAAAACACTATATGCACTTGCATATAGAGCTTTAAGTATTTACATGTACACAGTATGTGCTACCTCAATGCTCAACTGTGTCCAATTTCTGTTAGGTATTCTGCAATCACATCTGATGTGCTGACGTCTATCAAGAAAACGGAAGACAGTTTACTAAGACTCAAAAGAACAAGAAAACAAGCTACAACAACCACTGCATCCAATGCACAAGATAACCATGGAACAATGAGTGATGATGACAAGATAAGACTACAGTTCTCTTTAGATGTAGAGGAATTTAGAAATATGGCAAGTACTTATTTAACTATTCCTGACCAATCAAGTATAGTTTATAGGCTGTCTAATAGTTGGGCTACTTGCAGCGATCATTTAAAAAAAAAAAATTAGGAGTAGCTCATCACCCTTCCTTGCAGCTAAGTGCTGAATTACGAAGGGCGCAGCTCAACGTGATCGAGTCGAAGGTTTACAAGGGCGCTTTCATTACGAGACAATTGAACAATCACACAATATTATTACATACAAATTTACATACACATACACGTAGCAGCCACCATACGACTCATGTCTGATCACGGAGCACAGCTTAGATCGAAACTAGACTTCCCTGACTTTTCACTGACTTTTCCCTGACTAAAACTCAGTTTTTCCTGACTATTTTGCACAAGACAAACACAACAGCTCGTAAGTTACTTCCAATATGGCTGCCTTTAAGTTGTATCCAGGCCATTTTTATCAAAATATGCCACAGAAGACAAAAAATAGAAAACGTTGGTGTAACTAACATGACCAGTTTGTTAAATGCTTCAAATAATTTATTCTTTTTGAAAGTTTTTTCTTTACTTAAAATACATCCTCGGGGACCCAGGGCGAAGGGGGAGGGGGAGGGAGGGGAAGGATGCTTAAAATAGCATCTACAAGAAATATTTTTTAGTTACTTATACAAAATTCCCTGACTTTTCCCTGACTTGAAGTGAAAATCTCAATTTCCCTGACCAAATATAGAATTCCCTGACTTTTCACTGACTTTTCCCTGACTGTGTTTTTCCCTGACTTTTCCCTGACCCCTGGGAACCCTGCGGCCTTCATTTGATGCATACGGGAATTCCCTTTATCAGCATCCAACATTTTGAAGAAGTGTCTTAACAACTACTTATCTTTCTTTTGCAGATGAAAGAATTAAAAGTTAATGAGAACTCCTGTCCAGCATTTGTAGATTTAGCTTCCATGGTTCAGGCAGCACGTTCAGGGCAGGCTTCATGAGTTTCTACATTGCTCTATAAACTTACTAGTAAATATATTGTCCTAATATAGAAAGGGAACTTGACTCACTTGTAAATCAAAATGGTACAATTTCAAATATTAAAAAACAAAGGTTCTATGTAAAAATCTATTTAATTGTAGGTAGTCTAACTAATATTATATTGATACGTACTCTCACATAATAAATGGATGATGTTGACCAGCGTGTTGTAAGGACTTCTTTATATAATTATTGTATTTCTCAAAATAGAAAGTATCTACTTCTGTTGTAGTAGAGTACAAACACTAAAAGTGTGCAACATAAATAGTACTAAATAGTGCTAAATGATGCACATTCTTTTGTTTTCTATTGTTAAATCAGTGCTATTTAGTACTAAATAGTGTAGAGTATAGAGGGATTTCATGGCAGCCATGTTTATGGGCAAGTACAAATAGAAAGTTTTTGAATTAGAAAAGATTTCATTTCTCTTGGGAAAAAAGCTCTATTATTTTGACCACAATGGCTGCCGTGAAATCCCTCTATTGCACACTTTTAGTGTTTGTACTCTTGACTATTCTTTGTAACAGCTGAGCTTCTAAATCAAGGTCTCATGTTAGTCCATCAAATGATGTGATAGACAATACAATACAATACAATACATTTTATTTACAGTACAGATTTCATTTTGACAGAATTACAATAGGTAGGTTTAGTTACAGATAGTATGTATATTTTTTTATTTGTAATTTTGAGAGTTTTCTTTTTTTGAATGCCTAGAGGCTAAATTAACTGCGGGTTTTCGTGTTAGCCACTAGTCATTTTATGTTATAATTGTCACGAGCGAAAGGTATAATAAGTGGATAGTCATAACTTGTAAGTCTGTTTGTGTTCCTCACTCATGGGTGCATTACCAGAATGAACACACTGATCACAGTTGAAACCCCTACCTCTAAAGCAAGTTAATTGGCCTGTGATTACAGAACTATCACAAGTATTATAAAATTTTACATACTTGTCAAATGTTAAGAATTATCACACCATACGTTTAACGACATCTGTCACAAATAATATATTACCAGATTCCACGTCACATTCTACTTTTTGTTCTTTGTATCGAAATGACCACTATCTAAAACGCGCGCGCATGTCTCTGTACTGTGATATAAACACGATGAAAGATCGGTGGAGCAAGAGGAAAGCAAGCTTAGGAACACGAGGCGTAGCCGAGTGTTTCTCTTGCTTTTCGAGTGCTCTACATCTTCCAGAGTGTTTATATCACAGTGCAGAGACATAAGCAATCGTTTTATATTGCTTTTACAAAATATTTTCGACGTTTTTTGTGCGCGCCATGTCTCTGTCCTCTGATATAAACATGGTAGCCAGCCAATCAGCGCGCGCGTTAAGTCTCAAATATTTTATAAAAAGTATATATAGTCACGACTATAGGTGGAGCTCTTATAGACCCATTTCATTTATTCCCTCACTGGAGGACCAAACAATGGTTGTTCTCTCTGTTGGGAATTGATAACTTTTGTCATGCAAACATTTTTCATTGTTTTGACCTCCAGTCAGGGAATAAGTGAAATGGGTCTATATTATTATTTTTGATATATCAGTTTCAAATTAGTTCCTGATACCATTTATATTGGAGAAACACTATAGTACGATTTTGACTGTACTGAAAGTCCTACAGTACTTTGAAGTTCTTTGAATTCAGCTGGCTATATACTTTACGAATCCTGTCGGTAAGGGTGGCGTATGTTCGTGGCATAAGTTGATTGGGTTTATGAATTACATTTAGAACGAGCAGCCCCCCTTTTTTCTGTTTACTTTAATATGTGCAAACTAATCAAAGATTCCCTTGTTTTTGCTTTAAGCGCGCAAGTAGCCGTTTTCAGCTCCTACTTAAAGTGAGTGAGCGCGCTGTCAAAGCATCGTATTTTAAACAGTTTTAGAGAACTCACTGAAAGGCAGACCAGATGATGTCCACTTATCAAGTACTCGGACTACATCGTAAAGCCAGTTGTAATAATGATAGATAGACTGCCAATATCATTAACTCTAGCTTACAATGAAAGTCTGATTTCAGGACCTTGGGATGGGGGTTCCTTTTCACCACTACATTTTGTTTGATCAGTCGAGTTCACATATAATTAATGCAGCATGCTTTGACAGAATTCCTTGTAAGGATTTTTTTAGTATTTGATGCATAATAGTCATGAATGTACATCAGGATTTACCTCCTCCGTTTCCGAATTTTTTAGTTAGCACTATTTCGACTATTATATCTGTTCTAGATATTGCTATTTTGAAAGTCCCTGACAACCCTCTGCCACCACCCTTTCCTCCACTGGCCAACTTGATAACAACGATTGTTGCAGCACTACAAATTTGTTCAACTTCCACTCCACTTATACAATTACTGTTTCCAAGAATAATATTCCACAGAAACGCCGGAATAGATGTATGAAGGAAACTTGAAAGAAGTCCTAGAAATTTTTGGTATCTCACTGGTGAAACTCCTTATACCCTGGATAGCATTGTTCAGACAGTAGCACAAGACGTGACAAAGCCTCGGATGTTGCCTAGAATTCCAGCTTCCAAAAGACAAAGAGCCTTCATTCTAGATGTGCAAAACAGGGTTTTACTCGTTATGATCTGGTTGCGAATCTATCCAACTTACCATACCCTGGCGTCAATATTTCAAATAAGTCAAAGTATTGTCCATGAAGAGATCTACCACGTTGTACCAATTTTATTTCTTAATTCACTTTCGAAGATTTGTTACCTGGCACAATCTCCGACAATGGTCGACGTTTATGGGTCAGTGGAAACACTATCCAAATTCAGTTGGCAGCATCGACGCCACAGTACACAGAATACGACGACCAACTGGAAGATTACAGGCCGATTTTTACCGCGGCGACAAAAAGATGCATTTTATGTCAACGCAGATGATTGTCGATGCTGATGGCATGATAGTACTACTTGTTTCTGGGTAATGAAGTTATTTTTTCCCATACTGAGCCCTGTAAACTATATATCGGAAAAATAAATACCCACTGCTGAACATGACACCTCATGAACCTCAAGTCGGCAATGATGTTAGCCAAAACTAATTGTATTTATTAATTATTTATTTACATACAGCTTTCCTGGTCATCTTAATGATGCAACATCATACCGATATCTACCCAGTATTGGATTTCATGGTCAGAAACGTCTACCAAGAAATGCTCGGCTACTGGCTGCTGGTGGTTACGCCGCAAGAGTACCTCTTGTAACACCTCACAGGATTGCTCGAAATCGGATTCAAAGAAGAACCAATCGACATCTACGAAGACTGAGGGTTCAAATTGAGCACAGATTTGGGGACCTCAAGGTCTATAATTCATTTTCACAAATTTGTCGTCAAAAACGGGCGTTTCTTCCGATTGTCGTTGGTACCTGTGGGTTTTTCGTCAATCAAAGATTATTTATACAAAGATTAAGACGACATTAATTAAAATGTCTAATATGTCACATACAGCTGCAAGGCTAAGGATTTGATACTGGGTGAAAAGCTTTGTTATTCCTGTCGTTCCTGTTTAAATACCTCAGTTAGGTTACATATACTCTATAAAACTTTGTTTTAATTTTGTAAAGTTGAAAGTTATTTTGTGTATGAGTGAACAAAAACTACGTAAACTTTAGACATAGATTATCAGTTAGGCCATGTTTACACTTGAGCAGGAAGCAAGTTTTGGAGTCGACTAACCAGCTGAGTTGACATTTTGTTAATGTTAAGGGTGTACTGACATATAAAAATGGCTCGTTGCTAGGGAAATTTGAAAATGCTCTAAAATGCCACCAAATTGTCATATTGCTTTTATATTTTGTAGTTTGTCTTCCCTGAGGGAACTTTCGCATTTTATGACGCCATTGCATGACGTCATCATGTGACGTCATAGATACAGTAAAAAGCTATAATTTTTTTCAGCACTGTATATTTGAGAATTTAAAGTGCATTATTTTAATCTTGAGACCAAGGTGCATAGAATCGAGCATGGGTTTTAAGAATGGTTTTCAAATAAGCCTTTTAGGATTTTTTGAACGTCAAAAATGATCGATTTATGCCAATAACTTTCGTATTTCTCAATTTTTCGCAAATCCCATGCTCGGCTTTGAAGAAAAGGCTGGAAAGAATATAAATATTGAAAAAACGCTTCGTTTTGATGAAATTCGCCAAAGATTATAGCTTTTTAAAGAAACCGGAAGTAAAGTGTCCCGCGCATGCGCAATGAGAACGAAAATGAGTCTATTTTGTCAGGTGTGCGTCGCTCTACCGGAAGTTAAATGATTCGCGCCAAAAACGCGCGCGCATGTGTCTATTCAATTTTGCCGGCCAAAATAAGACCCTATTTTGCATAGCAACTGTTGCACAGCAACGATATATGTCAGTACACCCTTAATGTAAACACCAATTGATAACTAGAATGGTCAAATTAAATTCAAAATCAGACGAAATGTAGGAACTTGACCTATGAAAAAACAATAATTAGGCATCTAGAGTCAATAAAATTGCAAATTGCGTGAACCTAGATAATTTATTCAAGTTTAAAGCAAGCGGTGGATGTTTTGTTTGTTATTCAGTTTTGATGTTTTGTTACTAACAGGTTTACAACTTCGACTGTTTCGCTCTGCATGCCAAGATTTAGGCCGGGAGCAGTGCCATAAAAAGTTGTGGTGTAAATCAAGCGTGCCAAATTAAAGAGGGTCCTGCTTGTTTGCTCAAAAGGGCGAAACAAAAAAAATGCCCGTTCCTCTCCTACTAGCGGACGTCAAACTGAAAGGCAATTCATGTATATTGGCATGAAATACGAATTGACGTAAAACTGCATAATTAGTATCGAAACTATACGTTTGCACTTGTTGATGACAAAAACATGAACAATGATTCTTATAAAAGGCTAAGGCCTGCTTTAGACGTGGTATCTCACATGCGTCGAATGCATTGAAAACAATAGATAATTAGGAATAATTAGGCGGTATTCTTTGATGTTATGTATATTAGGCACTATTAAATGCGTCTAAAGCGGCCCGTATTGTTAACATTTCTATTGAGTTAAAAAACAAAGCCTTTTGTTAAAGGGTTAGTTCCTGAAACTGCGAGGGGCAGTGACGGCTAAGGGTCACTAGGAGTATCAAGATTACTTACAATCTTCGAAGGTATGTTGGTCGGAGTTTTCAATAATTTATAGTGGTGGCATGGCGATTTTCATAAACCTGATTTTTTGGAAAAACCAGAGTTTTTGTACAAAACCGCATTTATTGTTTCATAAAATCTAGACAAGTTCTGCACTCAGCTTCAACGATTTCTATGGAAGCATTTTCGAATAAAACGCGCTTGAACTTTTACGCATCAAAAAAAGTAAACAATTCCAAGCATTCAGTTTACTTGGCCGAAAACCTTACTTTTAGGACTCGGAAAAAGCTTTTTTGAGCTCATATTGTCGACACATTCAATAAATGTTCGTCTGGAAAAGTAGAACAAAAATTGCATCGCACGATTTGAGGAGGCAACATGGCCGAGTGGTCAGAGCGTTGGTCTCGCAATCTGGCGGTCCCAGGTTCGATTCCCGCTCTGGCCACTAGCTGAGACTGAATTTGTTCCGATTTCGATTAGTTCAAATTCAGCTTTGGCGCCTCGTGCAAAAAATGCAAATATACATGGAACTCAGTATTAAGTCTTCCAAGTTACCTGGACTGGTGAACTACTTTCCTTCGCCTTTTTAGCCTTCAATGTGTTTTCAAGCAATATTTCACTTCTCCGTTTTCTTTTTGCACAAGGAAATACCATAGTTCTAGAAACTTTAGTAAGGAACTGCTATGTCTATGTACAGCGTTGCTCTGGATATCACTGGCGTGGACATAGTTCCATGTATATTTGCATTTTTTGCACGAGGCGCCAAAGCGACACGCATGCAGGCATACATATCATAAAGCCTGAATCAAACACCGGCAACAACTCGGAGAATAGAGATGCACATATGGCAATGTTTAAAAAATCATTTAATGGTCTTAAAAACTGACTGGTAAAGGATTGAATATTCGATATCGAGAAATAAAAAAAAATTGATATACCAGTTTTCAAGAATTAAACAGTATTATTAACGTGGATGTCGAAATTCCGAGATTAACGCAGCAAGTTAGTGCTTTACGTACAGTCATCTCAACGGCGATCAAAAACAGCAAATACGATGACATATTCACAAAATAAAGAACCATGCCTTGGTATTATTTAGAACCAAAAATATTGCAACTTTTCTTTGAAAAATCATTGTTATAAAATTAATTTAGTAAAGCACCCGCGGTTTTAAATTTCTTCAAAGTTAAAGAATTACTCCGTTTTTACTCAAAATCGGCTCAATAGAATTTCTTTAAACGCTCTCATATTATAGACAAACATTTGATTTACAAAGTCTCATAAATCGTTTGGCTCGTCGAGGTCTGGATTTTGAGAAAATTGGCAAAATTTCAAATCTAGTGTATAACAATTTCGATGTTAAAAATGCTCCGATTTCAACCAAACTAGTATCATTATAAAATTTGGTCCATTTGTAGTAGGTGTGTGTAAAAAGTTTGGTCAACTTAATTCTGTAACGCAATTAATAGCCGCTTCAATTCGACAACCCACGCACTGACGAAATTGGGTCGAGCCACCTTAATTAAGGAGGCTCGAGGTAGTTATCTCCTAGTGTACCTAGCCGCTTTCAAACGACTATAACTTTGACAAAAATAATCTGATGTGCTGGCCATTTTCACATAATGCTATTTTCACAAATCTGTGAATGCTATATATTGACAATATATTGACAATAATTATCGTTGATGTTTCGATATTTTCATTACAAAATCTGTTTCTTCGCTGCCATCTCTGTATACTTTTGAAAACACTCTAAAAACGGCGATGGCGTTACATTTTCAGGATGTTGTAACGCTGCTTACCGAAGCGTGAGCTGTGCAGCCAGCCATAACATTAAGCGGAGAAGCAATCATACGGAAATCAAGAATGAATAATCAATGAGCAGCAATGATCGAGGATACAGCCATGCTTTCCCATTTTTATTTGGCGGCCTTAAAACCCTTCAATGCCGATAAAATGAAGACACAACATTTGTCAGACGTGCATCTTTTAGTGCCTCGAGTTAGAAAAGAATCGTACGACGATTTTTTAAATGTCGCTATTATCAACTATCCAGTGCTTTTAACAACAACTTTGGTTCATTTAACGGCAGATATTAAAAAAATCATAACTTTGGAAAAAAAGCCTGAATGTTTTTCATACTTAACAAGGAGGTAGTTTTTATACACATATACATACTGGCTGCCAAAAAATTTCATCAATAAAAAGGAAAGCCCCGAATTTGGAATCTCTGCGTCGACGCGCTCAAATTTGTAAAATTTGGCCAAGAAAATGTTCATCGCGTAATATTTCGAAAACGCTCTCACTGATTTTCTTTAAATTGCAAAATGACAGGTGCCTTCATGAATACTTTCGACCACTTTAGGCCGTTTTGAAAGTTTAGGTCAATTTTTCGAGAAAATGAGCGCTAAATGATTTCTATGACGTCATGATAACGTCACAAAGAATAAACTTCTACAGACCAATTTTTCATTTTTGAAAACTTTGATCCTTGTCTAGCATTATGTGAAAATGGCCAGCACATCAGATCATTCTTGTCAAAGTTATAGTCGTTTGAAAGCGGCTAGGTACACGTACTAGGAGATAACTGCCTCGAGCCTCCTTAAGTGGAATTTTTAGCGACCTCCAAAAAAGCTTCCCTTGTATAAATATATGCACTCGCTGAACCGTTGCAAAACAGCTCAAAGTTTCCTCGGAGTTAAGATGTTGTAACCAATTTTTCAAGCCAAAATTTCACAAATTTGGAGAAATAATACAACATTCATCAATTTTGAACTTTATAATACACTATACAAAATTACTCGATTCTGATTGGACGAGAGGAGTACAATTATATCGTTAATTGTACTCTGTAGAGTACCTATTAAGTCGCTATGGCAACGATAGTGTATTATAAATAAAAAATCGCACGATCTTCTCGTACAATTCAGAATTAATAGTTACTCGTAATGTTTTGAAAACTCTCAAATAGGACTCGCCTAAAGGCTCGTCCTATTTTGAGAACTTTCAAAACATTACTCGTACCTATTAATTCCGAATTGTACTCAAGATCGTGCGATTTCCTATACTAATTCCAAGTAAATTAACGCTTTTTTCATGAAATATCTTTACTTGAGTCTGTAGTCGGAGTATAGACATCACACTCTTTTGTTTTGCACAAAAGACTTTTGAAACGATCGAACAAAAGAGTGTGACGTCTATCCAGGCTTAAGTTTTTTGAAAGTGTTCCATGGAACTCGAAATTTTCAAATTGTGCAAAAAACCCGGAATTTCCTTTTTTCTGCACTAAATTTCCTCGAAACAGCACTGCTCTTAGCCAATCAGCATCGAGAAATTTTTGCATGTATATTATTAGTATAGGAAATAATATGGTTACGAGTGCAATTTAGAATAAATTTGCACGAGTGAGTTTTCAAAGAGTTCAAAATTGCACGAGCCCGTAGGGCGAGTGCAATTTGTGCTCTTTGAAAACTCACGAGTCAAATTTATTCTAAATTGTACGAGTAAACCATATTATTTCCTTTTAATAATATACATGCAAAAATTCAAGCAAAATTTTCAAGTTTTCTGTAGCTTTTCAGTTGAAAAATCAGGTTAGCGCGCGCCCAGTGTTCGAAAGCGACCTGACGATGTCATCACCAAGCGCGCGCTCAAGGAAAAAATTCAAAACTTTTCACCCGAAACTTGGGCACTTTGTGACATTTTTCTTGTATATTTACGACAATTTTGGAAACAAATCCCGCTAAAAGTGTTTTATAAATTGTTTCTTTGATGAATAAAAAGAAGAATTTGACGTTTTAGTGCATTTTGACTGTTTTCTGCCAAAAGAAATTTGCACTAAATTTCCTTTTTTTGGCACTAAGGCCCTGTTCAAACGAGCTCTCGAGTCGATTCAAGTTTTGACTTGAAACTTGCGTCCTCGTTTGAACACCTCTCCACGCAAGTCGATGAAAAATGTTCAAAAACGTTCAAGGAAAATCAGTTAGCTGAAGGACAGCGAGAAAATCAGTTTTGTTTTTGTTTGAATTATTTGTAGGAGAAGAAATGTGCAGAAGTTCGGACGAAAAAATATGAAAAACAACTTATGAAGTTTAGCGTGGTGACTGTTCAAACGAGGAAAAACTTGCATCGACTTGAGAAAAAATTTGAGCACGTTCAAAGTGCTCTCAAGTCGATGCAAGTAGACGCAAGTCGATGCAAGTTGGTGTTCAAACGAAGATGCAAGCCCGCGCAAGTCAAAACTTGAATCGACTTGAGAGCTCGTTTGAACAGGGCCTAAATTTCCTTTTTTCTGCACTAAATTTCCTCGAAACAGCACTGCTCTTAGCCAATCAGCATCGAGAAATTTTTGCATGTATATTATTAGTTCAAATAGCGTAATTTTTCGTACAAGTCATTAGAAATACTCCAACTACTGGTTTTCACTAAGAAATTTTATCGACTTTGAGTCTAGATTATGTTAACTTACTTGCAAATAAATTTCCCTATAATTGTCAAATTGTTTAAAAAGAACACTTGAGAGATATTTTTAAGAAAATAATTCTTATGACTTCTAACACAGACTCGAACTGCAAAATGGTGACTAGGATTACTCTACTTCGTTTGGTAAGCAAAATCTATTGTAAAAAAAATCTATTGTAGAAAATCTATTGATTGTTAAAAATCTATTTTGTAAAAAATCTATGATCTAGCTGGCTACTGTATGGAACTAAATAATTCAAATACACAACCGTACCGTGCCATCTTGTTGGTATAGCTTAAATGTAAAGAGGAGATTTGACAAGATTTGATAAGCCATTGGGCTTAATTATGTCAAATTTCCTCGCCAATTACAATTATATTAGTATTTTTATATATGTAATATTTTATTTACTGGCAAATAAACAAGTTCCAAGTTTCCAAGTTCCAAGCAATTTGATGACAATTTTTTGTTTGTTTTAACATCAATAACCGTGTTTTCTTTATTATTTAGAAATATCATTTCATTTTTGTACACATACTAGCTGTTGGCGTATTTATCTTGATAATTTTAAATGGCCGAAAATCTCCACTCATAACAAGTTTTATTCATGCTCATTCACGTCAACCACATGGTATAAATGGTAAGTAATTCTGCTTTGTAATAATATAATTTCACCTTGATTTGAAAATTCCAGTTTCCATAGCAACTGCTTTCTTTCAGTTGGTACATTTGACCAGCTGATCACTAACTGACAACTTGTTGGGGAATGTTTGCAAAGACAATTAATTACAGCAGAATCTCGCGGGATTTCTCAAACCCTCAGTTTCTCTAACCTCCCAATAACTCGGAACAATTGTTGTTTCGATTGGGTTTGTTTCACTGTAGTTTTACCCCTAGCCTGAGTATCAGGCCCTCTGGGGTGGGATCGAGGGGGAGGGGAGGGGGAGGGAAAGGGGAAGGGGACTGGGGAGAGTGGAAAGGGAAAAGGAGGGCCCTCTTTTCCTTTCCTTTCCCTCCCCCTCCCCTCCCCCTCCCCACCCCAGAGGGCCTGATACTCAGGCTATTTTACCCCCGATTGCGAACACGTGATTTCTCGAACCAATTTTTAATTTTTATATATTATTTTTCAATTTTTTATTTTTTATTATTAAATCTTTTTATATCTTAAATTTGTAATTGTTAATCGGGATTTTACTGTATTCTATTAACTTCCCATACATAGCTAGGGGCACACTCGGGGAAGCTCGTAGGAAATTTTGAAAATGACCCCTAAAAGATACCTGTCTTATCCTGTTGGGAGTGACAAGAATTGATCTCTACCCCTAAAAGGTATCTATATTTATTGACAAAACTTCTCGTCATTCTATTTATCACTTAAAGGTATCAATTCAAAAACCAAAAATAGAAGAATCCAAAAAAAAACTTTTATTGATGTGCTCAAGAAACACAAGTCAGATCATTACACTGAGCGAAAATCGTTGCATCGCGACCTCCAACGTCCGTAAGATTTTGGTCTTTTCTGATCCGTCCATCATTCTTGGAGGCGGAACTTTCACGAACTCGTTCAGTGATTGGTTGATTTGAAAGAAGTCCCCTCCCCTTAAAACTGATTCATGACGGCTCAGAAAAACCCAAAATCAAAACAAAATTTGTAATTTGCTGGTCGAGATGCAACGTTTTGGCTGTAAAATCGTCCCAGTAATGATGCTTAGTTTTTGTATTATATTTACCGAAAACCATCCTTAAAGGTACCAACCAGCTAAGTCTCTGTTAATCCACTAAAGACAGACACACTCTAAAAGGTACCAGATCACTGATTTAGACCCCTAAAAGGTACGACGAGCATCCCCGCCCATTTCCGATCCGAGTCCCTTCGGATCGCCGTGTCCCCTCGGATCGGAAATTTAATTTGTTGCTCTTACGACAGGTCACTTTGACCTCAAATTGATGAATCACTCTAAGTAATTGTTTTACTTCGTTTTCAACGTTTCTAAGTACTTTCTAGAAGAAAAGCGTAATAGTTGGCGCCCAAGGGGGAAAAGGGGGGGGGGGGAGGGGTACTCCTTCCAGTTTTGGGTAGGGAACGTGCCGCTGAGCCCCTCAAACCCTGACCCTGTTCCAGAGCAAAATTTCCAAAATCAATATCCTGTTCCAGAGTACATAATATAAAACAATACACTGTTCACTGCTCCAAAAAGACATATAAACGTTTTTAAGACTTTTTTACATTACACAAGGGATTGAAACATCAAGTTCTTTACTCTGGTTTTCTGACTCATTTTATTCCTTACAAGTTGACGTATAGCCGCGAACTTAATAAAATAGGTGCCCTGTTCCAGAAAGTGATTATGATTCAGTCCATAGACCGTGAGAATTTGCGACTTTGAGTATCAAAAAGGGTCCTAGTATAAAAGGGTTTGCGAAAACTACCATTCAAGCCAAATGCTTGAGTACACAAAGCGGCCTTAGTTTTCCAAAACAAAGAAATAACCGTTAACGGCAAAGGGATAAAATATAAGCTAAAAGGTGTATATTAAAGGGGGAACCTTTTTTCGTCAAAGGTATATATTTAAGGGATACCCGTTTTGCCGAAATTTGGTATATTAAAGGGTAAGGGGTCGAGAGTGTGAGCGGAGCCGATCCCCGTAAAAAATGCCTGGGAGTGCTGTCTGTCTGTCTGTCTGTCTGTCTGTCTGTCTGTCTGTCTGTCTGTCTGTCTGTCTAATAATATATTACTAATGATAGTCGGGCAACTTCGTCTTTATTGTAGGTTATCCTGATGTATATCCTTGCCATTATACCAAGTTAAGAAAGACCTTAACTGGACAATCCAATATGAAACATGAAGAAGATCAGAGTGGATGCCAACCATACGTGTAAGAAAATACATATCAAGTGGTTTTCGTACGATTGACAGTGGAAAAACAAGATGCAAGTCGATGCGAGTTTTCACTTCACTCTTTTCGTTTGAACATCACTCCACGCAATTCAAAAACTCCCAAGGAAAATCTTGACGAAAATCAGCTAATATACGTACAAGCTAGTTTTGTTTGAAGTACGGAAAGAAATGTACAGAAATTCGTGCAAATTTAGCACAACGAGAAAAGGTTGTGACGCTTGGGGGGTGGTGGAGGGGGGACGACTCTTCAAACAAGACAAAACTTGTATAACTTGCGATCAAGTTTGCCATATTCAAAGTGCTCGCAATTCGATGCAATTAGCAGCAAGTTGATGCAAGCTATACAATATATACGATTATTTATTAAAAAACGTTCTTATTCTTATTTTTCAGGCCCGATGAAAAAGCCTGTCAAACGATAAACAAATATTTTGGAAGTCCAAGAGACCCTCCCGAAGTTAGAAAATGTGACACCACAGAATGGAGCGACATTTGTTGGTTCGAAAACAAAGACAAAGAAACAGAAACCAAACTAAATTGTTCCTCTCAAGTTTGCAACACTAACACAGTATTTATGAGCAAAGTTGACTCTTCAGTAGGCATTGTCAAGGACTGGAGCCCAATAAATCCCTTCAGCACTGAGAAGGCGTCAGAGTTTGTCGAAAAAGCAAAAAAACAAGGGGAGACGTTTTGCTTTATCAAATGCGGAGATATCCTCCAAGCACTGGTTTTCCCGCCTCATTTTCACATGAAGAAAACTGCAAACTCTGCCAAGAAAATAAATATTAATATTGTAGTATTAGACTCCATTTCCCGACCACATTTTTATCGAATGATGAAAAAGTCAATAGGAGCCTTTCGAGATGTGCTTTATAACGATACATTGCCAGCAACTGCACTAGACTTTGAGCTGTTTCAAAGTGTTGGAACCAGTACTTTTGAGAATATCCGTACATTTGCCTCTGGATTTGTAGTAGGTTAGTCTATACGAGTACAAAAATATAACATCTATTTTCCTTCGTCGGGTCGTTCAGAATTTTCATTTCCTGGGGGAAAGGAGGGGTGATCGTAACTGCATCGGACAGAAGTTATAGTCCCCCTACATTTTTGCTGATATAAAATTTGCTATTCACATACGCCTAATTCCAAGTTACTGGAGCCCTGTTTCTCGAAAGAGCCAATATATAGCTTGAGAGGCACGTTAATGAGCTTCTATTTTTAAATTCCTAAAACAGAACAACTTTATGACAGCATAACTTTATGAGATACATTAACGGACCAAGTACTACGTTTTATGTAAGCCTAACAAATAATGGATACTTGTAGTTTTCTGCGATAATGCTATGCGCGCAATTTCACGAGAGTTTTTTCGTCCCTGAGAGTTGTTTTAATTATTATTATTGTAATATTGCCAGACAATCAAGATTATGGACGCCAACAAGTGGAGCAGCCAGTCATTGGATTTAACGTTATGTACGAACATTTTCATAAGCATGACTACCAGACGATGTACCAGGAAGACCTGTGTTGGCACGATAGATGGGGGACGGTGCTCACGTATACTGCACCCGATTCTCTACCCGATTCAATACCAAGCCTAGAGAGGTCAGTCTATTTATAGAATGTTTTTTAACAAATTTACGATGGAAAGCCGTGGTATGTACTCTTATTCACCACGATATTACGTCACACATGGTCATAATTTGTTATGGAATTACTCGGCTACGCCTCATGAATCCATAACATTTTGACCATGTATGACGTAATATAGTGGTGAATAAGAGTACATACCACGGCTTTCCATCGTAAATTTGTTAAATTTCCTCACCTCTTACATACGCCGGCCTGGTACTGTTACAAAATTCTAATTTTAATTAATATCAAATCTTAAAAAAAAAACAGAAAATAAGAAAACCGGTATCCAATAGACCAATCAAAGCTGCGTAAACACCTTTCTTTCTTTTTGATTTTTTTAGATGGAAGAATTTCAAGGAAACTATCAGCAAGCAACATATTGACCACTATGGAATCACCTTCTTCTCATGTGAGGTTCTCAAACAGTATGGCAAAACCAATCCATATGGAGATCCCGAAAAAGTTTGTTTGAATGGCAAATTCTTCACCTCCTATTTTCTGAGTTATATGAAAGATTTTTCCAGAGCTGTGAGGACTACCAAAAATGCAGCACCATTCATTTCATATATGCACGTCAGTATTGGACACTCAGAAACTGCTGAAAGAATTAGCAACATTGATGGTTTGCTTGCGGATTATATTTACTATACGGCCAGGTATGCTGATGTTTTTTTTAAAGTAGATGAATGGAAAAAGATTGAAATGAAATAGAATAGACAAAGATTGGAATTAGGTAAAAGGAGGGAAGAGGGAAGAAAGGAATATATAAGGAGAAAGAGGGAAATTTCAAGGAGGGAAATCAGGGAAGGAATGGTCTGAGTAGGAAAAAATAGTAAACTAATGCAAAAAGAAATTAAAAGGAGAGAAACCGCACATGCATGTTTATCTCAGATAAATTGGTAGGCTCGGGGGAAAGAATAGCCTCCTAAGCAGCCGCTCCTTTGTGTCACGCAACGCGTATCCCCTGCGTGACACAAAGGAGCGGCTGCATAGGAGGCTAGGGAAAGAAGAAAGGGGGAGCTAGAAAGTAGAAAGTAACAAAGCTTGAAAGAAGCAACTCAACTGACATATATTATTACAGGGTATTGCATGTTTATCAGTTTTACAAACATTTCTTGTGTCTATTATTTCAGAGATCCGCTGACTTGGACAATATTTTTCGGTGATCATGGACACCGAAGGACATCATTCGCACTTTCAACCTTAACTGGAGACTACGAACGCTATAATCCCATGGCATTTATGATAATACCTGATGGGGTAGCAGAAATCTTAGGAAAAGACAAAATGGAATTCTTACAAAGCAACCAAAAACGTCTGGTTACAGGATTGGATCTCCATCGAGCAATCATGTCAATAAATGATAAAGATAAGCGTGATTCTCTAGATCCTAAAGAAGCTGGAGTCCTTGGAAAGATGGCACCAAATCGTTCGTGTAGTGATGTGCCCTTAATGCCTTTGGTGATATGTCAATGTATTGGTGTTGAGGACAATTATGAAGACAATTCACCTAAACACCTGTGGATGGCTGAGTTTGCTCTTGGTAAACTCAACAACATGATACAAGAACAATTTTCTAACGGTAAGAATATGCATTTACTCGGGATACTCACGATACTACCAATCGATAGGAATATGCGTTTACTCGGGCTACTTACGATACTACCAATAAAATATTTCAAATTATTTATGAGAATAGATTGCATTGTGGCTCCGGGCCTTTAATTGATTTAGAAGTTCCTATGAAAAAAAAAACGGGGGTTGAAACAGGGACTTGTGACAGGACGACACGATCATAAACGCGATGGTAGAAATACCTCGCCTAAGGCCATGATGTTTTTAATTCCCTGTTAATTTAATTCAATTTTGCGGCCCCTTCGCTCCAATTTGACCCAATTTTAAGTTACATAATTTATGACCAGCTAGGGAATAAGCACTAGGGACTATATATGTAAGAGAAGGGGGGGGCTGTATCGAAGTATAGAGACCCCGTCCAGGTCTTCACGAGCTTGTGAAGACTACTATAAGTGCAGCTATAGGCTTTATTGTCTATCTTTTCAGGTCCAGAAGGAAAAACGATCAAAGGATATGGGAATTGTAAACGTTATATTGGTACTTCATTTCGTAGCATTGTACAAACTAAGTCAGGTTCCTTAGTACGCTTTTATCTTCATGCCAACGCTAGCGATCTTAATCGAGATGATGAAGAAATCTTCAAAGTAGCGGTAGCTGTGGAGAATAGGGTGGCAGTATTAAAGTCCTGGGAACGTCAAACTCCGTACAACATATATAAAAACTGTGCCGATGCATCTGTTGATATAAAACTTTGTACATGTGACCGAAGCAAGACGCACGAGATCAAACCAACACTTGGCTTAACAGTGAAAGAAATGATTTCTGTAGTAAAACACTCAACATTTGGTCGCATAGCTGCAATCAAATATCTCTACGAAAATTGTTTATTTCAAGTTACCAGGAATTACTTTGACGTAACAATAGTTGTTGAGGTAGCTAACGCTTGCAAAGACAAAACTTTTAAAGTGCTAGTAACTGGTGTTATATCGAATATATTTTTGACAAGGTCTTTACCAATGAGCAACGTAGTTCCACCAAACACTATTCACTTTATTTATGCCTCTACAAAGCAGAGTGCGACTCATTACAGATTTAAGATGTCAGTACGGGCTTCTGTCATGTAGAACACACATGGTTACTTTACTGAGTGGTAATAAATACTGAATATTTCCAAAAGGTCTCAGAAGCACAAAGGATGTGATAATTTTTAAACATAAAACAACTCTTTTAATTTGGTACATGTTTCGAAACATGTACCAAATTAAAAGAGTTGTTTTATGTTTAAAAATTATCAAATACTGAATACCAAACACTTTTCATTCTATACCAAACAATATTCATTACATTTATGCCTCTACATAGCAGAGAGTAACTCATTATAGAATTAGTATGTCAGTACGGGCTTCTGTCATGTAGAACACACATGGTAGTTTATCATAAGCATGTTAAGGCCTGGGTCAGCCCCTATTTAGCACAGAATCTTATATAGCTCACACGAAACTAGCGCGCTGATTGGCTATCAAGTCCATCGAGGAGGGAGAATTCAGCGTGGCATACTTACACAGGTAGTCGAGAAACTTGAAGAAACAATACGTCGTAGAACTAGATATGGATATAGGAAGTGACGTAACAGGAAATAGATATACAAGTTTACAAATGTGGTAAATAGACGGAAATTACAGTAAAGATAAGAAATGGTAATACTGAAAAATGCATATCAGTATAAAATGAATGGAAATAAAACTGAAACGTCTCATCGCGTTTATTAAGGCCATTGGGTTCTAGAGTATTAGCTAGATTTATATAGTGAGCTTCTTTAGCTTTGCGGATGGCATCGCGATTAGAGGTGATTATTTCAATGGGGATAAGTAAAACGTTAGTTATAGAGTGATCAGAGTTAGCAAGGAAATGTTCAGAAACAGCGGTGTTAGGTGATGTAGAGTGGGGTGTGTCAATTTTGCGTCGATGTTCGTTAAATCTGTATTTGAGTCGTCGTTTGGTTTCACCAATGTATTGTTTGTTACATTTGGTGCAGTGTATCATGTAAATGACGTTTCATTGCTCACGGTACTAAAGCCGGAAATACCGTTTTCCTCTACTGGTTTAACCCGTACCATTAATTCTCATATAACCTGTAATTCCAAAAACGTCATTTACATGATACACTGCACCAAATGTAACAAACAAATATTTCCCCCTGCATGGGAATCTTTTTTTTTTTGTCATAGATTCCCTGAAGGTATAATAGATAGAGGATATTATAATTACATGGGCGCGCGGAGATATACGAATTTTATCTTCGAGTGTTGATGCGCTCATTCGTGAGAGATTATCAACACGACAAGATAAAATTCGTATCTCCAAGCGCCCATGTAATATTCTGTTTAATATTCTGTCATCGCTAGGAAGCTCCTGAAAAACGTAGTCATGGCAACAGTGTTATCTTCACATGTGAAATAACATGTTATCTTCACATGTGAAGATATCACTTTTTCGAAACAGAGAAAAAGATAATTCATCGATGATTATATATTAAACAGGCATATTAAAAGTTTACTAGGCCTAAAATATTAGAAAAATTTCAAGCTCGGCAAGAAGATTGAGAAATATCTCATTTTGGAATCGGAAATTAGGAAACTCGGCAGTGAAAAAGGGGGAAAAATTAATAGCATTTCTGGACCAAGATAGCCTTATTCTCTTAACGGCCTATACCACTTTAGTTCATCAACATGTAAGAAAAATGTGAAAGGGAAGTTTTCAAGTCATGGCTATTTACCAGCACTTCTCTGAGTAATTAATAATACTAGTTTTCATTAAAAAAGGCCTACAACCGATATGATTAAAAGATAGAAAATTGGCATCGTTAACAAGTCAAAAATAACAATATAGATATCGATAGGCGGTACTGATTTCGTCGAACAATTAGCGAACCATCAACTCATGCATGATCAACTGGTGTAATAATTCTCGGCAATCTCTTACAGCCGACTCAACAGGGTTGCCAAGCAACGAAGATCAATAACAAAAATAATTGTTCGTTCACTTTACCAGAATACACGCTACCAAGATAAAACAAGTAAAATAAGCATAAAGTCAACCACAATGTAGGTTATTCTTGTAAAGAATTGGGAAAACGTTTTCAGTAGCTTAATTACATCCATGGCACCGACATGGATGTAAAGTAGGACAGGAAGTTAAATTTTGTTAACTCAGTTAACTGAAAACTAAATTAAACTTTATATGCAAATGTTGGATATCTTGAATTCAGATAAGTTACAGCTGAATCTCTTGGATTTGCCCTGCCTTACTGAAAAGTAAGTCGCACCGAAAACTCCTCTCAATGGAGAATGGGCGCTTAGTACGTCTACATTTGACACACAAAAGACAAAACCGAACCGTATGTCTTTGAAAATGAAGAAAGGTTTTCGCGCGGTTTCACTGAAAATAAATATTAAATAATGCACGTTGGCGGCAAACTAGCAATGAAAATGAAAATGAAATAAAACACTTTGTATATTGTATTCAAAAAGGAAGACAGAAAGAAAAATGGGAGTCAAATTCGAAGGATGTTGCAAGTCTTCTTTCCGATCATTTAGTCGCTATCAAAATTCTTTGTTTATATAATATTTCCCATTAGCTGCATCCTTTTGTACGTTAAAAATCTGTACCTAGAAGTTCTTGTACCAAAATGAACGCGTCTAACATCACTCAAGACTACAATGTCTGCAAGTACGACAAACCTGACCCGGACGTTATACGAACTGTGAAAAAAATGGCCAATCCCGCAATCCCGCAAACCCCTAGGGCCCCCTCCTAACACACTACTCTCTTCTACGACAGAGAAGTCGCCGCTTTAACAAGGTTTTATCACCTTTAATATTAATCGAAGTGTAAATAATATGAATATCTAACTTGTTCATAGAGCATCTGTGTAGAGATAAAAACAGAACACCAAAGGGTAAGTATAAGTACTATTTTTTTGTGATGAACAATCAAACATGATTGGATATCGTGTGTTTATTTAGCTGCTGGGCACAAGTCAGCTACCACGAGGCAAGCGAGACACTTGCCTCGGTAAAATTTCAGATATTATTTTTTTCTCTCCTTTTTTTTGCCAGAATGTGCAAAATTGTCACAACTTTAGTACAATATATATGTCGCAAATGCCTCTCAAAACGCTGGCCGGAAATCGCATTTCCGAGGGTCTAAATTTCAATTTGTTTTCGGGGGAGCATGCCCGAACCCCCAAGTTGCTCCCGCCTTCGGCGGTCGATTGCCTCGGTAAACATGTCAGTCTCGCTACGGCCCTGAGCTGTTTAATACTTGTGTATGAATAAACGTTTTCACCATCAGTCACTTACAATTCGTCTCAGTCACAAAGATAAGCTCAAAGAAGGTATCTGGAGGAAGACACACACACACACAGGAAACGGTATACATTTGCGAAATTATTGATTTTTTCACTTGTTTAAAGATACGAGTTATACTTCTCGATACTTCCCTGGGGATCTTATATTCTTTCTTGTCGTTTTGTCCGATTTCCTGAATGAGATGATATTAATGAGTTTAGGCAGTCTCCTCGTATCAAATGACCCTTGCACGATGGTCGGTTGCTAGGGCTTTTCCTCCCGCAAGGTTCCTAAATTCAATTTTTGGCTCACAGAGGAGTAATTTATTTTCCAAATGAAGCAAAATATTAAAACATGTTCATTAGAAAGAAAATCCTTAATTTGTCTACAATTGTAAAGGTATTTTGGAAGTTTTTAAAATTATGACGTCATAAATGATACCTATTTTTAGTAACAACATCAAAAACCTGTTAAGGAATGTTCAAAACTTTACAGACATTTTTGCTACTCAAAAAGAACGTTTATAGTGAAAACCCCATCTCAATCAGATTAAAGGGTACGAAGTTACAGCTAATGAAAGAAATTCAAATTTCCCGCCAAATGACCATATATGGTCAAAATTAAGGCTATTTAAACGCCAATACAATTAATGTATTGGCACAGCGGCAAACATAAAGTTGCATAAAATCAAAATTGTAGTTTTTTCAATTTGGGATGTGTGGTGTTATGGCGCGTTTTCGTCACAAAAAACGTCATTATGACGTGCTAATGACGTATCTTATGACGAAAACGCGTCATAACACCACATATCCCAAATTGAAAAAACTACAATTTTGATTTTATGCAACTTCGTGTTTGTCGCTGTGCCAATACATTATGGTCATTTAGCGGGAAATTTGAATTTCTTTCATTAGCTGTAACTTCGCACCCTTCAATCTAAATGAGATGGGGTTTTCACCAGAAATCATAGAATTCTATAGAAAAAAATAATATGGTTATTTTACTATTTCGATCCTAATTTTTTTCTGATGCCAAATTTGGACATCATTAATGACGTCACAATAGCGGTCTAATCAGATGTAATTGCCACCAATTAACAGGTAATTTATCAACCTACTTCCCAGCCAAGTTTTGTCAAATTTGATGCATTCTACTTTTGTCTAAGGCCTAAAACTCTCAGTTTCGAGGCTTCCGGGAGGAAAAGCCCTAGCAACCGACCATCGTGTTGTAACATGCATTACAGCAAAAGTCGCAGTAAAACTTACAGCAAAAGTCGAAACTTCCAACAAAACTTTATAATGTAGATAGGAGGTCCACATCAGCGAAAGCTGCCTTAACTGACCTTGCCAAATAAAATATGTATGTATGTATGTAGCTACGGTGGCCCGGAACCGTAAATTTTTTTTCTTGGGAATCGCAATTTGTATCGGTCGAGTTAGTGATTTGATTGACGTGCGTCTGAATGCCAGTTTTAAACGGAGACTTCGAGCTTCACAGGTCGCACTTCATCCATAATGGTAATAATATAACACCCTCTAAAACCCCCAAAAATATGTTTGAGTCTGTGATCTGTCGCCTTCCGCCCCCGGGGGTGGGGCTTTGTCTTTTGGGGGTTGGGTCAGCCCCCGGGGAAGCCGATGATAAAGTGCATTGTCGTTCGTAGTCGATCAATGATTGGTTCTTAAGTTTGGCTGCAAGTGTAAGCTACCCTAACTGAGCTCATTTAATTAGCCAGCCGTTTTGGAAGTCTAGACATATAATCTCTTTTCATCGAAATTTTCCAAGATGTCTACCAATAGTAAGGAGGTGGTTCAATCAAGCCAAAAACAACCCTATCGCCACCCCGAAGTGTTCCAGACCATCGAAGGCGTTATTCATGCTCCTGAATTTACTAACGAGTATTTGAATGAAATCATAGATCTACCGGTTCAGGAAGGAGATGTATTTGTAGGTACAGGAAAAACCACAAACCTGGGGCCGGTTGTACGAAGGGTAAATAGCGCTATCCAGCGGATAAATCCTTATCCAGCAGATAAAATCTATACAAAATCTATACAGTGGATAACTCTTATCCAGTGGATAACTTTATCCAACCTTCGTACAACCGGGACCAGATATTTGGTAGAGGTTATTTCGCGAGCTTCAGAACGACATTTCGCGTCAAAAGGTCCCGTTATTAGGGCTAGATAAAGGTTAGGTTTAGGGCTAGGGACTTGGATAGAGTCTACCCCTAACCTAGCCCTAAAACTTAAAATCTAGCTCTAATAATAGGATCGTTTGACGCGAAATGTCGTTCTGAAGCTCGCGAAATAACCTCTACCCAGATATTTAGTGTTGTCTTCAGCTTGGTGCCAGTGTATAAAATAGATTATGGAAATAGTGATTTCAATAAACCTGGGCAATAATTAGCTGTTAGTGTTATCTGTCAGAAAAGGAACAAAAGGAGACAAAACATTTAGAATCTAACACTTTTTATTTGCTTAATTAGTACTGCCCAGGTTTATTGAAATCACTCTAAACCAAGTTTAATGAGCTTTTCTCACCCTTGCTTGACATTTTATATTTTAATTGAACAGGAACAAAAATATAATATTTGAAAAGAACACACTGGCCAAAGTTAGCAAAACTTGAAATTTTGAGGTAGTTTCTATGAATAGTGCCAAAGTTACGGGCGGCCGAAGTTGGTGCTTTTTGTGTAGAAACGTTCGGTTTTGGGCAACTCCCTTAGGGGCCGTTCACACTACAGTTGGCGGCTCGCTTCAGGTGGTGGTCTGAGATCGATTCGAGAGCGATCCACGACAAATGCGATTCAGGTTGAACGCATACTAGGTTGCTAGAATTGAGTGAAAGTATGAAATGTGGTCTTTTTTCCATTTTTAGGTTTTTGGCTGGGACACATTTTGCGATCAAACAGCGGTGCGCCTCAGGCTCAAACAAAACCCAGTCGAGCCACCTTAAGATGGATATTTTTAGCTTTCTAAAGTGAACGTGATCCCAAAGACCCTGTTAACACTACAGTTTTAGATCGATCTGAGTTCGATCCAGCTTAAAGCGAAGTACTAGACTGGATCGATCTCAGATCGATCTAATGTTGTTGTATGAAGCGATCTCAGTGTGAACAACCACAAAGTGTATTAGTTAAAAGCCACCTAATCCCAACTTGGAACCTCTTTATCGAAAATCTTCATTACTTTTCTTCCACTTTGGTGAAAAATTTTTTCGACTTCGACAAAACCCAAAATTTAGGCGAATTTGCAAAGTAGCGCTTTCAGCCATTTTGACCCATGACCGTGCTTGCTAGGGGGTATGGCACTAGTCATATGACGTCACCGCAGGTACAGAGAACATTACAGTGAAAACGTAGTTTAAACGTTTTTGGCCAAGGAAAAAGATATCTCCTTCACTTCTAAAAAGCTCTTCACCTACAGGATATTCAATCAATAACAGCTTTAATAGTTTTTAGTTTTCGAAGAAAAAAATGGTTTCCAAGTAGGGATTAAGTGACCTTTAAAGTGTGATAGTCAAATAACAAAATAATACAATGCAATAGAGTGTATTAGTGAGTGGTACTCTAAGATGTGTGTATGTGTAAGGGGGGGGGTTCTCTAAGATGTGTGTGTGTGTGTGGGGGGGGGGGGGGGGGTCATAGCCTTAAAGGAAGAAAAAAAATCATGCATCATGTTGAAAACAATTCCTGCACCGCCAAGAAAGACAAAAAGAAGAAAAAAACCTGCACAAAAAAGGAGTCGCCCAAGTTTTAAGTTTTTTGAAAGTGTTCTATGGAACTCCAAACTTAATAATTGTGCAAAAAATTCGGAATTCATTCAAATCGCGTAATTTTTTCGTACAAGTCATTAGATACCCCAACTTTTCGACAGAATGGGAAATAACAGGGGGTTAGGTGCACTTTAAACTAATACACTTTGTTTCTCGGATTAACGAAAACCACTCTAAATAAAATCACTGTAAAACGCTATTACTACATATTATCATATCTATTATTTAATATAATCGACAGATTAATATTTATCCATTTTTCGCTGTAGGTACCTATCCTAAATCAGGAACAACATGGGTATGTGAAGTTGTCTGGCAAATTTTCTCCGATGGTGCAGTAGATATGACGTCCTTGTATGAACGGGTACCCTTTTTAGGGTTTGAGAAAAGACATCATAGCTTAAAGAACAAAACTCTAAACCTCAGGGAATTCTTCTTGAAGAAGCACTTCCCTCGTTGCTTCCAGACTCATTTACCCTATCATCAAGCACCAATGGGAAATGGTCCTACTAAACCTAAGTACATCTATCTTGTACGTAACCCCAAGGATGTCGCTGTCTCTTACTATTGGTACTATAGAGCTATAATGAGATTTGAATTTGACCGATCTTGGGATGAATTTTTTGAGATGTTTATCAAAGGCAACGTTCAGCGTGGCAGTTGGTTTGATCACGTGCTTGGATGGTGGGCTCATCGAGACGATCCCAACATTCTGTTCCTGAAGTACGAGGACATGAAAAAGAACCTGCCTGGTGCTGTCCAACATATCGCCAAGTTTCTTGGTAAAGATTTATCCCCCGACAAGATTGAACGTATCGCCGAGCAAACCAGCTTTCAGGCCATGTCTGATGGCAGCGGTCGATTCATGGATGGGAATAAGTTGATGCTGAAGATGTCTCGCATTCAAGAAATCAAGTACATCCGAAAGGGAATAGTTGGAGATTGGAAAAATTACTTCACTGAAGAACAGAGCAAGAGATTTGATACATTGTACGAAAGCAAGATGGCTGGTAGTGGACTAAAACTAGAATTTGAGTAAGATAATGAGTTCGAGATAAAATATAGATTTGAAAAAGATGACTTTTTGTTACTAAAGACTTTCCAAGTAAATAAGATTTCCCCCTTGGGAGAATCTTTCTGGGGTTGAAACAAGCTAGCGATTTGGGTGGGTTAAATTCTAAATCTGGAATCTCGATCTTCCATTGATATTTTTGGGGGGGGGGGGGGGGGGGGGTGTTTAGGGCGAAATCAGTCTTAGGCAATAATCTTTCAAAACTGCTTTCATTGTTGAATAAGGCTCTAGTAAAAACCAAATTTAGTCATTAAAACGTAATAAAAGCATCTCATTCTATCGTTTATAATTATAACTGGTATATAGCTATTTCAAAAAATGTCGACGGGGCGCAAGAATGGCAGTCGGCGATTTGCACGACCGAAAGGAAATTTGGGGTAACCACCAATCATTTTCATTCAATTAAATACCCAAGAAATGCCGGTACCATGCAGTAAAGACCTTATTGGACAAAGTGGTCGATAGGCGATTCATATCTCCACGCCGGATAGCGGTTAATGGTATGACCACAGTTCCTTTCGGTTGTGCAATCACCAATTACCATTTATATGCCTATTTCAATAAACGTTGTCGGCAAAGGCCCCTAGCCCACGTTCGCGACTTACCTGAAAGGAAGCACGAGTATAAATCGCTAGTTATTCATGTCGACTTTTATGAGTTCAAATTCTTTGAAAAACTGATTTTTGAGTTCCCGTCGGGAAGTTACATTGGAAAAAACGCAGTCACTTCAAGTGAACAGATCTTTATTGGGAATAACTTTTAAGTTGTACAGACTGTGAGTCTTGTGTAGTAAGATGTAACTTAGAGGAAGATTCGAAATTAAAACTATAGATTTCACGTTCTTGTATTAGAAGAATTATCAAACAACAACATATTAGTGAAAACGAAGTAAAATGGCTAATGAAAAAAAGTCTAATGAAAGAAAAGAAAAAAGTTTCTTTGAAGAATAAAATTTGTTTAGTATTTATATACAGAGGTAGTGAATAATTTTAAGAGATCTACATCTCATCATCAGCTATTTCATCGATGACTTCAAATCCATCCATGAAATCCACATCCTCGTTACGCAACTCACTCTCATCTGAGCTGGGCTTTGCCTTTGAGGCAGTCTTTGGACTCTGTCTTGTTCGTCTTCCCCCTCTACTACGCCCCCTTCCACGGCCTCCCTGGCCACTTCCACGTGCTGCCCTTCTACCCCGCTTTGCTGCAGCGGTGACTTTTGTTTTCTTTTCTAAAGGCTCTTCTTCTCCAAGTGATTCACTTGCAAAGTCTGTTGATGCATCTGCATCAAGTGAAATATCAACAGCATCATTGATATTCTGAAATATAAACATTTAATCTTAGTCAAGAATTTACTTGCGAGGTTTTGAGACATCAGATGACTTATCACAGTATGCAACCTGTGTACATTTATTCAAGAAATGAAAACAACTCATTTAAGTACTACAAGCCCTTACAGCAGTAACCACTGTTAATGTACATCTATTTCCAAAAAGGTTGTCGAGCAAAAGGTTTCAAGCCTACGCGAATAGGCCGAAAAGGAGTATGGGTAGGCACTAAACTTCACTCGCTTTTCAGCATTGTTCTCGATTTTTAACATCAAGGAATGAAGTCTTTTGTGCATAATCTCAACACAAGCTAGTTGAGAATAGTGGTGTTGATATTCTCGTAGTTTTGTACCCATTCTCCCTTGCGGGCAAGTCAAGTAGGCTTGAGTCTTTTTCTCCTGGTAAAACAAAATTCCCTGACATTTCCCCGACTTTTCACTAACTAAATTTCATTTTTCAATGACCTTTTTCTTAACACACATTTAGAACTTCTATTTCACCAATAGAGGGATTTCATGGCAGCCATGTTTGTGGGCAAGTACAATAGAAAGTTTTTGAATAACAAAACATTTCCTTTCTCTTGGGAGAAAATCTCTATTGTTTTGACCACAAACATGTGTGCCGTGAAATCCCTCTGTCAGTTTACAAAATTAAGTGGTTAAGGTTCGTGGAATTCCAGGGCCAAGCTGTTAAAAAGGTTTGACCTTTCCAACACAAATTCCCTGACTTTTCACTGACTTTTGTAAAATTTCACTGACCAAATTAGAAATTCCCTACCTTGACAAATTTTAGGGATTCCCTGACTTTTCAAGGTCAGTGGGAACCCTGTGGTCATACTTTTGGGCGTTATGCTCTAAATATCACTGTTACTTTATTCATTTTATTACCTCCTCCAGCTCTTGGCTATCATCTTCCTTAGGAAGACTTTCAGAATCAAGACCAATATCATCATTTAAGTGAGATTCATCTTTTTCGCCTTCATAAACATCCTCAGGATCATACAATCCACCACCATCTTCTTCAAATGTCTTATCCTGGTCAGAAATATTCTCTTGACTTGGTTCTGGTTCGTTCTGGTTCTCAATAGGGTCAATGGTTTTATCTTCCATAGAAGCATTGCCCTCTTCTTCTTCGTTGGCAACTACATACTTAGTCACTCTAACCTAAACATGAATATGCAAGAGAGACAGATTTAATCATTGGAAATACATTCAAGATGAATTTTACAGCTGTAAGACAAATGGCTGATACATCAGTAAAGACATGAGATGTAGATCACAGACTTATTTAATGTCTCAATGTTCTTTTACTTTCTCATCATTATATCAGACCAATTTGGCAAAATTAAATGAGAGGAATCAATGGTTGGAAAAAGAAAAAAGGGAGAGGAACTTGGAAAGGGGATACTTGATACATAATGTATGATTCCTAAAATCTCTATACACCATAACAAAGGGAATAAGACCCCCAAACCTTCTTTAATTTAATTCTCTGGTCTTTCTTTCCCTTAATAATAATTCATAATAGTTGGAAATTATTTCCAATTATCTCCACATTGGGGAATGGATATTTTTTGGAACCACACAATGAAACATTTCTTGACTAAAATTGAACCTTGACATAAGTCATTATTATAAAGAAACAGGGGAAAGTTTGAAGTGCCTGAATACATGCTCTATGTCAATGAGAATTAGAGAAAAAATCTCCAACTTTCTTGGGACTCAAACTGACAATAATGTCATGACACCCATGTCCAGTCGTCTACTGACTGAGCCAGTAATCATAACTCCAACTTGCTGGCTCAGTGGTAGACGACTGGACATCAGGAGTCATAGGTTATAGTCCACCTAAGTTGAATTTTTTCTCCGACTCTTGTAGGCATGCACTTGGCTACTTCAACTTCTTTTTTAAAGTCCCTATGACACATATTTTTTTATTTTCAAACTCATTACTTTTCTGGAAATGTAGCTAAGATTTTTTTATCCCATTTTGGAATACTCCATATTTTCGGAGATATAAAAGTTTCAAATTTCAAAATGCAAGTGTGATGATGTCAGGGGAGTCATCATCACCAGCTTCTCATGGATTTTACTAAAAGAGGTCTTCAATTCCACAACCAGATTTTTTACTCAAACACAGGCTTTACCAACAGAAATAAATTCCAAATGAAAAAATTAGAGTATTTCAAGTCATCTTGGTTTTGTATAATAAATGATGACTCCCCTGACGTCATCAAATTTGCATTTTGAAATTTGAAACCTTTATATCTCGAAAAATATGGAGTGTTCAAAAGTAAGACAAAAAGAACCTCAACTATATTCCTAGAAAAGAACTGAGTTTGAAAAGAAAAAAAAATGTGTCATAGGGACTTTAACTCTCTTGGACAAGACTTTCATACACTGTCTGATCTGTAATGTGAAGGGTGTCTTGTTTCTTCTTCTTCATCAGAAACCTCATACAGAAGGAAGGTATCACCTTCTCTTTCACTGAGCATCTTAGCAAGTTCTTGATTTCTCATTTTTTGATTTGCTTCATACTTGGGATGCTGATGAATATATACCTGAAAAACGATCAAAATAAATTAGAGGGGTACTCTTGAGGATGGCTTATATGACTTTTGTGATGACCAGGCATTAATATTTTGGCACAGGAAAGTGCAATAATTTAGACCATTTGGAAAAAAGTAGTAATATTTTTTAAGGGCACCTCTTCTATTGGTCAGGATTATAGCTGACAATACAATAATTATGATGTCTTTGTTTAGTACCACACATTTACATTTTTACATGTTTAAAAGAAATATTAGATTAAAATGGGGTTCTAGGTACAGGCCACCTATAATAACCAACAGTAAATTATCTGCTGGCTGAAAATTTCATGAAACAGGTAAAGCGATTGTAAGTATGAAGCTTGAAGGTGCTGATATTTATATTTTATTGTAAATTATTATGTATATTTGTGACTGAAAAGCCCTGTTAAAGGGAGTCTCAATAAAGTATGTATGTATGTATATATATCTCTTTACTTAGTAACTGAATGGACAAAATCCAGTCAGGCAAACTTTGTTGTTAGCTGGCTCTTTATGGGAAACCTTTTATGTGCATTAATAATTAAAATGTGTACAAAAATAGAAAGATTAAGAATCACATAAACAGGAAACAGCAGATGAAAGAGAGGATCACCAGCTGTTTGTTTTGTTTTGTTTTGCATCTGGTTTTGCTGTTTCAATGCAAGGGTGAGACAGTTGGGTGTAAGAATAGGTCACATGATCCTCTTTTTCCTCTGCCATTTCCTGTTACATGATTCTTAATAATCTTTCTAGTCATAACACAAGTCTTCCAATTGGGACATCATGAAGGTCTCTTCATCTCAGGTTGAAGCTCTTCCCATGACAAACTAAGCTTACGAATCACCCATGTAAATGTACCCCAAGATGAATATATAAAAACTTCTAATAATAAGATGCTCTAAGCACTCATTACCCTGTAGTTGCTTTGATGTTTTCTTCCTCTAACATGCTTCATTACATCATGTCCTCTGGCAATAAACATTTTACAAAGACGACACTGGAATCCTGACACAGCTTTGACAAATTCACATCCTATTGTTCCAAAAAATAGGTTAAGCTTTGTTTCAATTGAATATGAAGGATTCTTGAAAAATATTCTAGAATTCATGGTAATGAAACATCAATCATGGCTCACTGAAAATCAAGCAAGTCAAAAAGAATATAGTACCTTCTGTATTGATACCAGTATCAAAGCCATTGATTCTAACACGTGCCTCATTAACTGAAGAAATAGTTATGTAGTCGCCTTCTTTAACAGCTGTTTTGCGGGTATCACATGAGTATTTTACATCAAGTTCTTGTTCTTTCTTTTCTTCCTTCTCTACCACTGGATCTGGCTTTGTTTCTGCATTGTCCGATGGGGGTTTAGGTTCATCAATGGGTTCAACTGATTCTTGTTTGACTTCTGCTGTAGGAGTCTCTACAGGTTGTTCTTCTTCTTTACTCTCAGCAGATTCTTCAGTTTTTGTTAAAGGAATTTCTTTTTCCTCTTTTGAGGTTTCTTGGGTTTCCTCCTTTTTTTCTTCCTTGGCTGGTTTGGGTTGTTCTTTAGCTGCATGAGTCTTGGCTGCTTCCTGTGGACAAATTTTTTAACATATTATCAGCAACACATTTTTTAATTTGCTATTACATTGGTGAAAGGAGATTTGCAACACCTTCGCAAAAAAAAGCAAGCAAATTTCAACTGCTTGTTATTGTAATAAACAAAGAGTGACAGTGAATGCATGCATACTTGCTAGCACTGTCTATATTCAAATATGAGAGGAGATTTTACATTTACATGTACCTCAGTTGCTTTTCTGAAAATTTCAGCTTCAAAAGAACGCCCTTGATTTTCCAACCAAGTCTTGACATGTCGTCTTCCAAAAAGATGTTGTTTGAAGCTCTGGTGAACAAAGAAATTAATATGGAAGTCAGCAGTGGGATTCTTTGTGCCTTCCTTTCACAATTAACAAGACAAATGATATCATCACCATTATTTCCATCACCACCATCCATCATCATCATCATCACCACCATGCACCACTACCATTGTTAGAATAGTTTCCACCCGAGTGTGAAATGGCATGTGCCTTGCTGTGACCATGTTGGTGCCATGTGATGTCTACAAAAACACTTAAAATTTCGGCTGGAGCCATGTGCCATCACTTTGTCAGAACTCCTCTAGTCTAACATCTTAACAAGGTTTTAACCATCACCTTTGCCATATTCAAGAACATCTTACCATGACTTTGTTGCACATAATCTTGCAGACTTTGCAAACCCACTTGCCACGGTGTTTGTCATACAAGGACTTACAAAGATGCTCAACATTTTGTCCTGCAAGATTTACTGATGGCTCTTCAGACTTGGTCTTTGACTCCACCTTTTCAGTGGGTTGTTCTTTCTTGGGCTCTTCTATCTTTGGCTCCTTTGGTTCTTCAAGTTTTGGAGCTTCAGTCTCCTTGGTTTCTTCTTTTTGATTCTCCTCGACAGCTTCCTCTACTTCATCTGTAATAACAAAATACTTGAGTAAATCAAAATAACCTCAATGACACATCATCATCATCATTATTATTATGATGATGATAATAATAATAATAAAGAGAATGAAAATCTAACCTGGGTTTTCCTCTACATAGGGTTCTTCTATGGGCTCATTTTCCTCAGACTTTTTACTAGATTCACTCATTCTACTTCGTTCTCTGTCTCTCCTTTGATTTTGGTTCCTGTCTCGGTCAAGATTCTGCCAGCCTGACCGTTGATTTTGCGAGCGTTGTTGCCTGTACCCTTGTTGGTTTCTATTCCTCTGATTCCCTTGTCTATTTGGAGACATCCTACGCTTACGATTCTGCCTATTGTCCATGCGTCCACGGTCATGCATTCGCATTCCTTGCATCAAAGAAGGAGGTTGTGAACCAATGCCTCCTCGTTTTGCCGCAGCAGAAGCCTGGGCTTGTATTGCAGCCAATAATGACTGGGTTTGAACCATGGCCATTATGTGTTGCTGTTGTTGTGCCAACTGTGAACTCAATCCTCCTATATAAACATTTAATACATAAACAATGTTAAATCCAGGTAACACAAACAAGGTTATTCCTTAAGTGAACTCCCCTCTGCAGACATTTAAAAATCCCCGAGGGTAGAGACAAAATACTTTAAGACCATACCCTTATCTCACTTCAGAGTGAGAAGGAACTGATAACAGACCAACAAAGATGATTTTGATTTGTGATACATTAATTTTGATATGTGACTATTCATTGAGATGCAATGAACAGCCAAAAGAGTGGAAGTAATTCCAACTTTTATTACAAGAGAAGAGAACAGATGACCATTTATCAAGTATGAGTAAAGACAATGAACAGTGCAAAGTATTGCATCTTAAGTTTATGTGATGAATGGAAAGAAAAGTATAAGTTTACATGAATTGTGGGTTCTATCTAGATGAAAACCAAAGCAAATGTGTATAAATGTTTGACTTTTATACATTTAGCATGAAATCCTTGAAAAGGAATAGAAAACTTGAGTTTCTCTGAGACTTTTTGAAGACAGAAAATGCTGTCAAAGGAAGTTCAACTGTTGAATGCAACTCAGTGGAAATCTGGTAGTAGAAAAGAATATTTGAGAACTAGATAAAACCCTTGTATCTGAGTACAGTATAACATAATATTAACATCCACAACGAGCAATATATGAAATAGGAAACAAAGAGAAATGAGAGCAAGGTAACTGGGAGGAGAGAAAAGAGAAAAAGATATAATTTTAAAGATGAAAATTCCAGTGTATTTTCAATTTGATGAGGAAAACAAATGCTAGTCAGGTACAGGACAGGTCAGTGTTTATATTCAGTATCTGGGGTGAGCAGTCAAGACAAGTCTTAGAATTAACTTTGCTTTTCAAACTTCTCAAAAGAAGTGGAAAACATACACACTTTTTACTAGACCTAAGGACAGGGTAGATTAGATATCTGGAGAATACAAAATTGCCAAACCTGGTTAAAAACTTGACAAAGGGAGACAGAAACATGTAGTTTTATTTTAAGTTGAACAAGCTCAAATCACAAGCATACATTTTATTCAAATTCAGAGAGCCTTTTTCTCTCCATTGAATGGCACAAAGTGCACAAGGAGGGGTAATCAGAGACAGATAAAGACAGTAGAAACAGTTTAGAAGAACAAGACAAAGAGAAGAGGAGAAAAGTCCAGACCTGTGTTAGAGCTAGAGCGTGGAATGTCTCCAGGTTTGGCTCCTAGTATTCCATCACCCCTATTTGGTGGTCCCAAGCTGCGACCAGCCCTGCTAAACTCCGATTCGTTAATTCTCTGACCTCTTGAGCTAAAGTTATCCCCCAGTGGTTCCATAGGGTAATCAAGTCTATCGTCTCGTCTGTTTCCTCTCATACTGCTATATGGCGGCTGGATATAAGTTTATAAAGCAATAATGAGTTACTATATAAATACAAAGAATCAAAGTTAGTTGCCACAATTAAATGGATCATGCAAAATTCATAAATAATTTTGTTCAGATCTCTTTATGTGCTTGAAACTGTTTTGTCTTCATATAAAAATAAGGTTGACTGGCATGCACATAACCTTTGTCTACAAAAGCATGTATATGCTCCAACTAGCTTCAACAATCAACCACTGGCTAGTGTCCATCTTACTACTTAAGCCGACCAACAGCCACCGTTTCACAACAACCAGTAATATTTTTAGGTTCAGCAACTGGTACACAAACACCCTTCTACAATGGCTTCCTAAAATTGTGAGGTTTTGTCTCATCAATAGATCACACAAACTACAGTGCATATATCTCAAATTATAACCTCACTAGATATTCAGTGTTTCATCCCAGCCATATATACATGTGTGCACTTAACTGACACCTCTTTATAACAGCCTCTTCTACCCAATAACTACACTCACCAGTCTCAAGGATAGCCATTATAGAGGGGTGCCGTTGCGTGCGTGGCTAGTAAAATTTCTAAGTTTGCATGTGTTGTGTTGATGTTGAAATTTAGACATGTTACAAAAATAATGTATTTGTAACTTTTGATGTTAGGTGTTCTAGTCAGTCAAACCTCAACATCTATTCATAATCTGATATGTAAATAAACAGCTGTCAACATGTACAACCAGTACTTTCACTGTAAACACCAAGCAACTCAAAATAAACACCATTTGCTATGTTAGATCTTCAAAAAAATCCAAACAAAGCAGTCAAAGGCAGAATGGTGTGTGTCAAAAACTTCATCAGCTGTCATATCAAAAGACAATACATTTGGGGACATGTAAATAAAATCAACTTCAAGGAGTAATATAAACTTAATTTTGACAGAAAATATTGAATACATTTCCTTTATATATACATGAAGTCCATTTTGTAGTGGGAGAAGGGGGAAATATCATTAAATTTCACAAGATGAAGAATTTTCAATGAAAACAGAGGTTTAGTTATTAGTTGATTTCCTTATGAACATATTTTGCTGATTAGAAAGCTGAAATAATTCATGAGTAACACAGAGCAAGGCGTCAGTTTCCACCACCACAAACACATCAGGGGGCCACCATGAAGACGATCAACATCTTGGCTCAGTGATAAAAGCCAATACCAACTTATCAAATACGCCAAAATAAATGAGATTTCTGAATATGTTGTTACTGCTAAATTAAACAAAGAGGAGGTTTTAGCGAATGAATGACTCAAGCAATATGGTGGAAGAATTTTCAGCGACAACCACGAGGATAATGACATCACGACAACTTTGACGTTCAAAACACCGAAATTAAAAAGAATTGAAGTAAAATTTTCGATGAAAGGAAAGAAAGAAAGTTTGGAGAGCTTACATCAGGCGAATATCTGCGTCTTCTCGGGCTGGGGTCTCTTGGAAGTCGACCAAAGTCCCTGTCGTCTCTTCGATCAAAACCCGACATGCTTCCCCCACCTCGCGAGTTTCTTCGATCATCAAACCTGTCATCGAGTCTATTTCCCATGTTTCCTTGTGGCAAATTGCTGAAGCCAGGATAGAGAGAACCTAAACCTCCACCACGGAACCGATTAAACTCGGCCATTAGGACATCTAACTCGATAAAACTCGACTTGAAAAGACAACTGCCTCTGACTCGCTGCCAAACGCCACGCGCACGAGGAAGTTGCACATCCGGGAATTCTAACCCCAGGGAAACTTCCGACGACTTTACGATTAATGTACGAAATTTTATCATCTTTTGTTACGAACTCTTACGAAGTTTTTGCGAAGATAGCTTCCGAAGTCCGTCACCATAGAAACTCCTGAGCGTGATGAGCCCGCAATCTTATTCTAAGATTCTTGATTAGAATATTTAGTGAAGGTTTATTTACATTTTTTCTGTTTTATTTTCACAATGTCGTCTGAAAAAACCTGGTCGCGTTGTGGAGTTATTGTTTAAACGAACAGATGAATCAAAACAAGAAAATGACTCGCGATTTGAAGAGTCCAAAGCGAGGCCATTTGGCTTTGAAGAGTAGCGGTAAGCCACAATTACATAATAAAAATATCAATGAAATATTTCAGTCGTTTGGTAAGCTTATAATTTGTAGATTATGCAAGAAAGCAATATTTTGAGACATCTAAGAATTTAGGCTTTCAAAATATCGGGGAGTACATTATATGTTGTGATTGTATTTGATTATATTTCCTCTGATAGTTTTTGCTCCCACCTCGACTTCGTACTTTGGTCAACAAATGGTTTTGAATCACATGAACTCACATTACAGAAGAATTTCGTCCGCTAAAGGTCAGTTAGAAGCATTAGATCTTGAAATAATGTTATAAATAGAAAATGAATTATTGTTTATTCATATTTTTATTATTCTCATTCATTTAAAATTGTTCCATTTTGCTGTTTCATTTTAAAGATTCATCCCTGATGAGCATTAGTTCACTGTATGCCATCTTGCACTAATCCATTCCTAAATATTTCAGCTGCTGTTGACACTTCTGCTCCAAGATCCATGAAGAAACACATCAGAGGTAGCTGGCTTTAGTTCTTAGTTCTTTACAGTTATATTCCAGCACCTGCCTATGTAGCTCCTACTATGATTGTAATAATGATGTTAAGGTCTCAGTCACTAGTAGTAGTTTTTCAGTGCTAATCCCAAAGGCTAACCTTATTGCTGGAATATCCCCACATAAATTGCTGGCTTTCAATTGACGTCACGGCGGCCATCTTGGTTGAACTTCAACAAAAAGATTACTCATTAGTATCTCTTGTTCGTTCAACCAACATGGCTGCCACTCTTTTATATTTTGACTCTCAAGGGAATGATTGAAAACCAGCAATAGAGATGGGACCTACAGTTACAGTGCTGCGCTTCGAACCGTTGCCACTACCACAAAGTTTTTTAATAAAAGGCAGCACCTTCTCCTCAATTATTTAAAGACTTTGAGTGTTGGTCTGGCTGAGTAATCAAACCCCGACCTCCTGCACAAAAGACCGATGTTCAACTGAGCCAGCTGGGCAGCAGTTAGACTGTATATAATGACTTTTTATGCAAATATGGCAAAGCTGTCAATGTAAATAACAATCACAACATGACCTTTTGAAAGCTAAAAATTTTATATTTTTTTAATTGCAAAGATTTACATTGACAACTTTTCCATATTTAACCATCTTTGGCAAGTTTATGTGACTACCATTATCGTTGAAGTGCAACCTGTACGTGAAGATATAAAGTCTCAATTTGAAACTAGCATTCACACGGACGTCAATCAAATCACTCAACCAATACAAATAGCGATTCTCAAGAAAAATGAATCGAATTTACAAGAAACGTTTTAATAAATATAAACTTTAAATGTAGAATTAAATTTTGTCATAAATTTGAGGCATTTTTTCTTGGGATTTTGATCGCAATTTGTATCAGTCGAGTGATTTGATTGATGTCTGTCTGAATGTAAGTTCCCAAATGAGACTTTGAGCTTTACATGTTGCACTTCAACGATAATGGTAATAACAGCTAGCTTTTACTTCTGCATCAATAGGAGATCAGCTTTGGAGAAGAAACGCAAAGAGCATTTTTCTGTGCTACAAACTACTGATAATAAAAATAATGAAGTTTTCTCATTCCACTTTTTAAAAGAACATGAAAAGCTCATCATTATATTTACTATAATTTACGTCTATGAGCAAGTATTAGGGTTTGATAGCCTGTCCCTTAAAATAGACAGTTAACAAGATGTGCACAACACATATTTTTATATTAGAGCAGATTTTGTATGACACTGTGAAAAAGACACCATTACAGTGCAGAACAGTTACAACAGGAACTTCAAATGCTTTTGTAGACAACACAACACTGACATGGTCATGGCACAGTGTAGTCTGTTTCACATTCATACAAAATCTGCTCTATATTTGGTAACAGCAAAAGTTCTTATATCTGAGTTTGTTATAGTTCAAGATCAGAAAAGACGCCAGAACTTGAATGGACAGGAATGTGAAGGACTTCTTACTCCAGGAAGATGGTCTAAAGTATGTTTACAAGCCTTGATTTCATAAATTTGTTTGGCTTTATATCTAGATCAGGAAAGCAGAGCTTCAGCTCAAACAGTTGTGCAATTTTCTATATTCATTGTTCGCAGAGTGCATCTCTAGAAAACTTATCAACAAGAGGAAAAAGTCCAGTCGTTCTATCAAGACCTCAATCAAGTCAAAGCCCTAGAATTGATGATGTCCTTGATTATTCGACTCCAGCTCCTTACTCAACACCAAGAGATGACTTATCAGCTCACGATCAATATCTTCTACATCAGCAAAGAAAACAGAGACAAGAAAACTTAACAGACAATTGGGCATCTTTTTCACCCAGGAATTTACCACAGCCATTAGTATCACACTCTAGATGGAATAGAATTAAACTGAACACTAGAAATGAGCCTTTTGGAGAAGTCAATGAAGACACAAACTCACTAAGAGAACAAGACTTTGGAAGGCAATCAATGATGTCTCAAAGAGAAGATGATGGAGCTCAAACGGGAAGAACAAGCAGGAGTTCAAGAATGGGATATCCAGGATTGAATACCAGTTTTGGTTCATCAACAAGTGCATATGCAAGGAGAAAGAAAGAACTTCAGACTAAAATGTGGTAAGTAGTTGAACGCAAGCAAATTAAGCAGTGGCAGATCTAGACATTTTGAAAGGGAAGGGTACCATTAAGATTAAAAGAGCCAATTTTTGGGAGTGGGTAATTTTTGGCATGTGCAAGCTCAAAAAAGTAATTTTAGAATGACTTTTATCTGGTCTACTGTGCCCTGTGCAGGTTGTTTTTCCTTCTAAAAATAAATTTTCTTAAAAGAAAAAAAAATTGGATCTAACTGAAAGGAGGGGATACCGCCAACCTCCCCCCAGGCCCCTCATATTATGCCAAGAGGTATACTTCACTTGCCACACAATTTATGCCTTATGCTGTCAGTCATAACAGATCTATAACAAAACTTTTATGACCTTCAACCTCATTGTCCTCATTCTACTTTGATCATGTTAGCCTAAGTTGCTCTCCTTTGTATGTGGCAGGTGAAGCACATCTCAGAACTGGATGATTCATTTAAATGTAAATGCATTACTGTACATTATCAATTCAAAATGGAGTTTCAGTGCCAATTTTGATCCACTTGGGAATCAAATTCCTTGCTTTTAGTCCATCTTTGTGCCTTACTTAAAGGTTTTCTGTTTTCCCTAGGGAAGAAGAACAAATGTATTTACAGTTTATATCAGAGGTAACCTCTGATGTCCTTGCAAGAGGAATATTTACCAACAGGTAATACATGACATGCACTTCATTTCCTAAGTTGATACCTTTTTCCAGGCATTACATATTCAAAAAATTAAGCAAGCCTTTGTGGTACTGCCTTTGTAACTTCTAGGGTACTAAATAAAGTATTTGAAAGCCACATTGACAAAAGAAAAGAGGAATTGGATGAGGTTAGTATACAATGTCTTGAATAATAATGATCATTCACAAAAATTATGTCACTTTAGCATCATTGTAGTCAATAAGGACAGCATACCTTAGTAAATACTGTATGAATTTGAGGAAGATCTGACTATTATCATGGGAAAATGTGCATGGCTTTTACATGGAAAATTGATGAGAGTAACTTTTCTGCAGTCAGCACGCGACTTGAAATTTAAATGTAGACCTATTGACTGAATCAAAATATGGCGGCAAATTTGAATAACTATTGTTCTGGACTGACTAGCCTCGACTCGTGTTCACGTAGAAACACAAAAGCGTTTTCACATGAATGAGAGGGTAGTCAGTATAAAACAATAGTTATTCAAATTTACCGCCATATTTCGATTTGGTGTACATATGGTGACTTTGCTCTCATAGGTGACAACCTTAACTTGACATTTTGGGTGATCACTTATGGAAGGTTTAACTGTTGACTAAAATCTTTATTTGGGATTTACTTTCAGCAAAGAATGAGAGAAATGATTGACCAACTGAAATTGGATCTAAATATCACAGATACCTGTACATGACAAAGACAAATTTGTACATATTTTAGAATATTTTCAAAAACAATTTTGTATTTAAACTAGCATAATTAATGGCTATTATTTTGTAGATGCAAATTAAATATTATTTATTGAACAGATAACTTATCTGAGTGCCTGTATACAGTTTTATCTTCTAGCTATGAATGTGTCATCCTTGAGGTGATGTTACTAGGACTTCTTTAGTTGCAACATCAAACTCATCAATCCTGGTTGGTCAAATAATATTTTTTTTATTGTTGACCAATCAGAGACAAGCAAAGACAATCTTATTAACATCTCTTATGGGTGGTTTAGTGATAAAATATCACCAAGGTAGTCTCCTCTATATCCCTAAATACTAAATTGAATTAATCTCTGTATGCACAGTAGTGATATCTTCAAGCACTTTGTTTTTACATGAAGAACTCAGAGAAATCACTGCTTGGATAATCTACTGGTTGTTGTGAGTTTTGACAGACTGATTGCACTTCTCAGATGGTCTCCAATCCCTGTGGTGGTTGCTTAGTTGAATGCACCAGTGCAAAAGAGCAAAAACTATGAGGTATCAAAACTAATATGGTCTAATAGAGAAAATTGGGGTTAAGTACCAGGGCGAGCATGGATTGTGATGAACCACAAACATGCTGGAAGGTAACTATGGCAACCAGGCCACATCTCACCAACAGTGCCCCTCACACTGAAAATCCGTGGAGTTTTTAGTCATCTGTTAATTTAGAAACCTACCCAACCAGGTGGGAGGGCGAGAAAAACCTAAGAATGCATAATTTAGGTCCCTCCCAAGAAAGATTGGGGAAAAGCACTGAACAGCCTGCATTGTTTGCATTGTCTCGGCACTTTGCTTAAATTTCATTCAGCCACAGTTAAAAAATCCATAACCAAAGTAATTCTTCTACTAGGAAGCTTACAGACTCAATCCCCCCTATTGTCAGTTGAGAAAAACAATCAAGCAAGTTGAAATCATAAGCTTCATGTTTAATGAAGTGCTGCATGACAATTTTTGACCTCAAAATACCTTTCACACTTTTTAGAGACAAAATGATTGAGTGTTCTTTGAAGTAGTTTGATTACCTAATTAATGTAGAGAGTATGTTCCTTTGTAAACACTGTCCACTCATTCCCTAAATCTTCTATACAATAATTCTCTGCAAAATATTGTCTTGACTTGAGTTCCAAATCGGTGCACAAAGCTGGTTCAAAAGTCTTGCTAAGCGATATTGAAGTGTAACAAATCTCATGTTTACCAGGCAGATGTGCCAGCCCTGCACTGAAGTACCCAGTAAAAGATTGACAAAAAAGCCTACATATTTAGATACAATTCTTTCCATCAAATTCAACTCCATGAGTATCCAAACTCTGTTCATTGAAAAAATGCTCCTCTGTATGTACACATTTTGTACATCCCTTAATGACGTCCTTCCCCATTGCTATATACAGCAATGTTAAAGTCTTGCTTCAACAACAATACTTTTCACTTTGGATCCTAGTGTGCAATATTGTTGTGATAGGTTTCCATAGTTACAGTTGTCATTGTTACACAAAGACTTTAGCAAGGCCATCAGCTCCAGCACTGGCTATGTATGGCTTGGAAGGATGGAAGGCTACATCATATATGGATTCATCAAACTTTTTTCTGTGGGAAGTGATTTCTTGTACACAGGTTTTGGTGTCAAGATTCCACAGTCGTATAGAGCAATCATGACCTGAAGACACACACAAATTTGTGTCAGTGTTGTGTGTTTCACATAACTTTTGATAAGCGGGTTCTGAAGTTGGTTCCAAAGTTCCAAAGTTCAAGTTGTTCTATGGAACAACGAATTGGGAACTATGTTGTTGAACTTTAAACTTACTTAATTCCCAAGCAAATACAAACATTAACTGTGAAAATTTGAAGGGTTCAATGTGAAAATGACCTAAGTGACTTTTTGATGGATGTCCTGAGATTAATTTTTCCAGCATAGGAAAGTTAATTATACCATTTTACACCATTGAAAAAATATCATCAAAAAGTCACTTAGGCCATTTTCACTATGAACCCTTCATTTTCAAACTATGACTCAAACTTTGGAACTTCTGAACTTCCGAACGTACTTGTCAAAAGCTATGTGAACAAACTGTAAATTTAGGTAAAGCTAAAATCAAGGAAGGTGGCATCATCAGAGTGACAGTTGTCAGGTAGTAATTGTGAATGGTTACCATGGTTACCACCTTGTTGCCTTGGCAACCTTTTTTAATAGTTTAATAGCCGACTTCCAAGTTACACTTCACTTGCCACTTACAACAGTATCGAGATTAGGCTATGTGCATAAAGCTCAGTCATTCGTAACAAGACAAAAGTTTTAGCACATAGCCTCATTCTGAGTCCTTTGTAAGTGGCAGATGAAGCATATCTCACAACTAAACTATTGGTGAATGATAAGACATATCTCCTTACTTCCTGAGAGTAGGTACAATCCATTAGGGTCTACTGCTAAGCTAGTGACAGAGTCCAAGTGAGCTACCATTGAATGGATTTGTTTACCTGGAAATCAATCAAATAATTATATATTCAATAAAGGAATGGCTAATAGTAAATGATAGCTAAAAGTAATAATCAGATATTTCATTCAGTATCAAAATTAACTTACCAGAATTATTATCAAAAAATCTGATATGCCTGTCTTCATGCGCTGTAATAGTTACAGGTAATGTTGGGTGGCTTACTACTTTATTGATTTGAGTAGCTGCAGCTGTACCTATAATAAGACAAAGTATAAAATCTCAAACAGTCTTAACTGCACAAAAATTATCCAATCAGTATTTTCATTGATAATAAACCAAGTGACTTTCAGATGTCAACTACTGCCATTTTAGAATATTTAAAATAATCAAAACACACTTAAGTCGAGGACATTTTCCAAATCAAATACAAAATATATTATTCATTTACTTATAAACTTACTGTAGGTTTTAGCACTATCTAGTTGTATAACAGGTGTGGCTGTTTCCAGGTCAAATACAGCGCAGCATGCATTGGAATATGATGCTACCATTTGTGAGGACTCCATACGCAAAAAATCTATAGATGTAGGTATTGCACTTTTCTCTGAGGATTAAAGATTACATAGATTTTAGTGGAACCAATAACTTATTTTTCATCAGACACTCCCTTCAGGGTAGGGGGGCTCCCAGGGGGTACATAGACCCTTTCTAAGATAGACTGTCTATCTTTGAAAGGTGTCTGCTTTACTTGGATAAGATGGATATGTAAGACACCTTCTCCTGGATCTACTAGCCAACTAAACAGCTTTTTTTTTCTGTATCAAATCCTCCTTTATGTTGACACCCCCCTAAGGTGAACCCAAAATCAATCCTGAGCTGTATGCAGGGGCAGATCCAGGATTTTGCAAAGGGGGTGTCCCAAATAGGCCTCTTGAGGGATGACGTCACATCCAAGATGGCAGCCTCCTAACAATGGAATCTGATGACGTCATCTCGTACGGCGCTAAGGGGGTGTCTAATGCACCTATGGACGCCCCCTGGATCCGCCCCTGGTATGCTGTACAGAGGTGTAACTTTGACATCCAAATGTAAAACTGAAATGATACCTTTGTCAAATACGAAAGTGTTAAGCAAAGGAGACTTCAGTGTTGGGTTCCACAGTTTACAAGTACCATCAGAAGAACAAGAAAGTAGCTGGAGGGAGTTGGTTTGTACAGCCAAGCCCCATACAGCATCAGTGTGTCCCTCTAATAAATTACGCTTTACATTAGGACCTGAAGAGGAAAAAAATAATGAAATCATCCTCAGGGACCTTCAGGACAGAAGTAATGCCAACCAGTCAAACTCAAATCTAGATTTGAAAAAATCTGGGCTTAGTGAGATTTGAATACATGAGGGAGTTACAAAACCAATGCTCCACCAACTGTTGGGAACAGTGTGTAAGTCAAATCCCTTATCAGTGCCAGTCCAAGGTCAGAGATTCCTTCCATTAGACATGACTCAGAAACTCATACATGGAATACTAGTACATGTACATGAATTTATGAAAGAAGAATGTTTTTTTTTCATGAGGACCACAGGAATTCTAATTAAATGAGATTTTGCTGCGTGGCACCTACTCTCCATCCCTTTTTTGAAGTGACAAGTTAACAAAGCTTTACTTAATACATATAAGCAAGCAAATATTATTGATATGAAACAATGTTTTGGTGTCATCCTGACACCATTATCAAGTTACAACAAACTGAGTGTCTAGAGTCTATAAAGGAACAATATTTTTTTAGTGAGTACTGCACTGTATGTGTGACCTGTGCTTCTTCAATGGACACAACAGGATGCCCCTAGTTTGTCTCTTCAATTTGTGCCCTTGTTTGTCAAGATATCACAATAATCAGAGCCAGATTTAGTGAAGGGGTGCAAAGGGTGTGCACCCACTCCTAAGACAACTTTGGGCTCCTTCTCTTTCAATGATACTTCTCCAAGATATCCTTTGGATGTCCTATGGACAGTTTTCAATTTATAAAATGCTGCTGCATGATAATTATTATTATTATTATGCTTACTGTATGGTCCATAGGGATCAAGGTCTAATGATGGAATATTCCAACAGAATATAGCTGAATCTGCACCACCACTAAAGCACATGTCACTTGTAGAACTGATTACAACAGATAGCACAGCATTTCTGGAACATAACAAAACAATCATTCCATTAGCCAAATGTTGTGATTAAATCTAGCAGTTTGAATATTCATAGACAACTGAAAAACTTTAGGAAAAAATATACACAAGTAAAAGTAGAGAGATAAGCAAACACAGTCTGCCACAAGAATATGAGATAAGGCATTATGGGGCTTTCGTATAATTATTAGGACGTTGGGTGGGTTGGCAAAAATCACTTGGCGTGTTTGTAAAACATTCTTACCCCCACTCCCCTCTATGGAGAGCAAACTTTTCACAGCCCACCCATGGATTTTACCCACACTTCATCCAAACCCCCCTTACAGGGCTTTCAAACAAAATTATTAACCCCCCCCCCCCCCCCACAAGACTTTTTTAAATTAACAGCCCACCCCACCCCCCACTATCCTGCACGGCCACCCCATATCATAATAAATGAAATCCCCACTTATTATTCATTATTAAACAGTACTTACGTATGTCCACGGAATGTATATATTGGCTCCACATCAAGTACATTACTCCTAAAAATAATAAATGATACTCTCACTATTAGAAGAATGGCCTAGAAGAATGGTGTCATATGCTGAAATGTACTTTTAATTCTGGAACATACTTTTTCTGTGGCACAGTTTTTTGGAGATTCCACAACTTCATGGTGTGGTCTTCAGCTGCTGTTATCAGAGCAGACTCTTGAGGATGGAAATATACTGATCTAATACTATCAAAATGGCTGAAATAAACCATTCAAAGGTTAATACATGTTACTCATTAAGCTGAATAAAGAGGTCCTATGACCCATAGATACTCTGACTTATGATATCAAACAAGATAAACTTTTGGCATCATTTGCTTTTACCTTCTTAAAGTGAATTTGGGGTTCCATGTTTTTCTAAATTCTTCTTTATTGGAAATCTGCAACAAATAACAAAAAAAAGGTTTCCTTGGATAAGCCAGTGAAGGACCATCATAAAAATCAATGCCATTAACAATACCTCATAGGACAGTGGCTCTGCTTCATTAGTGACAGTCAAATCAGCTAGTTCACCAAGGCCTAATGGTTTTTCAAATGGCTCATCAGCTGGAGGGGAGCCAGCAGCACCCTGACTTTTGCTAGGGGAACCTTTGGGTGATACAGACACGCTTCCAATAGGTGGAGGTACTTCTGAGATTGAGCGTGATCCAATAAGTCTCACAGGAGAAGGCCCTGTGATTGCTGATTGAGTGGATGATGAGGGAGGTACCATTTCTTCTTCACCACTTAAGTTAGCAAGCATGGCTTGGAGTGCTAGTTTAGGTGGTCCTATCACATTAAGAAGGTACGTTACTTATATTAGTATTACCCTCCTGTCATACCTAATGAATTCTTCTTCTAAATCTCTAGTAGATTTTATTCACTTTGATTCTAGACCATTCTACAATCTTGTCACTTCTTCTCTCATACACACATCCAGGGGCGGATCCAGGATTTTGAAATGGGGGATGAATTTTTGTGATAATGTAATAGAACCAAAGCCTGGTTGAGGCGTTTGAGGTCTGGGACTCAGAAAAAGGGGGGTGAAAATTCACCCATTTCACCTCCCCTGGATCCGCGCATGACATCTCTTATTACAAAACGGTAATATGACACTGTCATGCTATAACACCATTAGCATTTAAGCAAGTAGCATACTCACTACTTCAATATTTCAATTTCAAGACTGTAAAAGAACATGTGCTTGCTGAATGAAGAGTGGATGAAATGATTCTGTCATCCAACAGACTATCCAATAGACATCCAATACACTAATCTAATATATAAGGAGTTGTCCACTGTAAAGGGACATGCAATCTTAGCATTACTGTCACCAATACAGTTTGTGATTGGGGATATCTTGTGAAAAAAAGAGGGCTTACGTTTTTGGCTTATCTTTGTTTTCTTTTCTTTCTCTTTTTCTTTTTCTGACTTGTACTGTTTTAACTTGGCCAACAAACTCTGGTCGACACCCCACTCATCCTAGAGTAATAACACAATCTTGAACAGTCAGTAACATTCCCTAAACCCTCTATCCACCACATGTTTGTGAATTATGTGGAAGTGTTTTGTTGCTTGTTCTTTGCTACCCCTGCCAGAAATATTGTCTGTTAGATCTTGTTTTGGAAAATTTATCTTGTTTTTGATTGGCTGACTTATCACCGTAATAAATTCTGACTTCCAGAATAAGTTTTGATAAGAGTTTGTTCCCATGGGTACTTCTTCTATGTGCACAAAATGAGAAACAGAATAATATGCCTGAGTCCTTGACGATGTCATCTCTTATAAACAGTGCTACGCTTTGAACTGTGGCCCTACTACAAGTTTTTGATCAGTTCAACAGGCAGAGTTTCTACATCCATGTAATGATGTATGATGTACAAACTCCACCTGTTGAGACATGAAGTGAAGCACCTATATTTAATTGGTTAACTAGTGGTATTCAAAGTTGTCAAAAAGATGTCAAAAAGTAATAAAAAAACTTTGTGGTAGTGGCCAAAGTTCAAAGCGAAGCACTGTAATGACTACTCTTCAAACATCAAGAAGAGAAATCATCATTTGTTGAGTTACAGTGTAGACTTTAGAGACACATTAATTACTCAAATCTGATATTAGGTCCTTATTACTGACAAATTAACCCTTACCTGTGAGCCTGCTGTAACTGTCTTGGTATGTTCTTCAAGGAAATCAAATTATTATGGTAAGATAAAGTAATAACTAACAAGTACTAACACTGAAAGAGTCAATGTTTTATGGAAATCTCAAGGCACATTAACTGGTGATACAACAGCTCTAACTGAAATATGGAAAACTCCTTATCTCCTAATTTTTATCTGTAAAAGAAATTTCAAAAAAAAAACCCCAATCAAATTCTCACTACTACACTACTGGGAGCTATTGTCAAGCTGACTGCTACAAAAAAACAAACACATTTACTATTTCATCAACTAGCTTCAAAATTTCTGAGGGATATCAAATCTAGCAAAACAGAATGATGCACAATGGAGGCCTATTCACCATTTTGAAGTTCAAGTTGAGCTATACATATATGACTGTTTTGAGGCAAAAATGCATTTCCTACCTAGCACATAAAAAGAAAAAAATAGTCTTACCCATTACTTCTTTTTCATCTGGCATATGTATATTGACCTCATTGATATCATTGGATAACCTATCTACTTCAATCACTGTAGTGTCACTGTCAGAATCACCACCATGAACAAAGTCAAATTCATCTTGGGCATCACTTCCATCATCATCCCCTATCATGTCATCTACTTCATCTGCAAGAAAAGGCACAACAAGCTCTGCATTAGAAATTCACTCTTCAATGAAATGTCATGTATCCTTTGCCATCATATCTGTCAGAACTTGTTCCAGGAATCAAATTATCTAAAGCAAACAACCCAAGCTAGAGCACAATATACTTAATCCATAGTGTGACAAGATTTCCCTAATAATTCAACCTGACAAGTGCCTTTACTAATAGACGAATGATTAGCTGAACTGGTTGGAATATTGTTATTTACTAGGGGTACTTACAATTTTTTTGAAGGGTAAAAACTAACAAACATGTCTGATAAATATGACACAATGGATAAGATCTAGAAACCACTTCATACAAAATTATTTTCTCCTAACCTGTTTTAGGCTTTTTTAAGATCCGTCTTTCATTACAAAACTCTTCTCGTTCATCAGACTCATCATCAGCACTGCCTCCATCATCCATATCATCATCATCATCTTCAGCTTCCATGTCATTGTTAAGAAAATTAAACTCAGCCATCACATCTGCCTCTGACTGGATTTCCTCTTCAGCAACTTTCTTGCCAACCTGATTACTTGGCAGTTGAGCAGGGGGTCTGGACAAATAAGAAAAAAATCAGTCAGTACTATGGCATGATACACACTCTGATTAGAGGATGCATGCCAGGGTTCTCAAATCCTGCTGTTCCACCATTATTTTTCTCTAGACCTAACAAAAGTCAAACCTTGCTTTACCTGACTAGACCCTCCAATAGACTATTTTACAATTACACCTTGGTCAACCACAGCCTCAACTACAGGTGCGTAATATATTCTTTGGAGTTCGGTAACAGCCCGTGAAAAGGCAATGAATGTACAGGAAGAAGTAAATGAACAAAGCAAATACTTTTGATTTCGACAGGTTTGTGCTTTGTTCATTTACACCTCCCTAGTTCATTTGTGTGCATTTCTTGCCTTTTCACGAGCTGTTATCAAACTGAAAAGAATACATTACATGCAGTCCAGGCTGTGGTTGACCAAGATGTAACTGTAAAATGGTCTATTAGCCAAAAGAAGATTGTGATCCATGCTTTATGATAACATTATACATTTTCATTAACTATGACTCAACATACTATGCTGCTTCATTTTCTATATCTTCACTTTATCAATATATGGACCTAAAGCCTTTGCTTACAGATTTTGAAAAATATGCACTCGGCTGCAAATCTCACCTTCTGACTGGAGTTGGATTAACAATTTCATGTCCCCCCTGGATTGGCTGTCGCACATGAATAGGCTTTGGGTGATGCGCTTCTAATTCCTCTTCAAATTCATGTCCACCTTCAAGTTTTCTAGGACCAGTTCCGTTCATTTGTAAAGGTGGCAGGTCTTGTGGTGGTGCTGATAATCCAAGAATGGACCTTACTCTCGATGAACGTACATCTAAGATTGTATCAGTGTAACCAACTTCTTGTAAATATCTGGAGTGAGAAAAAAGAGAAACTCTTAGCCATGAACAATGGGTGGAATATGAGAGTGGGATGTGGGTTAATGAATAATCACATTTATTAAATGGATAGCTACTCTAACAATGTTGCATTCAGGATACCAATTCACCAGTTTTCACATCCTTTTCCAGACATCAACCATATCAACATTTTGAACATCATTCATCAATGCCATCAGGGTGCAACAATAATATAAAATCTGTTGGTAAGCTTTTGCTTAAAATTAGAAGCTCAAAGCTCTGGCCATCCTCAAAAATCCAGGGGTATAATTCTGTTACATGTTTCTTGCTTTCAGAAAAAGTACCCAGGCCTGGGAATGTGTCTGTTAGAACTTGTTCCAGAAGCAAAAATTTATCAGGGTGCCACTGTAAAGGTTGTGGTAACTTTACTATATACTGGATGCTGATTGGTCAACGTGATCAGGTCAACCAATCAGAAATGAGAGAAAACTTCACTTCTGAAAAATATAGGGACTCTTTACCTCTCTCTCTGAAACGAGTTCTTACAGACAACATTTCCAGGGGTAATGTTTCTTGTATTGCCAAGCCAACAGCATTTCTGCATTCCCAAGGATACATCTTCCAGAGTGTTTATATAACTAAACAGAGATTTAAGCAATCATTTTATACTGCTTTTATAAAACATTGTGTGGGAGCCATGTCTTTGTCCTCTAATATGTCTATGTAAAGTAAACATGGTTACTAGACAATCATCGGGCACATTATAACTGAAATATGATATAATGATACACTCACTGTCTTAGCAGCTGTCTGCCTTGTCGCCAGTTCATGTTAGGTTTATTATTACTATTATCATTATTGGTTATAACATCATTTGGTGTTTCTTGATTGGCTTGTTCCTCTTTTAGAGATTTCTCTTGCCCTCCTAATTCTGTACCATACTTCAGTCTGTGATATTTTGCTCTGTAATTATATAATGACACTGTTTATCATATTTCCTTCAGTAAGCACACATAAGCACTAATTTTGAATTATGTGGACAAGGGGGGTACTTAGTCAAGGAAAGTTGCTTAGTCGACAGATGCACTTAATCAAGGTAGGGTGATTAATCAAGGTAACATTGTATTGCTTTACATATAAATTACAGAATATCCTGATAGGTTGGTTTTATGGTATTTGTACAAAATTTTAAATCATGACTGATGCCTTGAAGCACCAGCTAAAGTAGTTTTAATGTGGGTGCAGTTTTAATGTGGGTGGGAAATTTACTGCATTGCACCATGACATGTCAGTGCCATAATGTCTATAAAAACATTCAAAACTCCTTATGTAACTGTACTGTGCAGTGACCACAGGTGCCATTTTCCCAGTCATGGGAAATTTGCTCTTCAGTGGACAAATTACACATCACATGTAACAATAAATCATTCTCCTTAAGCACTAAATTGGCTGTGTAGACAATTCAAATTGGGGTTACCTTCTCAAGTATGTTAAGGACTGGGTTTTTTTAGCTTTGGAGTTCTAACACTTTTATTCACAACTTCATAGAAGTTAGTTAAGTTCACATGAATACTGAAATTGGTGTTCTGTTTTGTTTTCTTGATATCTTTAGAAGACTTGTTTTGTGATCACGTGACTTGTGACGTCATTATAGAGTCAGTTTTCGTATGAGTGGAGAAACTTACCGTACCATATCGTAACTGTACCAGTACCATAGTTTCTATAAAAACATTCAAAATTCCTGCTATAACTGTATCATATTGTAACTGTACAGTTTCCCACTCATACAAAAACCACTCTATAGTGAAAATTACTAATTAAAAAGACTCTCTGGTGCCGAGTATTTTATGTTGGTGAAATCTGAAATGTGAAAGTGAAAAGGCTACTAATAAATTCAGTCATTTCTAGAACTGTTTAGACATTTGCAATTTATTGCAGAAAAGAGAAAATATGCATGAAAAAGTATTTTGAATTCAAAGTTTGGTCATTTGACCTGTTTTATCCCCTTAACTCCTTAACAAAATATAATTGTCTTAGCATATATGTATAAAGCACATCTATTAAAACAGATTTAGAATGATATTTGAAAATTTTGTAATCAGGCATAATATTCAATAATGAATATGAATGAACACATCCAATAATTGGATGAAGACCATAGTACATTTATCTTGGTCGAAATGTCTGGATTGAAGTTAAATCCAAGAAATCAGAGACAACAACAAGGAACATATTGAAGATTTAGAATGTTAGTTTTGATGGACTGCAAAAACTGGCTACTGGAGAAATTTAAGGGTAATCCAAAGCCTTAACAACTTTAATTGGTCACATGACAAACCGATATGTAAATTTGTAAGTGAAAGGTTCCTTATCATACCATGTTCTCATAATATAAAAAGTTTCAGAGTGTTTCTTTCATCAAGTGTGACTGATAAAAAGTTAAATCCAAGTTATATACAAAATCTCCACTTACCCAGGCCTTAACATACTTGAGTAATGTAAAATCTATGGGAATTTCCGCCATAATGACGGTTTCTTTATAAACCTAAACCTTTCAACAAAATGTTTTCTTCAATCCGTTCAGAAAATCTTCCAAGTAATCAAAGTATTCCACTTTGATAACACTATAGAAGGGACTCATCACCTAAATCAGGGTTCACACAGAATCTAAGAAACAAAATTCCATGGTACTTCCATGTCTTTTTAATAACTTTTCAGTCCAATTCCATGATCTCAAAATTGGCAGCTATTAACCACCAACAGAGATTTTCATACTTGACATAAAATCTCAAAATGTCCTCATTTCTAACTTTAAGCTGAAAACATTATTGGTGAAAAACTAAAATTCTGTGAGATTGCTACATCCTCAGTATTTTTTCTTATATTTCATGACTATTAGACTTTTAAATTCCAGGGCCTTTCATGACTTTTCCATGACACTGTGAATCTTGTAAATGACAAATTATTTAATAGGATTTACAAGACTTTCAAGAGGAGCTTTTGACTGGTTGACCTACCTTTCTTGTTTTAACGCATATTCCAACATCTTTATCCTTCGTATTAAATCATGCTTAAGATTCTCCTGCCCTTTCCTCTCACCTTGTAGAAAAGCTATCCGAGCCTGAAAGAAAACCAGTTATCTAAAATCAATACTGGTTACAGTATCTTATTTTATACAGATAACTTTTAACACTCAAAACACCTGTTTGTTTTGTGAATTAAATGGTTTTAACTCTCTGAATTCACCTGTACAGCATGCTGAACACAAGCATTTATCTATCTGAACAATCTTTTAAATACTTTAATGTAATAAATAGAATGGGAATAATTAGAATTCTAATGTCATCATACTAATCAATATATTCAAATGTTATGTTGTGTGATTTTGATTATAAAAACAAGCACATGGAAAAATACATAAGAGATTAAATTTAACATTTTCAAATTGTAGACTTTAAACGTTTCACATGATACACCAAAGAAGTTACTGGCAGTGAAAGGGGTATATTCTTTTTCAGAAATCTTGTTTTTGAAAATGACAAAGCCAGAGTTTTTGCCTAACATCTAGAAAAATCTATTTTTTCGGGATAAGCTCATTGTGCACGATGGCATGACTTTAATGTCTATATTAGTCTAGCGTAAGGTACAGGAATTGATGAATTGATTAATTGAACACCAAGCTGCTAGCTAGCTGTTAGCATCAAAATATTCACTCCATTGTATTTTACACAAACAATAGAGCAGTACAAATCTTTTGAATGATGGTTATCGTATTCATGAATACAGTTAAGCCAAATAACTAATATATCCTGTAAATATTACAAGTCTAGTTGCTTCAGACAACAAGTTGTATGATGACATCTCAGAGATATACTTAAATTCAATGTCAGATAACGACATTTGCTTGTCACACGTCAATAAAAATCTGGTCCTTCTGTACATGAAATCAAAACAAATCATGATAAATCATAAAGTTTAAATGCCAGTACAGGATGTTCCTTTGCCTCCATGAAAGAAAATTATAAACTCAAAACGCTGAAGGAATCGAAACATTAATAAATTGAGTCAAAGTGTCACAGTAAAGATGCAAGAGCCGTGACTATTCAAGCGCTCTATTTACAATGGAACAATTTTGTAGACTTCGACATTCCAGCGATGTACTAGTTTCAAGACCATCTCACTATAAAAGGGAAACAAAGTTGTGATCCTTTTTTCATGGTTTACAAATACAAGCACGCAACATTGCACTGTTTACATTCACTAATTCCGTGAAAGCAATCAACAATAAAATTCGAATGTCTTTTATCATTTTATTCCTTTACTGTAAATAATCACTGGGGCTTAGAGAATAACTCAGAGGTCTACGCTACGAAAAATCTGTGGTACAGTACAAAGGAAATTCACTCAAATTATCTTGACCAATTTCTATTGAATGAGTTGGTTCAATAGCGAGTCTGTCAGATGTTGAGATACCACTAATTTCATTTGCTATTTATCACGTTTTGAAACATGCGCTCAAAACATTTATGTATCGTGAATAAAGTTTTCAATGATTCTGATTCTCATTATTCCAAACTCAAAGTGAAACTGGGCATAGAATACCCTAGAAAACGAGCCAAGCCGGAGAGTTTGCTTCGCAAAAATACCGGAATAAAGCAAATCGTCTTACAATAAATTACGATGATTTATGTTCAAGTTGGAAGAGTCTGTGGACTGAGTCATGTCATCTTTTGATTTCGATATATAAAAAGAACCTTCATCGAGACGCTTTCGCTTTGATGCAACGTAGGTGCTTGAATATCTAAAGTGATATCGTTTATATTTAGCAATCCGACCGCCACAAGATTAGTAATAGACATACGTAGATCACTGAGGTCATTTTGACAAAGTACAAGTCCGAAATTACGGACCTTGTTTTATCGTGTCAAAAACAAATACAAAACCCTTTCTCCGGAATATCAAAGTACCCTGTATACGAGCCTAGGTTATAGTGTACAGATGGTCGAATCCATGGAGGAACAAAGGGCCTAAAAGGCATTTTTCTTACCTGAAGTTCAGCCCGCTCAACTTCCCAATGAGCCCTCTCCATTTCAAATCTGGCCCACTCGTGTTGTATAAAATGTAGAATGCCAGGGATTGTAAACTTGGTCCCAGAGTCATTAGCTGAGGCCTGTGAGCTCTGGGGAAGCTTTCCCCCACTTTCAGTGTCCATATCAATCGAATACATGCCTTGCTAAGAAGAAACAGCCATGATAATAGTCTTGTGCGGCTACCACTTCTTCATCGGAACCGAGCCGAACCGAAGGCGCGAAGAAAGACGGTGATCAATTTTGCAAAAACTTTCACTTTCTTGAAAAACTGCCAGCTAAATGTGTAGCAGTTTACTCAATTGATGTCCTGAGTATGTGTTAGTCGGTCCGAAGCTGTGATTTTTTTGTGGAAAATACAGGAAAGCTGTCTCCATAGACAAGGACCCCCAAAAAACATGAAGCCTTACAAACAATTTCTGAGTGAGAACTGAGCTCCTTGATTCTGGCTCCAGCGATCACATGACGTACTAGTCCCTTCGCGACTCACGAATTCCAATACTCACTCGGAATAGCTTCGGAATGTCATCGGAAAGTGTCGGAATAGCACAAGTATTGGAAGTACTGGAAGGGAATGGAAGGGAATGGAAAGGTTGTAAATGGAAAAATAAAAATACTGTGAATAAATAAAAAGATCGCAAAATTAGCAAATCAAAACATTAGCAAAAGCGAATAAATCACAGAAATCCTGAGTATTTATTCCAATGAGTTTTTAAAATAAAGATAGTTGAGAAACTTGAAGAAATTAAACAATACGTCGTAGAACTATGGAATTCTTTAATGTAGGAATTTTCGACTAGCCAATACTAGTCTTCATCAGGCTTAAAAGGATTACAATTGGAATCGGTAAATGTATATATAAGATATGGATATAGGAAGTGACGTAACAGGAAATAGATATGCAAGTTTACAAATGTGGTAAATAGACGGAAATTACAGTAAAGATAAGAAATGGTATAAATACTTATAACAGCATATGTATAAAATGAATGGAAATAAAACTAAAACGTCTCATCGCGTTTATTAAGTCCATTGGGTTCTAGAGTATTAGCTAGATTTATATAGTGAGCTTCTTTAGCTTTGCGGATAGCATCGCGATTAGAGGTGATTATTTCAATGGGGATAAGTAAAACGTTAGTTATAGAGTGATCAGAGTTAGCAAGGAAATGTTCAGAAACAGCGGTGTGAGGTGATGTAGAGTGGGGTGTGTCAATTTTGCATCGATGTTCGTTAAATCTGTCTTTAAGTCATCGTTTAGTTTCACCAATGTATTGTTTGTTACATTTGGTAAAATAACTTAAAAAAATAACTTGAAAAAGAAACAATAGAGAAAAAAGAAAAAAAGAAAAAGAAAGAAAGAAATAAAGAGAGAGAGAGAGAGAGAGAGAGAGAGAGAGAGAGAGAGAGAAAGAAAGAAAGGGAGAAAGAAAGAAAAATCTAGGAAGAGGAATTATCTGTGAGGCTATTTGTAGGATTAATCCTTATTCAATGGATAGAATGATGGAGATCCCCCCCGAAAAAAAAAAATCTAATGGATAAGAAAAGAAGTTATCTATTAAACAGATTGCACTATTGATTCTTCATGTAACTCATTCTCATCCGCCACAGCTCACAGTGATACTGTCCTTCAGGAGATGGTTTCTGTTGGACAGTATGACCGTGGGCTCTGGGAAAAAGAATCCATGCAACTAGACCTGGAGAATGGATTATGAAATAGAAATAACAGCAATTTTGCAAATTTATAAAAATTATTTATGTTTCTCACTCCACTCATCCCTCTTCTCACAAATTAGTTAACTATAAAATAAATAAATTATTCACACAGTTTATTTATAATTTTACAACAAACTAATAACAAACTGTAGTGAAAAATATGTAAAAAAAGGTATATTTCAGTGTGTGCTCTATTATAGCTACTCAATAATAATCACTGTCCTATCATCAAAGCAAGAGTAATTTTATTTAACTGGCGAAAGAAAAATGACTATCTCAGAACAATTAAAAGTACTATTAGTTTGCCAGTTTTTCCACAGTTTAAACAAAACCACTCTATTAAACCCGAGTTTTCTTTCATTCTCTGATATGAATTTGCATAGATTTTTGCATTGTCTGCGATAAATATCCCATAGATATACTAATAATTGTTATTTGCAGGTCCATAAAAATGTCAAATTGTTTATCATTCCCAAAATTCAGAATAAACTGATGTTTCATCCTTCATTTTTTCATAATATCCCTTGACAGTAATTGGGGCTTGTAACCAAACTAAGTCTTCTTCATTATTTGTGTCTGTATTAGCTGATACCCTATCATCTTTCACAATAATTTCACAAAAGTTGCCCCTCCGGGAGATCTTGAAGGATTGTTTCGGGCGGAACCAGGAGTTTTCCACACATCTTGGAACTTGAACAAAAACTAAAAGAGGAGTCGAAGGAATTTCCTTGAAGTTTCGCAGTCCTTCATTCATAACAAGCGTCCTTAGCAACTTTCTTGACATTCTTTTACAAATTGTCTCTGAGATTTTGAGGCTTGGGGTGTTAATTGCATTAGCACTTGATAAAAAATTAATTTCGTACGTCTCTTTTGGACTAACAGCTGTAGAACCAAACATTATCAAAGTGGAATAAACAGGCGTAGAGGAGAAAAGTTTTTCAATATTCTCAAAAAGACATTTCAAATCGTTACAAAATTGTAATCTTTTCTTGGAATCCACGCGAAGTTTTGGTCGAGAATTCTTTTGGCTGTCCCCCAATTCTGCTTCGGTGTATCTCAATATTTGGTCAACAGTTGTCGGCACTTGGTGTCTTTCATAGAGAAGATACTTTATACATTCGATAACTAGTATTCCTTTAGCAGAATTGCATTCGTTTTCGTCTAAAATAAACTCAATTTGAAGTTTGGAAAATTTTTCCTGTCTCGCAGCCATTGCTCACGGGCTCACATTTGAGTAGCAGTCTGACTTGAGAGTTTGTGTTACAGTCACGAAAAGTGTTTAGTTACCAGTCTTCCTTGTCCAAATAGTTCGGCCCCGTAGAACAACATGGCCGCCGGTGAGTGCGTGGTTCCGACCACAAACGAAGGAGAAGAAGCCGGCGGAGACGACGACGACTGGTCCGATTTCGCTTCTGATTGTAACAGCATCATTTCCACTAGCTGTCTGACTGATCGAAGTAAAGAAAAGTGCATTCCCTCTAAAAACAGTTCGTGGGTTTTTGAAAGTGCGACACAAACAACTCGCCTATGTTTTCCTGGATCGTCTTCAGAATCTCAAAAATCTTCCCTCGACAAACTACACGACTCATTTAAAAACAAGGGCTTAAAAGAAAACCCGCCCTTGCTTCAAGAAAATCTGTGAGTAAAATTGGTTAATTTGAGGTAGAAATAGAACCTTTTATCGTAGAAGTAAGTAAGTTTACGTGTAGCGCGCTCCTGCATGAGCTCGACAAACGTGGGTAATACATTTAGTAGGTGCGTCCTTGTAAGCTTAAATGAAATCTTGAGAAAACTAAAAATGCATTAATATTTCAATAGAGAAATTATACTTTTAATCCCATTTCCTCGATGTGCATTAAGGCCTCTGACAAATGGAAATTAGATTTCCTCAGGGTAGACCACACAAGTTTTAATAGATGAAGCTTAAAATGTCATTTGTCAAATCCAGAGGGTTCCAAAATGTTTAGGTTTTTCTTCCTTATCTTTTAAGTGAATCAAGGATAGGCTTAACAATACTTGTATCTATCTAGATTGCATTTCATTATTCTGTTTGCTATGGAATTGTGAAACCTTAACATCTCACCACAGGGGGAAGGGGGAGGGGGAGGAGGCAATGGTTGTTTTTTTCCAAAAGTCGAAATATCCAAAAAGAAAATTCAGGACAAGATCATGAACAACAGTGCTTCTCGTTATTTTATTTTTATTTTTTCAAAAAGTGTTTGAAAAAATTTTATGTGAAAGCACATGAAATGAATATTACATGGATTAGAAAATAATAGATTATACTTTTAAGAAACTTATGAATAGCAGAGTATTCTATGGAATCTGGGATGTAAACAGTGTAGACATATATAAAGTAGCTTTATTCTTGGTTTTCACTCATGTGGTTTTGGGCCATTTTGACGTGATTGAAAATTTCAAATGCTGTTCTAAAGCTTTACCTGAAATTTAAGTACTTGTACCAAAAAGTGTAGCCAAAACTCTGCAATAATGTAAAGTTTTGAGTTAAAATGAGTTTTCCTTTTAAAAATATAAGTGATGAAATATGCAGACATTTTACAAAGAAAAGTACGGGCTGCCATGTTGGTGTACCACGGCTGTACACCAACATGGTGGCTTAAATAACAATAGTCAAAACCATATCAAAACTACATCTTATTTGCTTATCCTGATAAAAATGTTTGTAAAACAGAACTTACTTCAATGGACCAAGCCAAATACATGTTCTTTCCTGTCAATTTGGTGGTTTTAAGTCTCTAGAACCAGTGTGACACAATCACAGTGGGCAAAAAAGGTGTCAAAAATGACAAGGTTTATCAAATTTCAAGACTTGGCATGAAGACTGTATATGTTATAATTTTAATGATTTTTGGCGGGAAAATGACGTAATTGGGAAAATTTGAAATTCAGAATACACAAATTTGATCACTACATCTGAAAGAACATATTAAATCAGATCCGAGATATAGCTGAAAAATATCTCAGATATCATTACTCAATCCAAAGATGTTCATTTTTGAAAATATTTGAAAAATTGGGCATTTTATGCTAGTTTTAGTAACAAAATGGCAGATTTTTGAAATTTCAAAAATTGATATCTTTGGATTGAATAATGATATCTAAGATATTTCTTCAGCTAGATCTCTGATTTATGTGTTCTTTCAGATCAAATTTGTGTAATTCTGAATTTCATTTCCCTGGCACGTTAATTATGTCATTTTCCTGCCAAAAATCATTAGAATCAAAAAACAAAAAACATAATGTTTTGTTGCCTTCACATATACTGTCTTCATGCCAAGTCTCATGTTCATTGGATTAAAACTCTGGAAGTTTGATAAACCTTGGCATTTTTGACAACTTTTTTGCCCATCATGAATTGTGTGACCGAATTATCAGTTACTGATATTAAACTCAAAATCTGAACAACAAATTTTCAGAAACAACTCTCTATGATGTATAAAAAATATATAAAAAAAAGTAAAGGGCCAGATTTCAGTGATTTAAAGTTTGTATAGATTCTAGCCTATATATGTCTTGTGAAAACTGAGAATACATCTAGCATTATTCTATAATTATAGTCAAACTTTAACTACCATGTTTGACAGAATAATGAAGAAGTTATCTATGATTCCACCGAGGTTATTGAAAAAATGCCAGTGATTCATTCCCATATTAGTATTCCCTTTTTACCAACCTGATTTGAAGGGATAAATACACCTGTAACTCAGGTTTTTACTTCTTTGTTTCTTCAGTCAGAGTGATCTTGTTTAATATTTATACATACAGGTCTTTTTCAAACTATTTTCCTCAACCTGTCTGGAAAGGTTCTTACTTTGAGTCAGCATTAATTCAAGCACTGGATCTTTTGACTGCAGTTAAGGTAATCTTTCTATGTCTAAATATAAATTATTTTAGCCTTATATTTCCCAGAAATTAATTGTCTCAAAGATGTTAATTCCTCTACTCAAATGAATTAACTTTGCCTTCAAAGTTCATGTCTGACTGCTATTTTAACAACACTCTTTCATCCATGTCACCAATTATGTACAGCATATTAACATGATCATGAGTTCTTTCTTATAATTATGACAGGCACTATTAGTTCCTTTTATGCATGTTTCATGCATGTATTTCACAACTATGACATCATTAATTACCCTGATTTGTACAACACTGCTACATTAATGCTATTTGTAAGCTGCTTTCATGCATGGTGCATGCTTTTCATTGCATAAACAAGTTAAACTCAAACTCTTAATAATTTATTACCCTGGGCCAAGTTGTACAAAGGATAAACCCTATATACCATTCCTGCAACTAAGGTCGTTTCTTTAGACTTCAAAGCTGAGAGTACATATCCCTTTAATGTTATAGGCTCCATTAATTGGACAACGATAACCTTGGTTAAGCTGCGTAACTTGCTACATTTACGTAAAAACATCCCCAAGCTAAGACTTCATTCACCGTTGACAACAACAATCTCTTGTTGTGTGTTTAGGGGGAAGAACAAGAATCAGAAGTTAAAGTTGATAGAGAACCTGGACTTTTTAATTTTCATCATTTAGCAGAAAGGACCATGGATTTTTGGCAGTCTTCTGCAAAATGGAACTTAGATGTTGAAGAGACTTCTAATGTAGAAGTTAAAAAATCAAGAGAATCTCTAATGACTGAGAAGTAGTGAAACAAAATTGAATGAATTTACGGGTGATTTAGAAATATGGACAGATTCAGATGGGGCTGATTCTGATGAATTTTTCTTGCTGGTCGGTGATCAGCAACCAGAAGAATCTAAAAGCCTTGAAGAAAGTCACGTAGCTGCAGGTAACACATTTAACAATCCTTTTTTGGTCAATACCCACTATGAAAATAGTCTGGGAAGGATGCACTCCTTTAAATTTGATAGGTGGGTGTGTCACTATGTCTCAGAAACCCTGGACCTGTTCTAGACGCACACACACACACATCCTTATTCCAGAGAAATGGTGATATATATACACTACCCTAGAATTCTGAGAAGCATAATACACCATGTTGAGTTTCACATCCCAGACTGTACATATGTATATGGAAGTCTCCAACCCCTTCATGCAACCGCTTCAAGGAAAATACCATTAACTGAATATATTTCCATGTAAATTTACCATAGCCCACTGTATACTCAGTTATTTCTGCATATATCTACAACGTAACTGTGGAATTAGTTCGTTGGAATCTAGAACATCTCCCTTTATTAATCAGATCATCTGTTAAAAGGCTTCCATAGTTGCCAACATAGTAGCCCTTTACCTTTACTAAAGTAGTTGTTTATATATGAAGGGATAAGCATGAAATGGCTCAAGTGACTTTTTAGAATTTGATATTCAAGTATTGACATATTTTTGACAAGAAAATGTTAACTGATACTATTTTAGATCATTTGAGGAAACTTGGAAAAAATCTTCAAGAAAGTCATTCAAGCCAATTTTATGGTCACCTCTTCATATCATTCTCTATATTCTTTATTTAGGACTACATCAACTTGCATTTGAGGAAGTCCAAGACTTAAGAAAAGAAATGGCCACATATGTCAAAGAATATTCAGATTCACTTGTTGAGGAACTTATTGTCAAAGATGAACAATTACGAGAAAAAGAGATAAAAAATTCCTTTATATCATCATTATTATCACTTCAATCAAAACTACGAGAAGTTCAATCTGCACAAGGAAAGAAGAGAAATGGACCATCAGTGAATAAAGTAAAGAAAAAATGTTTTGTTTTGTTTTGTTTGTTTATATGTTTGTTTGTTTGTTGGGGAAGTGGGTATTAGAGCTAGACCATCCAAGAAAAATGATGTAAATTGCAATAGTCTGAAGACAATTCAGGGCCTGTCAACTCTCCTGGATGATCCTGGAGTATCCAGATTTTAGACTGCATCTCCCGGCCTCAAGATTAGAGCCCTCAAATCTCCTGGATAATCAGCTCAAATCTTGAAATTGCAGCCATTTTAACTGAAATATTGTCTTCATCCTGGTAAAGTTCAACAAAAAATAGCAATATCTCCAGATACGAAAGCCTTAGGGGTTGACAGCCCTGCTCTTGTAAATGTTTTTGAGAATACAGTGAAAGCTCCTTTTAGTCATTACTTGCATTGCAAGAGGCAGAATTTCTCCACCTTTTACCTTAACTAATGAAAGAAATCCAAAATATCTTGTTGATTTATTCATTTTTTAGTACCTGACAACTGTCATACCTTACATGGAGACACCTGGAGGACCAGATAATCAGTGTCTGGAGAAATTAATAGAAAGTGAGTTGTTGCATGTTGTATTTGTGATGACACATTTACTGTAATACATTGTATCAATCTAAGAGCTATATATTGTTTTATGATGTGGTTTGAAATTAGTTTTGAAAATGTTCTAACCAGTTAGATGATTTTTACTGGATTTTCTATTGTTCCAGATTGTTCTAGTTCAGCCTTACATACTTTCACTGAGATTTTTTTCAACTTCACATAAATCAGCAATGCTGACATTGTCGTATTTCACTGCTAATTCATAAAGAACATTACACGATGTCAGCAAAAAAATCAAACTGGCTTGTGAATTGAACATTTTCAAAGTAAAAGTTTTAAACCAGAACAGTTAATGTATGTCTTTGTTTTCTTTCAAGTTATGGATGCAATGAAGGATGACAGCCCAACAGTACCAAATTTACTTACAGAGTATATATTAAAAGGTATCACAACCACAAAACAATTGCACTTTATAAACTAATAATTCTCTCCAATAGAAAAATATGATATCAGAAGTATCACAGTTGTTTTAGTCAATGGGGATTTTGCACACCTTGTGTGACACACCATGACATTTTAAATTTTAATCCAACAAAAACAAAAATATAATATTTGAGAAGTCTGTCAGCGCACTAATGTAGTAAAAGTTGAAATTTGCCCACCACCGGATGGGAAAATATTTGGCTCTTGATCATTGTACGGCCATGACCTTGAGCCAAATATTTTCCCATTCAGCTCTCCAATTGAGTCAATAAGTACAATATATAGTATGTTATTCCGAAAATCCTAATATCTATATGTCATTACTTGTTTTTCAGTATTATGTCCCTAATAAGTGGTACTGGTTGTATATGGTGATGGCAATGTTATTGAGATACTTATGCAAGGCCTTAGAACTGCTGTCAATAATAAGTGGTATACTGATTATATATATAGTGATGGCAATGTCATTGAGATACATGTACTTGTGCAAGACCTTAGAACTGCTGTCCCTAATAAGTGGTATACTGATTATATATAGTGATGGCAATGTCATTGAGATACATGTACAGCTTGTGCCAGACCTTAGAACTGCATGCTGACTTTCATCAATAAAAGAACTGAGAACAGCTCAACAAAGGACAGTGCCACAGATGTGATATGAACACTTACAGCTTCAAAGCATATTATGTTGTATTGGCTTCAGAAGTTGATTTCAAATGTGGACCAGTGTGTATATTAAACCATGAGGGAAAACAATGAAATAATATTTATCAAAATACACTGGGCACATTTAGTGCATTATCAAGCCTTATCAAGGGACTTCAGACAATCATGAAGTGACATGAAAAAATACATATCTACAACTGAATTTGGTGACATTATTTCAACTAGCTATAACCATGCTTGGTAGTATGGTATACATGCCTTAGGCTATTTCATCTATGGATAGATTCGACTACTTCATCATAGATTTACAAAAACATTTGACGAAGCATGCTCATGAAATGTGTGTTAAAAACAAGAGATACACTTCCTCTTTACTTTTTGAAGGAACTGCCTTTAGTTATTAATTTGGGACATTTTAGGTCCACTTTAATTCTATTTTGCTTTTTGGCACTTAAAAAGCAAAAATTCATTTCCCAAATATAAAGTTGAAGCTCTTAAACAACTTTTCTAACAGAATTTGACACTGTGTCTTGTTGCTTAAGTGAGCTTCAGAACGTTTTTATTTTTTGCTGAAAAAAGGTTTGCATGCAGCTGAACAGAAACGTAACTGTGGCAGTATTCAGGGCAAAACTGCAGTTAAGTGCTTTTAGCCATAAGAACAAATAAATGAGTCTATGCAAGGATGGAGTAAATTATCTCTACTCAAAATCTAACTTCTCTGTATTTTGTGGTACAAAAAGAACTTGGAATTTGATGAGATATTTTATACATTTGGTCTTGCATGGGGCTTTAAAGCATCATTAAGATTATTAATTAAATTGATTATCAATTACACCACGAAGCTCAAAACTGTAATTATATACTTTGTAATTTGCATAACTTTGTCTTGCAATGACCTATAATATGTAGTTCCAGAAAATATCCATACTCACACTGGATGTAGGGAAATGGGAATTCTGGAATGGATGGGATCAGAGAACAAAATTACAGCTGAGTTTTGTATGGAAGAAAATGGAAGTTCAAGAGGATAGGGGGTCCAATTACAAATTCCCTCCATGGTGGGGGTATGGATATTTTCTGGAACTACACAAGGCACAAGAAGAAGTGGCCATTGTATGGAGGTGAATGTTAGCAGAGATTCCTGTATGTGAAAAGTGTAGAAAGGTTATAGTTGATCACAGTTTTGTGGCTTTGTACTGTTATTATTCTGTACATGTAATCATTTTTTATCAAAGTAACATAATTTATTGACTTTTTTAGAACATTTTGTTAGGATTTTGAAAAATTTATTAACCAAGAAATTAAATTATTTTTTGCAATCATGTTCTTTTTTTTTTTTTTTCAATTTCATTTATTAAAAACCTGATTCATTTTGTTGCCAGATAAATGTCTGGTAGTGCATTGTTTCTAACGTGCAATTTATTTTACGAAAGAGATGGAAATAAAGTATATATGATGAGGAAATTATTGTAAGTGTATAGTATAATAACACAGGGTTCCCACTGACCTTGAAAAGTCAGGGAATTCCTAAAATTATTCAAGATCAGGGCTAAATAGCCAACTTCAAAGATACACTTCACTTGCCACACAAAAGTATCAAGACCACTGGTTACATGCATAAAGCTCAGTCATTTATAACGAGATGAGTTGTAGCACAGCCTCGTTTTAACATTTTAAATCCGGTGAAGCAGGTGAAGCATATCTCTCAACTGGACTATTGTCAGGGAATTTTTAATTTTTAATTTGGTCAGGAAAATTGTCAAAATGTTACAAAAGTCAGGGAATTTTGTGTTTGAAAGGTCCAACAGCCCTTTTAGCAGTCTTGGCTGTGAATTCCACAAACCTTAACTGCTTAATTTTGTAGACTGATGTGGAATAGATATTGTTCTAAATTTGTGTTCAGTAAAAAGTCACTGGTAAAAAATGGGATTTGGGCGGGGAAAAGTCAGGGAATTTTGTTTACCAGGAGAGTGGGAACCCTGTTAAATATAGTCCCTTACAGTGGCTAAGTATAAATAGGCATGTAACTATCTAACTTGGCTATAAATGCCAAGCCCAAATGAATCACTCAGATTCTGCTCAGTTCCAGCTAAACATCAGGCCTGCCTATCTATCCCCTAAACCTGTTCCAGTTTTTCCTATGAAAATACTATATTGAGAATACTTTTCAAAGGCTACCACCACTATTAAAGTCATGCGACAAATTTTGGTACAATCGCGTGACCACTTTTTTAAAATCGGCAAATCACGCCCCACGTCCGGCCGTACAGCTTGCGCGCGCTATCACGCCAGTCACGTAATTGGTCCCGCCTCTATTTCCCAGGATGCGTGGCGAGTTATAAGCACGTGTTAATGTTATATCAACATGATATATCAACATGGCCGTTTAATAGTCGTAAACAAATCCCAACAAAGAAAACAAAATGTGATCTGTATTGCACTTAGTCCAATGTAAGTATCATTTAGATCCATCATTTTTCATTTTTCATCCTGTCAACACCGCTCGACCGATGAATGAAGTTCGATCGACAGTACAAATAATTTTAAAACTTATAAGTTATGTTTACTAAACTAAAAGTAAATGTAAGAAAGCCGGATACCGCGAACAAGAACTGATAAGCGAAGATCAAACCACAACTCTTAGAGTGACAATGTAGACGCTGTACGAATCCTCTCGAAGCAATGACATTTGCATGAACAGAAGCCATGCATTTCTGACATGCTGCGGAGAACGCATAAAACGCTAAGTAACGTTATTTCACCACGATTCCGTCGATATAGATACCCTTTATGGAGTAAATTAACTAGTTTCTATACTGTAAATGTTACTAGTAATATGAATGTCGTAAATGGACCATGACTTTTTATTGTCAATCACTTTATTGTGTTAACGTAAAATCAATTAAGTAGGGATTCAATTACTACAATATTCTTTTTCAAACATTTCGATAATTTACTGATGCCACAGTCTCATCTGTTTTCTTTACAAAACTGTATAATAAATTACATTTTTTGACATCAGCTAATCTAGGACAGTGACTCAGCAAAGGGATGCCCACCAGTGCATCTTAGTAGTCCATCTAGTTAAACTACATGGCGGTTCAAATAAATTTATAATAAACATCTCAGATTTTTCTGTAGACTTGTTTAAGGTAGCTTTCTCTCTGTCAGATGTTGTCAAGTCCTAATTATTTGTTGAGCAATTATTATTATGGATTATAATCATTTTCATAATTGATATTTTTGTTTTTGTAAAAAGTTGCAATTATGGGTTCAAGTTCAGGACATGATTCTATTCATGGCCATGCACCACAACCCAAGTCAAGAAGAGAAAAAGCATTCTGTTTATCAAAATTTCTTACCTTCTGGTAAGTATTACCATCTACCCTAAAAAACCTTTAATGTGAAAATGTTGAATCACGATATCCTTATCAGACAGCATGCATGTAGGTGGTGTCACTTTAGTAGTGGCTATAATGCCATCCCAAGCTTGCCATTATATCAGGGTTCGTGCTAGTCCTTAAACTTCTTGAATTTCATTTATGTTTTCAAGGATGCTTGAAAAGCCCTTGAATTTTAAAAATTCTGTTCAAACTCACTGAAAACCCCTTGAATTTATACAAAAAATAAAAAATAAAAAATAAGGGACTTGAATGGGATGGGAAATTAAAACAGAAATTCACTTTTTTCTTTTACATGTAAGTGAGGGAAAGAGGATGTCCTAGTATTTCAGTAAAACCATTAGTAAAAAATTGGGTAACACTACTCCTTGAAAAATCATTTTTGGGTCCTTGAATACTCCTTAAATTCTCCTGGAATTTTAAATTCATATCGCAGCATGAACCCTAGCTGTTATATATTCATCACCTCTCATAGCTGTGACCTGAGTTTCAACAGCCCTATTCTGACCAGTGGGTCGAGCAGGAGGTGAACAGAAGGCTGATAAATTGCTTGTATATTTATCTACCCTGGTGTGTAATTATCGCAATGAAGATAGCCAATTTTGGGCAGGGCTAATACAAGCAATTATTAAATGTTTACCAGGTGGCTCAATCCCTTACTGAAGTGTGGATTCAAAAAGTCATTACAAGAAAGTGACCTAGAAGAACAAATATCTCTCAATGGACTTGAAATAGAAGAGACGACACACAAGTTCCAGAGGTTTGTATTCTAACAAATTTAAAAATGTTTTGTCACAAAGTTTGTTTAGATAATATGAAAAACTTTGTTTTTACACAGTTACTGGAACAGTGAACTCTGCAGCTACAGACGAGATAAAAACAAGAAACCAAGTTTACTAAGAGCATTGTTCAAGGCCATTGGAAGAAATTATGCTCTGCTACTTATTCCGGCCATTATTATAGTAAGACTTGAAATGATTTAATGACAGCAATTTATTGATATCTATAGCACTAGCTTGTCAATGTTTACTAACAACAGGTTGTAACACTAGTGTGCCAACCATTTATCACCATAACTATTCACAAGCTACTTTGATGGCTCAGAGACACCCAACTGATCTCTGGTTGGCACATGGATTATGCCAACATGAGGATCGAGTGCCTTAGCCTTCAAATATTGCCATCTCATATTGCACTCCCAAAACCGAGGCTTTCAAGATTGAGGCAACTATATAAAATGCTATATTGCTGTTAAAAGGGCGTGGCCAAGACATTCCTATGATATGTCAATTTCACCATTACTATGCATCTCAAAAATTAATAATAATAATAATAATATTTATTACTTATAACGCGCATTTTCCATGTGGATATGATCAAATGCGCGATAAAATAAATAGAATAAAATAAATATAAATATAAATGCTAGATAAAAATATAAATACTTTGCCCTACATCAAAATATACAAAATGATAAAATGATAAATACAAAATATAAAAAAATTAAAAACTAGAATAAAACTAAGTATCAATTAAGATATGCTACATTGAAGTAGTATGTCTTCATACTGTTAAATCCATTTGTACTCATGCTGTTTTTTATACATATAGGATGGTTTAGCAATAGCCCAGCCATTGTTTCTCAAGAAGTTAGTCAGTTACTTCTCCAAAGACAATAAAAAACTCACTGAAAAAGATGCCTACTTATATGCGTTAGCATACAGTTTGTGCACCATTGTTGCAATTTTCTTCAATACTCCATATTACTATCTTCGAAAAATGACAGGATTACTTGCTAAAGAAGGCTGTATAACTCTCATCTATGACAAGGTTTGATCATTGTGACAAGGGGCGGGCCGGGGGGAAGGGGGGGGGGGAGGAAGTTCGTAACTACATGTCAACTTGTTTTCCAGTTTTGGGTAGGGATGTGCCACTGAGCCCCTCAAACCCTAACCCTCTTCCAGAGCAAAACTTCAAAAATTAATACCCTGTTCAAGATGATGAATACTCTAATTAACAAATTGAAGATGGTTTTGAGTTGTCTGTCCTCTTATTGACACACTCTTGACGTCATAAAATGTTCAAAACTCAAGTGGAATCACGAGCGCAGCGAGTGGTTTCACTGCAAAGTTTTGAACATTTTATGGCGTCAAGAGTGTGTCAATAAGAGAACAGACAATGAAAAACCATCTTCAATTCGTTTTTTACAACAATTATTTGAGATAAAAGTTAAAAAATCCTTTTCAAACGGGGCAACAGAACGAGCGCGCGCGCTGAAACGCGTCAACAGTGTGTCTGTCCTCTTATTGACACACTCTAATCAACCAATCAGATCGCGAGATTAGTGTCAAGTGTTGTAAAAAACAATATCCTGTTCCAAAAAGACATATAAACATTTTGGAGACTTTTTTAAATTACACAAACGAATTTTAGCATCAAGTTCTTTACTCTGGTTTCCTGACTCATTTTATTCCTTACAAGTTGAGATGTTGTTACAAACTTTGTAAAATAGATACCCTTGTTCCAGAGAATGATTATGATTTTATAGACCCTGTTCCAGAGTGAAAATGCTGAAAATAGCAAATATAAGGGAGTACCCCCTCAGGTTTGCTATGCTTCTAAGACAAGGGTGTGCATATAATTATCACTGCCATCAACATCACTCCTTCTATAATTGGCTGCTTTACAAAGAGCTTTACATTGGAACAACAAATTGCAATAAAGTCTCCATGGGACATAGCTGCAATGGAGGAATGAGATAGTTGGGGTACACTGTCTACCCTGGGAACCTACTCAATACTCTTGCAGAGTATGAATTATGCATACATGCATGATATGGTTTCATTTATTAACTGTTTTGTCATAGTGCAAAAACACTTCCATGCTTATTTGTTTTAATAATTTGTTAAGTAGCTTGTGTCTTTGATTTGTAGATTCTAAAGCTTAGCCCAACTGCTTATACTAAGGTCCACAATCTGAATATTTCAAATCTTGTAGCATCAGATGTTGCAAAGATTGAAGCTGTAAGTATTGCTATAGCAGATTGCATTTGTAAAATGTTAGATCAAAAGTACACCAGCCTATTTAATGACCAATCACCCCCAACCATTCACCCCAAGTAGTGTGCCCCATAATGGGCATTTGCTGTTATATTATTTCACTTCATCCAACCATAATCAGTCGATAACCACTTATAAACTCACTTTGTTTTTACTATTTCTTTCTGTCTTCCACCTCCCAGGCATTTTTCTATCTCCATTATCTTATTCTTGGCCCAATCGAAGCCTTTGTTGTCCTGTACTTGCTATGGGAGCAAATAGCCTATTCATCATTAGTTGGTATGGGATTTCTGTTCTTGCTTGCCCCATTACAAGTAAAGATGAGCTCTTTTATCATGTATTTAAGGTAATGATCATAGTACTGGTAGATATCTTTAAATGACAATCGCATATTGATGGGTTGTCTTCAGACCCTTAGTCATTACCAAACTAATTCACTAATATTGTATATTGTATATTGTATTTTAGAGAGAGAGGAGAGAGGGTGCTACGAGAGAGAGTGTTTATAGTATTTTTATTAGCTAGACTGGACATCTTGTTAAGACCAGTGTTTGTAATGCTGATAGATCTTCCAGTTTAAATAAAGTATTTATTATTATTATTAATACATCAGGAAAGCTACGCACTTAGGTTTTTCCATATCCACGAGTTAACAAAAATCAATTCAGGCACTAGATGTTAGAAACCATTTGCTACACCACTGAATGAACGAATGCTAAGAAAGTTTTACGCACACAAGTGCGCGCGTCTTCTTATATCCACGAGTTGCCGTCAATAATAAAATTTCTCTTCAGACGCCAGGCATTAGAGACCATTGACTATCGAACCAAGGTCGTACGTGAGGTGATTGCTGGGATTCGTGTTGTCAAAATGTACGCTAACGAAGAGTTTGTCTTGAAATTGATTGGCAGTACTAGATCGTAAGTATTTCAACTGTTCTCGTGCGGAAATGAAAGACCGTATTCAAAGGAGGCCAGATTCCAAGTCTTAGGTTTGAACGGATGAGCATAAGTAGAAGACTGAGATGCGTGTTACGTGATGTTACGAGTTGCCCCGCATTTGGAATGGGCTCCTGCTCAAATGTTAATCAACACGTTACATTTGACTGCCAAATGTTTTTATAAGATCGCGCGCGGAATCTCAGGTCTCCTGGTTTGAACAATAACCTTAGTGAAGCAAACGAGCACTATAAATGATAAACCTCAGCTATGCAAGGACGCCTTTTGAATGCAGGCAACCCATAAGAGTCGTCTAATCGAAGTGGATAAGTATTCCCGGGAAGAGGAAGAAGAAGAAAACCTTCGACACTGGAAAATTTTTTCCTATTTCCTATGATAGGAAATATCTAGGAAATTGCATATTTCTATGATAGGAACTGGACAAAATGTAGGAAAATACATCTTCCTAGATATTTCCTAGATATTTCCTATCACAGGAAATTGCATTTTCCTAGATATCAGTTTCCTACCTTTTCATTTTCCTACGATAGGAAATATCTAGGAAAGCGCAATTTGTATTAATTTATTCCTACATTTTGTCCAGTTACTATCATAGGAAAATGCAATTTCCTAGATATTTCCTATATATTTCCTGTCATAGGAAATGAGCAAAAATTTCCAGTGGAAAATGCTATAAGACATTGCGCGCAGGTTCCTTGCAAGAAGATTGAAATTTCCTTTGAACGTAATATCAAAACGTATTATTGCGGAATGCCAAAAGCTGACAGAGACCTAAATTTGGAATCAAAATATAAAAAAACTTACTTCATTTTGCAGCCAAGCACTCACACAAGTAAGCACACCAGAATCAAAACTAGTGCTAATAAACATTTAATATTTTTTTATCAGGACTGAGATAAACTGGTTTGGAAAGCTGGCTAAAGGGAAATCAGTATTCACCACCTTGTTCTTCAGTAGTCCAGCACTAATTTGCTTCTTAACGTTCATGACGTACGTCCTGACGGGCAATCAACTTACTGCAGCTAAAGTCTTTACGTGCGTAGCGTTGTTTAGTTCCGTACGTAACGTAATGACCTTGATGTTTCCTGCAGCGGTTTCTTCATTGAGTGATTTACGCGTATCACTAGATAGAATTCAGGCAAGTAAAGTGATGATTGTCTCTCTTAGAAGATACCAAACAAGCGAGTAAACTTTAGCATGAGCTGCGTCGGTGTATAAAGATGTAACAAGGAATGAATGGAAATCTGTAACACCGTATGAAAAGAGAGTACTCATATTATTGACGTTTAGTCGTCGGGGTAAAAGAGAGTAATGAATTCAGGGGTGGGTTTGTGTAGAAGTCGATGGTCATTGAAAGAAAACCAGCATTTCTTCATATTTATGTCATACGTCCAACTTGCGAAATCTCAACAGTGGTGTTCGAGAGGTTTTATTGGCAAGAGGTTGATACTGTCAGTAGTTGGTTGAATAGTTAGTACGCGGTCTTTGAACCAAGAGATTCCCCATTCGACTGAATTTCTCCTTTGGGAGTGTAGAGGGCGCGCTAGACTTGCCATCAACCACTCTTATTTAATTATTTTTTCTTCGCGAATTTTTAGCCATCGAACATTTAAAAAAGAGGGTCTAACGACTTCTTAGAAAGTCTAATGGCGCGCCATCTCTCCTCGGCTAGATCACTTTTGCGAAAGAGAGATTGCTACATGGATGTCGACCTTTCGTTTTGTTTTCATCTTTACCGTCACCTTTCACCGTTATCTTTAATAATACAATTGCCAATGTCTTTGCCTTTTGCAGAAGGTTTTGCTGCTTGAAGAACTATGCCCGCTTTGTAAAGGACTTAAATTATCTCCAGAACCAAAACCAGGCGAGCTCAGTATATCAGCTGAAAACATATCAGCTTCGTGGACAGACGTAAGTTTAACAAATTGAAGATGGTTTTGAGTTGTCTGTCCTCTTATTGACACACTCTTGACGTCATAAAATGTTCAAAACTCAAGTGGAATCACGAGCGCAGCGAGTGGTTTCACTGCAAAGTTTTGAACATTTTATGGCGTCAAGAGTGTGTCAATAAGAGGACAGACAACTCAAAACCATCTTCAATTCGTTTTTTACAACAATTTTTTGAGATAAAAATTAAAAAATCCTTTTCAAACGGGGCAACAGAACGAGCGCGCGCGCTGAAACGCGTCAGCAGTGTGTCTGTCCTCTTATTGACACACTCTAATCAACCAATCAGATCGCGAGATTAGTATCAAGTGTTGTAAAAATATAAACGGATGCATTATTACCTGGTTTTCCCCTTTAGCAGTTGCTAATAATTTTTGTCTCTGTACAGAATCCCGATAGACCAACTCTTCGCGGAATCAGTTTCAGTGTGGCACAGGTATGATGTCATACAAGCATGATAACAAACTTCGTTTACGTTTCTATGACGACCGATTAAGAGGTGGGATACTGCGTCATCCACGTTACTATGCAACCACCTGCGTCATCAAATTTACTAAGACAACCAACTCGGAAATCAAATGGATCGATAACATCATCTACGTTTTTATGACAATCATTGGATCTATTCTCTCGGAGTACGACCGTGTACTGAGTTTATATTTCTAAGATATATTTTATCTTTTCAGAACCAGATTCTTTCTATTATCGGAGAAATTGGATCAGGAAAGGTAATTGTTAAAAACCTCGCAAATGTTAGAATGACAAATTAGTAAATTAGTTTTTGTGCATGAGGTTGAGGATGAATCCATACTGATTGAAAGAATAAGTCGGGACAAGAAGCAAGGGTGCCCTAGCGGTGAGAGCGCCGGCATGTCACCTCTGTGGTCCCAGGTTCGATTCCCAGACGGGATTTCACGTGTGACTTGAGTATGTTCATTCGTTCTCTTGCTTGCTTCGAGGGCTTTTTCTCCGCGCCCTCCGGTTTTCCTCCCTCAGTAAAATCGAACGAGTGAGCTCAGATTTGAATGCATACAATATTAGAATGTAGTGGTAGTTTGTGTGAGTGTAAAGTGTCCCCCAGTTATTAATGACAAGCGCTAGAACACATTATTATTATAAGTAGATTTAAAATGCTACAATCAATGATCTCACGAATTAAGATTACTTAGTGATAAAACCCAAGTATTTGACAAACCAAATTAAACACACTCTGATTCACAGATTCTTACAAATGTCGTATCTTACCTTTTCTTCTCAGTCTTCACTCTTACAAGCGATCCTGGGAGAGTTGCCTCTAAGTGAGGGAACCGTGCATGTTAATGGCAGAATAGCTTACGCTTCTCAGCAAGCGTGGGTCTACAATGGAACTGTGCGTGAAAATGTCATATTTGGAAAGGACTTCGATGAGGATCGTTATAATGAAGTGATCCGGGTGTGTGCATTACGACGGGTACGTCAAACAGTTCTTATATTTCACACAATGTGTCTGCGCATGCTCACCACAGTAGCAAATTCAATATCCCACATGAAGTAGACAACTGTCTAAATTGTGCGCGGTCTTTATAATGAAGTCATTCGGGTGCACGTGTGCGCATTAGAACGGTTACGTCAAACGACTTGTTTCACACAATCTATGTCTGCACATGCTCCCCACATTACAATATCCCACATGAAATAAGCAACTGTCTAAATTAGCCACTTTAGAAACGAGTGGAGGACTGGGAACGAGTTTGTAGAATTAATCTAATTAAGAAATGAACCCCATCACAAGAAAGAGCATATCATAAATATCAAGTTTCATGATTTTGACAAAGTTGGGATAAGTATTAAATGATCTGCAGACATTCAAAAACTGTAAAAATTACAAAGAAATGTATGTTTACTAGGGACAGGTGTCCCTAGTAAACATACATTTCTTTGTAATTTTTGCAAGTTTTAAATACCTGCAAATCATTGGATAATAATCCAAACCCTATCAAAATCCTGAAACTCAATATTTACGATATGCTCTTTCTTGTGATGGGGTTCATTTCTTAATTAGATTAATTCTAAAAACTCGTTCCCAGTCCTCCACTCGTTTCTAAAGTGGCTAATTGCGCGCGTAGGGATTTGAAACGTTTTCTGACAAAACTTGAAATAACAGTAATGAATTTCTTAACCAGAACGAATGATCACCCTTTGTAACAAGAATATAACATGGCTGACGCATTACTAAAACTGTGTTTAATAAGTTTTCCTCACTTTTTTAGGACTTAACCTTGTTTCCTGATGGCGATAAGACGACTGTAGGAGAGAGGGGTGTGGCACTCAGTGGTGGACAACGGGCAAGAATTGGATTAGCGAGGTAAACACTATCACCAATTGGAAAAATATCTGACTCTCTTAACCGTCTGCTGACTCATTCCCTCCCAACATATATAGTCTAAGCGTGCATGTTTTAGAGAGTAAAGCGTTGCATGGCAACACAAATTGCGGTACGACATTTTGGCTAACGTAAGTCGAGTTGACGTAATTGAGTTACAGTGAGTTGTTTTGTGTTTATAGGGCCGTGTATTCCGATGCTGATATCTACTTGCTCGATGACCCACTCAGTGCAGTCGATGTTCACGTAGGCAAACAGTTGTATGAAAAGTAAGTTGACAACGTAAAGACGGCCCATCCATTGTTACAATTGTAGCTTATCCCCCATTCTTCCGCCTCTGTGGAGCGGCTAGCTGCCTCAATAGAATCTGTTCTCAATAAATTCTATCTTTGTCGAGATCTACCTTCTGCATTTTTCCGGGTCTTGCCAATAAAGTGTCTTAGAGTTACGATATCCTAAAGCTTACCAGGGCTTGTTGGTCTTATTTATTGGATTATTCGAGTTTGTGACTATTTATCAGAATTTTATGTTGAACTGAATGAGAAATCATTTCTCATTTTACAGATGCATCCGGGAATACCTTGCTAACAGGGCACGTATCCTTGTGACGCATCAATTTCGATACGTGAAGGAATCGAATCTCATCATCGCATTATCAGAGGTAAAAACCATGGTTCAGAACGCATTCTCAGTTTTCACGTGACGTCACAGGAATTTCTAAATTTTGATGTCCGCTATGTTTAATTTAACAAATAGATCAGCTTTTTCCGTGCTATATTCAGTAATACAGCACGCAGGAAGTGACGAGAGCACGAAAGAAGTGTAAGTACGGCTCGTGCTCTCCACTGCGGACACTTCGTGAGTGCTCTCGGCACTTCCTAAGTGCTGTGTTAATGAACGGGGCACGGAAAAATATGTTCTATTTGTTTTATTATATATATTTTAAGTAAATATTCAAGGGAAAAAGTTCGATTTGCTCCGTACAAAATTTTCAAAAGGTGCGCGCGCGGTCGAGCTCGCGCTACTGACATCAGAACTGTGCTCCATTCTCTGATAAAGCACAGCTGCTAGCCAATCAGAGCGCGCGTATTGACAAGGGTATATAATAAATTGAATTATAGATTTTCGTTCTACTTTCTTACAGGGAGAAATTGTTGCAAGAGGAAGTTTTGATGAAATTCGTAACTCCGGTATCGACCTTATTGCGATGTGTCCAAAGAAATCCCAAGAGGAAGAAGAAGAATTGAATGCCATCGCCAATGCTGTAAAGCCCAACATACATAACCCCACACGTCGACGTCGCCATAGCAACACAAGTACCGCGTCGTCAAGGGTACAAGACTTACTTCACCTCCAGCTGCAAACGTCTCATCACGTGACTGAGATACTTGAAGAAAATGAAGGCGATAGTGTCGCTTTTCAAGTCCCCGTATATGTAAGTTAGTCGTCGTCTTCGTAGCAAGTTTTAGTTTGTCCTATTTCCTCTGTCTGTGGCCCCGTGGTTTTAAATTTGATAAAATTCTCCAGCTCGTTAATTGAACATTACATGAAATCTTCCTATACTCTTTTAAAGGAAGAGCACACAAAAGGGGAGGAGAAACACGAGGGTGCCGTTGCCATGTCAACCTACGTGACGTATTTCAAGTCCCTACGTAATACTGGTTCAGCTATATTTATATTATTTATGTTTGCATTGGCTCAGGTATGGACATGAAGTTTTTAATGAAATCCTTTCCTTTTTTTTTTGTCGAAAATCTTTATCTTTGTAGAGAATCCATGGTATCTAGAAATGTTAACGAGTAAATGGTTATATTTTAGGCCCTTTTAATGCTGGCAGACTGGTGGCTTTCATATTGGTAAGCATGATGTGGTAGGAAAAACCACTTATTCAAACCATTTCAATAAAGCAGATTTCTAATATGGACACGGAAGGGCCGGCGAAACGTGTCAGTATTATTGAGGTGTCCTTACTATAGAGGTCGGGCTTATGACGTCGTTTCGTATGACAAGTACAGAACTTAGTGTTTTTTTATAATCAAAGAGGGATGAAATGATCTGTTTGTATCTAATGGGCTCAGCACTATGTACATGTTACATTACTGCTTCTATTACTCTTTTACAATCAGGACAATATTTCAACATTCAAGATTTCAGTAAAGTACAAACTCTCCGTAATAAGGAGGTAGAATTTGCACGAATTTTGCAATCTAGGGCCGATATCAGAGTAGGTGTCCCTTGTCCGTAATAGAGAGAGAGTCTGTAATATAGAGGTATTTTTAACAAAGAATATATATTGAAATTTTGCCGCAACTGCCTAAAGACTGCTCGTAATATGAGGTGTTCGTATTATAGAGGTGTTCGTATTATAGAGGTGTCCGTACCGAAAGGTTTCACTGTATCTGTGAAACCTTCAGCATGGGTCATGCAATGCCGTGACGGTATCAGGTCCAGGTCATGAATCAGTACTTAGCACTTTGTGATAACCATGTTGTGACGATGCTACGGGCTCTAAACTTTACAAACGACATTTATTCATTCATTCATTCACATCCGTCACCACCCAATGTTCGTTGATTACGTATACCTATCTCTAATCATCATAGTCGATGTTTGATTTGTCGTCGGGACTCTTTTTCCTTGTTTCATTACGATTCTTGCGCACTCCTTACGTATAGTTTCACTTGTTCTCACATAACTCTCTTGTCCCTTTAGGAGTGAAAAAGAGGAAGCTCACCAAGGAACGTCCACTACACCTAATCGTGACATGTACCTTGGAGTATACGGAGCTTTTACCGTGGGACTAGTGATAGTAACGATGGCTCGTACTATGATATTTTATACAATTTGTCTTTTTGCCTCGTGTAGTCTACACAACAAAATGCTTAGGGCTTTGCTTAGAGCGCCTGCATATTTTTTTGACGTGAATTCAATTGGTAAGTAAATGTTCCTTCTTACATGCACATCTTGTAATGGTTCCTTATTTGGCTTGAACGGGTCTTAAGGCGCTGTTACACGTTGAAACTTTTATCTGAAACTTGTGTCGATCGCCGATGCGAGACGAATTTCATAAGGGGTGTTACACGCTGAAATTTCGTCCTGAAACTTGTTCAAGTTTCTGTTGCAGGAGTAGAAAGTAGTCCTACTTGTCGTGAAACCGTCTCGTGAAACCGACCCGGGGAAAGTTTCGGCTAAATGACCATGTTACACGGTGTAATGCGTTGTGAAATTTGTTTCGCAACGGCGATTGAGGCAATTTCAGCGTGTTACAGCGCCTTTACAAGTGAGAAGTTAGCTAGTCCGTCCATGATTGTCCTCGTGACCTTTCACCAATTTTACGCCCTTCTTCCAACCTGTGTTGCTGATTATCACTTTACATGATAAGAGCGCGCTAATATTTTCGTTCTTTTTAATTTTTTCCAATGATTTTGCACATTATAGGTCGTATCCTCAATCGTTTCTCGAAAGACACCAACTATGTCGACGAAAGCTTACCAAGTACTCTAATCGATTTTTTTTCGGTAAGTCTAGTAATCGATTTTATCTCTATAAGTCTACAATCTATTGACTATGCCGATGAAAGCTTGAAGAGTAATGTCATCGATTTATTTCGGTAAGCTACAATCTACATTATGTATACAGTACTACACATGTACACGTATTTTTTGGCAGCGTCGTTTAGGTTTTTGTCTCTTCTGATCCGTCCAGCATCCTTGGGGGCAGAGCTAGTCCAGACCCAGGCCTCTTTTTACCCCGCTCCGCTTCGGTAAACGGAGTCCAGAAGAACTTGCATGCGCATGTGTTACATGAACCAATCAGACACCGTAAAATTTTGGTGTGACCAGGTTACGAGGCCTTTCAACAAATCATACAGGGCTTGGATTTGCTCCAATTTGGATAAAACGTGTGCTTTGTACAAGTAAAGGCAAACTTAACTGCTTCGATGAATTCGTTTTCAAAATGAGCCCATATAGCTGATTTAACTCAGATAAACTTTCGTCTAACCCTTCGTAAGCAGCAGCCATATTAAACGATAGCCTTGTAACCAGGTCACACCAAAATTTTACAGTGTATGCGCATGCAAGTTCTTCTGGACTCTGTTTTACCGAAGCGGAGCGGGGTAAAAAGAGGCCTGGTCTGGACTAGGGCATAGCATATGTGAATTCGTTCAATCATTGGTTGATTTTAAATAAACTCCGATCCGCCCTCAAGGATGACCAACTTAACAAAAAAGACAAAATTCTTATTAAGAAAAAATACAGTCTTGATGCAACGCGATTTTCACTGTAAACTATCTTGTGTTAACAGACGGCGTTTAGTACTATTGGTGTGATAGTGTTAGTGGGTAGTAAGAGTCCAATCTGTTTCGCTATTGTACTGCCGTTATTCATCATGTTTGTGATTGAGAGGGCGTTCTACATACGGACTGCAAGAGACTTGAAGAGACTTGATGGCATCTGTGAGTATTCCGTAGTAACAATGCGAAACTAATAAATCTGATTTTGCCGTTTGGACTAACTAATGCTCCCGCTACCAGGCTTTCAGCTCGTAGTCCTCTGTTTGGCCATTTCTCCACAACAATTCTTGGTTTGGACACAATTCGTGCTTTCGATGCCAAGGAGTCCTTCTTCCATCAGTTCCATCACTACCTTGAGGCAAACACTCGCACACTTTTTGGTTATATCTGTGTTTCGTCATGGTTAACGTTCAGACTGGAGCTTCTCTCCGCCATCTTTGTGTCCTTTACTGCTCTTATTTCTCCTGTTCTTAAGTCCTGTAAGTAATTTCATTCTCGAAAAATAAATGAATTAGAAATTAGACGTTGTGACATTCCTAAACCACAAAGTAGTAGTTCATAAAGAATTTCTCGTTGTTGTTGTAGCTGGATGTACATAGATATATTGTTGCTGCTGCTGATGTATAATTTATATATATAAAGTATACGTTCCTTAAGCTGATGTTTGCACAACGTTATGTCAAATTCGTAATTTTATGTTGTGAGTCGTTTTACTTTAAACCCAAATATCGCAATGTGTTGCCGAAGCCAAAATTGCGCTAAAAATCGTTATGTTTTGTTTGTTCCACGGCATAAAACTTTACGTCCGACAGCGTTGCGCGAAAAGTCGTTCAGTTTTAAGCCTGGTCTTCACAAGGAACGGAAGCAGAAGCGGAACATACGCAGACTCAGTGCAGTATTTCTCATGCATCTAGGTGTGAGGGAATACAATGGGCAGTGCATATATTGAGTCTGCATATGTTGTTTCCGCTTCTGCTTCCGTTCCTTGTGAAAACCAGTGGTTAATTTTGGAATATCTCACTGATATAACTGACTGCAACTCGTGATGTGAAGTAGCAATAAGAGAATATTCCAATGGATTCCTACGTGCTTTCTTTAATAAATGTTGGTATTCGTTGATATAAGGATTTAAAACTTATTCGTGTCTTTTTGTTCCAGCTTTGAGTGCAGGAGCAGTGGGTCTCATCCTAACATACGCAACTAAATTGTCTTACTATTTGAGCAAAACTATTAAAAAGAGTACTGAAGTCGAAAACATGGTAAGTCTTACCTACAGATTAACCTGAATAGCTCTCCTGGTAGTGCGAATTGTAACTAGTATAGACCTGAGTTCACGCTGTCGTCCGCCATTTTGAATTGGGACAAACGCAGCAAAATCTTGGATAACTGATAAAGATCTACGTTACGGTAGTGATTTCCATTGTGTTTTCTAATGAATTATTAATGAGTTTGATAATGTAATACTTGTTCTAGATGACCGCTGTAGAACGCATGGAAGAGTATTGCAAAATAGAACCTGAAGCACCTAATGAGACTGATGTCAAACCACCCAAGGGATGGCCAGATAAAGGAGAGATTATCATCAGTAATTTATCATTCACATATCATAAATCCAAGCAACCAGTCCTACATGATATCAACCTTACCATTGAACCATCTGAGAAGGTATGAAATATGTTTTATACAGGGGCGGATCCAGGATTCTCTTCAGGAGGGGGTGCACCGCCTTCAGGAGGGAGTGTTCTATCATATAATTTGGAGACTGTCAAGAGGATATTTTAGAAAAACATTGAGAAAAAAGGACTCAAAGTCGTCTGAGGAGGGGGTGCGCACCCCATGCACCCCTCCCCTAAATCCGCCCCTGGTTTAACAGGCTATTTGTGGTAACAAAGAAATGTGTGACTGGGCTAAAGCTATGATTTGGCGCTATGGTGATGATCATGATGAAGATGAATGTGATGATGATGATGAAGATGGTGGTGATGATGAATGATGATGATAATAATGATAAGCGATGACCATAAAGATGTTATACTAATGTCGATTCTTCGCCTATAGATCGGTATTGTCGGTCGTTCTGGTGCAGGCAAGTCTTCGCTTCTCTGTAGTTTATTTCGAATGTCTGAACCAACTGGAAGTTGTATAATTGATGGAATGGACATCAAAGAGCTTGGACTGAAGGATTTACGGAATGGAATATCAGTCATCCCCCAGGTACAGCTTGATATCCCCGTATAAACGTATAAAACCTTTTATGCAGTTCAATTCTTAAGTAAATAAATGACTTATTACATGGAAATACATTACATTGAGTTATCATTTGGTCGTCTTACTGATTTGATTTCTGTCTAGGAACCTATGATTTTCAGCGCTAGTCTCAGACGAAATCTTGATCCAAAGAGTGAAAAAGACGACGCTGACATCTGGTCAGTGTTGGAGGAGGTAATATATTCAAATATATGCATACCCTTTGCCATTTTGATGACTGTCGAGCTAGGATTCAATGATGTTGATGATCACTACCGATACATTCTACCACTGCCATGTTCCTAAGCATCCTTCTCCTACAGGTTCAACTGAAATCCTACGTCGAACTATTTCCCAATAAACTAGACACAATGATCGCTCCTGGTGGCGTGCAATTTAGTGTTGGTCAGCGGCAGCTTATATGCTTGGCACGCGCAATTATTTATCACACCAAGGTGCTGGTAATTGATGAAGCGACGGCAAATGTGGACTCAAAGTAAGTGGACATAAAAACAAGTCACAAAAAAGATTCGTTTTGTAATTTATCCGCATTAATGTGGACCTAGCCTCCTCCACAGGCAACCCTTCATGGGATTCCTTTGTCAACCTGACCGAGGGGAATTGGCCCCCAACAAGAACAATAGGAGACAGGAAGCCCAAGAGGAGGCGCCTGCGGAGGAGGCTAATGTGCACCCAGCCTGGGTCTGTGTTAGTCTGTGCTACAGCCGAACAAAACCAGGTCTGACACAGGAAGCCCAAATGGAAAAGAGGAGCGGCGAAGGAGGGTCCAGCGTCTGGACTAGGTCTGAGTATGTTGGTTCCGCTTTGGCTTCCGTCGCTCGCAGTGAAAACCAGACCTTGCATCCACCACATTATTATTATCGAAAGTTCACAGTTTCACTGTTTGTTGACCAATGTTTTTTAATAGGACCAGTAAAATCATCTGGGATACCATCATCAGGCGGTTTAAAGACTGTACAGTTATAACTGTTGCTCATCGTTTGTTTCCCGTCATGCGATGCGATCGCATTGTGGTAAGTTGAGATTTTCTTAGTAATGCTAAAGGCCTCGCTACCTACACCAACGTTTTCACCCCATGCCATGATTCAAATATGGACACATTGTATAAAACCTCTGAAATTACTACGTGTGCAAATTAATGCGCGATCTTCTCCAAATTAGAAATAGACTTTTACTGAATAGCCGACTTCCGAGATACACTTCACTTGCCACATACAAAAGTATCAAGACGAGGCTACGTGCATAAAGCTCAGTCATTCGTAACAAGACAAAAGTTTTAGCACGCGGCCTCGTTCCAAATCTTTTGTATGAGCAGGTGAAGCATATCTCGCAACTGGACTATTCGCATGACTAACCAAAAACAAAAAACAATAGATTCAAGTCGAGGCTATAAGGTGGATAAAATAAATGATAATAAATTTGTTAGAAGTGGTCCACGGAACCCCCTTGAAGGTTTTCACAACTCGCCTTCATATAATCAGAGCCTTACTTTTTAGACGATTTACGTTTTTACTTTTATTCCTCAGGTCATCGATGCTGGTCGAATTCGTGAGCTTGATTCACCACATCGTCTGCTCCAAAACCCTCATAGCTACTTGAACCACGTTGTCAAGGATACCGGAGCGTGCGAAGAACGTTTATTACGCGAAATAGCAAAGGCTTCATATCTTGAGAAACATAAATCAGAAAGTACACAAGAACTCAACATGAAACGGAACGCAGAAATGATGAATCTTGTCGACGGAATTCCTCTACGGAAAGGATACAGCAACGAAGGATTCAAAAGCGATGAAACTCCTGAGGAAGAAGCAACAGCGAAGGAGGAAGGGCAACAAAATTTGGCCGAAATTCCACAGATTATCATCGAAAGTGATACAACTTGCGACACATTCTTTTAGCCCCACGAAGAGCAATGTCTTATAGGAATACTTATTTATTAGGGTTATTTTTTTGGATTTTTACTTAAAAGTATTCAAGTAATCTGCTGAGGTGTTTACAATTAAGTCTTAACTGCGCAGTAAAACTGATTTTACACGAGGCTATTTGCAACGATGATTTTTCACGTAACACCAAGTTGATGCCGTGTATTAAACCACACGGAACGATTTTTCTGTAGCACTATTCATGCTTCGGCAACACGTTGCGAGTTTTTGATTTAAATTTAAAAAGAAAATTAAAAACGAATCTGACCCAAGTTGTGCCAGCGTTGCGCGAAAAATCGTCGATCTTTGCAGATTGTCTCGTATAATATCAGCTTAAGAAACAACTGCTGTGAGGACAAGGTTCTCGACAATCCCTATGGAATAGCCTTAATGATCTTTGTATTAATTTACGAAGAGTTTTAAAATTAAATCCTACAATCTTTTGTTCTTGTCGCACGCAAAACTTGGCTCAGTTGGTTGAGCGTTCGTCTCTCGTGCGGAAGTTCGGGGTTCGATTCCCCGACTAGACCAACACTCAGGGTCTTTAAACAATTGAGGAGAAGGCGCTGTCTTTGTAATTACATCTGCAAATGGTTAGACCTTCAGGTCTTCTCGGATAAGGACTTTAAACCGTAGGCCCTGTCTCCCATCCCTTCCTTAACCTGTAAATGGGGGACATTAAAGAACCTGTTGAAGCTGTTCGTAAGAGTAGGGGATTGTCGCCCGGTACAACAGTCTGTCCTTACTAGCTACTAACAAACTCTAAGCGCATTTGATTATATACATATTTGCGCTATATAAATGCTAAAATTTCATTTCAAAAGCTGTAAGCAAGTTGTAGGGTTGTTGCATGCGACAAATTGTAAGCAAAAATTGTATCGTGTAAATTGGCCTTAACGTATTTCATACTACTCTTATTTATCAAGGAACAATACAATATTTTTCCATTATAATATTTCAATTTTATATAATTGTTATATCACGGTGGAAGACATATTTTCAACTTGTATTTTCGATATGGAGTAAATATATATACATTTTAAGCGTTCCCTCTACCTCCAGCCACCCTTTTACCCCCTCTTCCTCTCCCCTCCCCTCCCCTCTCCTCCCCTTCCCCACACCTCACCCCACCCCTTTAAATTAGTTACATGTGTAAGTTAAAAAGTATTTGATAAAAAAGAGAAAATCGATTTATTCTGGTGCAATAACGTAAGGATATCAATAAAGTAGACCAAAGGTCACTGACAGTTGTTAGTTTAGGTTTGACATTATTAGGGTGAAATGAAATCATTATAAATTAATGAAGCTTTAGAAGCCATAATCCTATTGTGTATATTCGATAGTAATAGTTCAACATGATTTATTTAAAGTTTCAAGCTATTTCGACCTTAGTGGAAGTAAGCTGTAAAAGGTATAATTATTTTTTAATTCCTTTATAATTTTTAGAATAGAATAGAACAGAACTTTATTAAAAAGTTACATTACAGCGTAAGGTGAATTGCGTAATTTTACAAGATCATAAATTTTTGATTCCAATTGTCCATTCCTGCACTTCATCCACTCGCGGAGTTTGTGTGTGTGTTTGTTAATTTTGTTCCGTCATTTCACTTCCATTTGTAACAAGCAAGCGTGTGAATTTGTTGCGGATAACCTAGATTCAAATGAACCACCACCCGGTTTTTCCCCTCACGCCTGTGGTTTCCGATTCCACCCACCCCCACCCTCTTTCGATCGATTCCGTCTTCGAACTGGTAAGAGCTCATTCACTAGTGCAGTTCTTCAACAAGCACTTTTTGAATTCCTTTTACGTTCCCCAACTAGCTGATTATGATTGCTCACTGATTTTTCCTTATCATGTAACCTCAAAACATCTTTTTGTGGTTGCACTTAATAATTTATAGAGAGACTATTTTGTAACAATTACATTTATAATTACAATTACATGGTTGCACTTAATAATTTAGAGAGAGATTGTTTTGTAACAATTACTTGTCGAAATGGATGCGTTTTTACGAACTGCAGTTGATATACGTATAATAGTCATAATTATTATATGGATAATAGTGTTTTACCGGAAACTAAAACACTCATATTTTCCATATTTTCACTAGCGAAGATATGAAAAAGTTATGTACCAAATATCCTGGATGTACACAAGCACCCTTAAAAAAACTTTCCTGGCAGTTTAAAATTAAACTTATGTTTTTATTTTAGTTTGCCTCCGTTTGTCCATGTAATAAAAGAACATTACATGGTTGGCTTGAAATATGAATTTTATTTTCTAGTGTTAAAAACAACATTTTACTCGCTCGCTGTCCTTGCTCATACAATATTGTTTTACCACTCGAAAATAACATTCATATCTTCGCGCCACCGTGTAATATCCTCTATTTATTCCATTAGTTGTGCAGTCAAAATTGCTATAAATCGAACCGTTTCTCAAAAGACCCGATATCTTTACGCCCCCGTTAACTTACCGAATAAAGTTTTCGAGTGTTTCTCGAAGCGCGCGTTATTTCCAATTTCTATGATTTTGCGGGCAAGTATACGGGTTCTCGCACAGTCCCGTAATTTTCCCGTAAATTAACGGGCCATTATAGTTATCGGGTCTTTCGAGAAACGAGCCCCTAGAGGATCATATACCCGGTACTCGGGAATAAGAGAATTAACAGTTGAGTAAGAAACCGCGCGTTAGTTTGGCTCTAAAAGTCTCAGTCTTGAGTAGAAATCTGAAAATCCGTGCAATTGCTTTGTAATCGGATTGTCCAAGGCAAAAACCACAATCAGTAGCAATTAAATGTTACACAACTTTGCGGACAATGAGGTTTTTACCGCTCTTTAAGAGAAGGTATAAATAAGAATGCACTAAATAACCTTTATTAGAACAAGTTTAGCCCTTTTGCAGCAAGGTGTACTGAAGTTTCAAGTCATTCAACTAAAAAAATGTTTCGTCAAATGACCCTTTTGATGTTGGTAGTATTAGTGGGTGCAAGTGTTTTGGCTTTTCCTCGTGATTACGAAGACTATCAAGAGAAAGGTATAGATATTTTCTTAGCTTTATAGAATCGCTCTTCCGGTAACCGACAGTTCACGCTCGTCGTCCGTCATTTTGAATTGGAATAAACTCAAATTTTGAAGCTGAATTACGGAAAGTCAAAGTAATCCAGATTTCTATAGATTTCGCTGCGTTTGTACCAATTCAAAATGACGGACAATAGCGCGTTAACTGGTCATGATTTTCCTTGGAGTTGCCAAGATGCAACGCCCTCTGATTACAAATGCTCGCTCAGGATGTTTAGACTCTAATTGTGTTAATTTCCCTCTGTTAATGTAATTAATTGAGTAATTAGTATTTAGGGTGGGGACTAAAGAGCTGAAAGGGTATCCAAGACTCATCCTTTAGTAAATAGATTGGGGATTTTAAACGTCCGGCCTGATTAAGAAGAAACATTTCGTATATTAATTCATGTTATGTTGAATGTTACCGTCAAACACCACTGGATTGTCGTTCTATATAAAGGAAACGGGGATTCATTTGGCGAGTCCGTAACATGAATTGCTATCCAACATTTCCTGGTGTGTTTTTGGGAAAATTCAGGTTTGACATCGGGTAACTTGGATCAGAATATTGCAAAGTCAATCAAAAATAGTTCAATTTTTGAAAATTAGTAAAATTCGTTGAATGCAACTGAATTAAAAGCCGAATAATGAAATAAATAAACGTTAGAAAACGTCGGTGTGGTTGTTTCTTGTTTTTCTTTCCTTGTTTTCCTTGATTCTTTGTCTTTTTTTTATTCTTCGTTCTCCTTCAATTCTTATTTCATGACTTTTCAGATCGCGATGAATCAGTCATTGATGACGTCGAGCTTGGTAACCAAGAAACTAAAGATCCCGGATGTCGAGGAATTTCCTGCAGCAAATGCCGTCATTGGACATGCGTGTGGAGCTGTTGCCGTTGAAACGTCATAACTGCCTACAATGCGACGTTGAGAACAGCTTTTATCGATAGCGTAATTTCAAAACGTCACTATTGGAGAAACAGTTATCCTTAATCGATCGTGATGATTTTAAGTATATTGCAGAGGTTGAAATGAAATAAATCACAAAAGTTCCAAGTTTTAGTCTCCTTTAGCATGATAGAAATCAGAAACCGTCCAAAGTATAATAATAATAATTTACAATAATTTATTTATTTATATAGTACATTTTTCATGGCGTAATGATCAAATGCGCTTAAAAATAATGATAATAATAAATAACATACATTTTATGAAATTTGCTAAATATAAGCAAATAAACAGGATTAAAAGCATATTTTGGAAGAATATCAAGAAAAAAGGGCGTGTCGGGAGGGGTCGTGCACCCTGCCCCTAAATCAGCCCTGCTATATAGCCTCTTTCATACCGTGAAGACTGGGTACGAGTCCCTTAAACTTTGATGATGGCAACTCAAAACCTATGTAGTCAGAAAGAACACATCGAGCTATATAAATTTATCCCAAAGTTTGGTGTTAATCGGGTAAATATTGAATGACTAACAGCTGTGCAAAAATGCTAGAATTTACAAAGAAATATATGGTTGTAGGGACATTTTGTCTCTACAACCATACATTTAATTCTTTGTAAAATCTAGCATGTTTGAACTGCTGTATCTCTTTCAATGTGTATATCCGATTAACATCAAACCTTGGGATCATATACAGCTCGATGTGCTCTTTCTGACTATATGAGTTTTGTGTTGCCATCATCAAAGTTTAAGGGACTCGTACCCAGTCTTCACGGTATGAAAGTGGCTACACCATTTGTATACAAGCGACAAAGGGTATGTCATTTATATATAGCAACCAAAATAGCCAAATTATCACTCCATTGAAATAATTAGATACTGTACATGCTGATGGTGATGATGACTGATGCTGATGCTGTTCTACATGCTCAATGTTTAAGCAGCCTTAGTCGAGTTCTCGATAAAAAACCAAGCTTATCATCATCATCATCATTATCACATTGTTTCCATAGCAACCGTGGATTTTGCTAATGAGTAGTACAGCCGTACAACTCCACTCTCATCGAGACGTGATCTTTCCACTCCAATACTACAAATCTGATGTACCTTGCTTTTATAGGACGTAGTTTGTTGGTAACGACTGTGTTACGATCATGAGTTGCCTTTCATTTCCTACGATCACAAACCACAATAATTATAAATCAGAAACGCAAAACCAAATCGACCTTTAGGACTTATCTCTATAGTTATTCAGGGCCTCCCAAAGAAAAACGCGAATTTGATATTGTTATTAAGAAATTCAAAATATTATATTGATATATTGGACATTTTCGATGTGTGTGTGTCTTCCGGTCACATATGACCAAAGTTCTTGTCCATGCAAACAATGCATAAATGCTTGAAAGAACTTGTGTCATGTGACGTCATGAGGACCATGACGTCACAAGTTTCCCAGGCCTTCTCTCGCCCAACAAAATTAACGGAAATTTTCAGAAAAATTCTTAGAAATTAAGGCGAATTTTTCAGTGAAACTTTTGCACTTTACTCAGATAGACTCAGCTTAGTACTTTCTAGAAAATGAGCGAAAGTCATTTTGGGCTTTGCATTTCCGTTTTAAAGTGGCTTAAGCATAAATGAGGGACGTTACTCCTATTTTTACTTCACTCACTCCGTATCAAAGATACAGGATATTTTTCGAATGGCGATTTCTTCAACAGTCAAACCTCCTGTAAGTAACTTGTCAAGTCTAGGTGGTCGCTTAAGAGAGATGGTCGTAAAATAGAGGGTCTCCGTAAAATAGTTAGTTGTATGTCATCATATACAGCTGGAGCTGTATTTTATTATTATTATCATCATCATCATCATCATCATCATCATTATTAGTAGTAGTATATCTTCAATTCAAGTAGCCAGTTGTAAATTGCCTATTCGTAGTGAGATTTACAAATGTAAACAAAAATTATGAAATAAAGTTTCCATTATTATTATCAATTGGCGTTACCTTTACATTACCGCCATATTTGTACGATTCCCAGTTGACGCCATCTTGACTATACTTTAGATAATACTTGGTCACATACTGGTCATAACTGTTAGTTCTTCCTTGCGAAGCTACTTTGCTTATTATGTGTCCTTTACCAAGATCAATCTGTAGATATTGGCCAACAGCACTAGCCCCGGCAGACCAAGAACCATCGGGAATTGTCGAGTGTAAACGACCCAAAGAAGGTCTGAGACGGTATCGATAAAATGATGAAGCCGTGATTTGTGAGTCTTTGATGCGGCCATCTTGCATTCCTAGAGGAGCTTCGCAGTCCGCTGCAAAAAGTGAACAATTTCGTGCCTTTAGCCGTGGATACACGCTACAATTTCTTTGGATCTCCCGCTACGCAATTTCAGACTTTATTGCAGAGAAAAATTGCAGCGTTTATCATCACTCTGCAACAATCAGTACGAGTCATGCAATGTTCAAAATGGCGCATAGAAAAATTCAAACCTTTGAACTTTTTAAAAACATTTTTGGTTGGGAGAAATCGTTGCTGCAAGCTGTTGCCAGAAAGGATTCACTCGGCAATTTCACTCTCGCAACAAAATCTTCACTCATTCACTCAATCGCTCATTCATTCATTCATTCATCCATCCATCCATCCATCCATCCATCCATCCATCCATCCATCCATCCATTTATTCATTCACTTGTTTATTCACACTTTGTAAAACTCACTTTCACAGCGGTAATTGATTCCATCGTTGTTTATCAAACAAATGTCATCTGCATCACTACAAAATCTGTTGCTACAGGTAACCATTGGATGAAGACTGTAAAGCTTGTAACTTGCACTCAACTCTGATGCAACAAGACCCTCAGGGTAGGACAGGTGAGTACCTTTGTTCAGCTGACACAGGCCTGTGTTACGGTACCAGTTGATGCTGTGACAAGACGAGTTAGCTTCACAGTTTTTAAAACAGCTGTCTGCTGAACTTGTACCGGTGAAGGACTGTATGACGTGATCAAGAAGCACGTGACCTGGTAGTGGTGAATGCAGAATTGCAGGTGGTGGCGAATGATTGTAGCCATAGTAACGATAATAAAATTATCGTCCATTTTATAAAGTCCATTTTTGTGACTGAAATTACGAAATTGCGATAATGTTCAGATATTATCAAGTCAAAACAAGAATAAATCATCTCTCGTTTGATTAGATAATGAAACTGTCTCAATTATTAATTGCAACACAACACCTTGTCCTCTTAAAGTCGCATCTATACAAGCAAGTTCTCTTAACAAGTTTCGTTGACAATGTTCGTAGCTCGTAACTAGTTCGTAGCTAGTTCGTAGCTAGTCCTCAACTTGCTTGCTAGTTCCTTGACAAGTTTACTTGTTCCCGAAATATAGAGCAGATTTCGTATGAGTGTGAAATGGACCGCGTCGTGCCGTAACCGTGTCAGTGCCGTGTTGTCTATAAAAACATTCGAAATTCATGCCGCAATCGTGCCGTGACCGTGCGGTGTCGTTTTCACAGTCATACGAAATCTACTCTATACTTTACTTAATGAGATTTTCAATTCCTACCCCTTGCGTGACTTTTAATTTTTTATTCGACAACAACAAAAATATAATATTTGAAAAGAACACACCAAAATTAGCAAAATTTGAAATTTTGAGGTAGTTTCGATGAATAGCGCCAAAGTTTATGGGCGGCCGAAGTTTGTGCTGTTTGTATAGAAACGTTCGCAGGGGCCCATTAATGGGTTCCCGACGTTCGTTGGAGCACGGGCGATAGGATAATAATCATCTGAGGCCTTTTGAAAATTTATTTAAATAAAAAGACAATATTTATAAATTACCTTGAATTGCTGTTATTCTGCCTGTTTGTATTCCTCCCAACCGTTTTAGAAAGCCAAATAGTCTTTCACAAGTGTTAACGTGAACTTATAGTTAACAAAGAATAACAAAATTAACATCTTTCAATCAGGCAGTGAACGTCATTGTAAATTTAATCAATTGAATTGAAGATCGTTTACAAGTGTTTACGTGAAGTTTTAGTTAAAAACGAATTACCAAATTGACATCTTTCAATCGGCAGTGAACGTCATTGTAAATTTGACAAATTGAAGATCGTTTACAAGTGTTTACGTGAACTTTTAGTTAAAAACGAATAACCAAATTGACATCTGTCAATCAGACTCTGAACGTCATTGTAAATATGAAATTATAAGAACTTGTAAACCACGTGCATTGAGTATTAGCTAGTAATACGCCATGTTGTTGTACGCTGTGTCTAGATGCCCGGCAGCCGGTCACAACCTTCAAAAGGCTAAATGCCTGGCAGTCTGAATTTTTTTTACAAAAATCAATAAAACAACTAATATTCAAAGGATCAAACCCTTCTATCTTTTTAACCTGGGCACAGAGTACAAGTACGTATGTTTACAATTTGTGAGTGAGTGAGTGAGTGAGTGAGTGAGTGAGTGAGTGAGTGACATATTTGCATATTTTGCCCCCTCACAATAACTCGTGAATTTGTAATCCACGAGTTAAAAACTGGCACGCCGACTTTTCAACGTCTGTTTACAATTTGCTGTGAGTGAGCGAGTGAGTGAGTGAGTGACTTATTTGAATATCCTGCCCCCTCACAATAATTCGTGAATTTGTAATCCACGAGTTAAAAACTGGCACGCCGGCTTTTCAACGAGGAAACTTGACAAGCAACCAATAAGGACTATTTATCAAGGAAAAGTTGACACGAAAAACTATTTGCTCGTGTAGATGGTTCGAGTGGAATAGTCTTATATCATATGGAGTGATTTCAATGGGTTTAATAGTATCAACTTAAGTATGTCTTGGTACGTAGGTATCATAGCATCACCAATAGCATTGATATTTGGAACAAAAAGGCCAATTTGAAGACTACCTCCATGTCCGTCTCAAAGAACAGACCAAATGGAATAAAACTCTGCTAAATGTTCAACTAAACAACGAACAGGATTAGTGTTCATCACTTTGTTAGAAACCTAGAACTTTTGAATATTTTATGCCGTTTCCGGCAAAACTTTAGACCAATTTCTCGAAACTAATCGTTGATAAATGAAGTGATTTTTTGTGCCGTCATTGTTACTTCATCTTGGAAAGCATGTTTCTTTAACAAGGAAAACTTACTCATGTAGGCGGCGAAAGAAAATGCCAGTTTTTCCCTTGTCACGTTACCTTGTTCAAAAACTGGCGTGCCAGCTTTTACTCTGCCAAGAAAAGGATTTGCTCATGTAGATGGACAACAAGGAAACGACCCTTGCAAAGTATATTTCGAGCGTTTGTATGTCGTCTACAAGGACAAGGTGCTAAGGAATACTTGTGATCAGGAGACCTTTTAATAAGAGTCATGGTACAAAAGTCAAGAAATGAAGGTATATTAAAATTTATAGTCATTAGAGACCTTAAGATTGACGTTTACGGCAAACGGCAACCGCCAAACGACAAACTTTAGCCGTCTGTCCTTAGCCGTTTTTTTGCACAAGTGAAAATATTTGTATTTTCTGTTGTTAAGAGATTTGTTCTTTATTCGCTTGTTGGATTGATTTATGGATAAGAGTAAAATATAAAATCAAAATCAAGGTTAAATTTTGCCGTTTGTCGGCGTTAGCGGTTTGCCAAATACGTCAATATTAAGGTCTCTATTACATCAAAAATGTTTATATCATTGTGTAGCGATATACCTTTGACTAATATTTGTGCAATAGTGGTCGTCTTAGAGCTATTATCTTGCGATTTGTAATTTTTCTTAAGACGTACGGTACTGAGCGCTATTTCTACACTAAAAATTCGTAAAAGAGTCATCCATTCAAAGCTGATTATCTCGAAAACGAGCATGGGGCACCCCATTTTCTCTTTTGGAATCAGCATTAAATTTTGACTAAAAGAACTTCAAATGGAGGGTTTTTATAATTACTTTTTGCAAACGTAGTCAGACTTCTTAAGTCATGGACGACGTTGCATTGGACTTAATAACGTTGGTTTTTCGTATTAATTTTTAGGAAAGATGAAATGCCTTCAACTGTATTAACTGACATTAACGTGTAATTTTTGGGGGGGTCTATTCAAAGTGTTTCAAACTACAAAACAAAGAAAACAATACAGCACTCATAACAGTTTTGATTTTAGATGAAATTGAACGAGTTTGTAAAATAGTTCGGGGTCAAAGTGCCTTCAGTATATGAATGGGTTAAACATTCTCCATGGAAAATATATCTCGCTTACCAATTTCAGTCAGGCATCGTTTTTCGCCATTAGTGCAGCAGTCTGGTTCAATGTTATGCCTAAGGACACTTATATATATTAATTATTTATCATAGTCTTATGCTATTAATGATTTATGAAATACGGTTATTTAAATAACCAAATCTTCTGATGGATTAAAACATCAGTAACTTTGGAACTTGCATGTTTTTGAAAGCAGTCTTTGCTGTATGTTATAAGAGTGATTTTCACAAACTACTATTGTATTACAACCGTTATAGTTGAAGTGCGCGCGACCCATGAGGATTCCAGCCTCGACGTTTTTAGAGAGACGTCAATCAAATTACTTGATCGATACAAATGCCGATTCTGGTTCTAAAACAGGGGAAAATGCCACGTTGAAAATTTCATCATAATTACCAGGTATTTGTAAAACTGTTACAAAATCTAATATGTCACTATAAACTATAAACCTTATAAAAACTATAGAAAAAATACTGTTACCGTCTGTATATAAAATGAAATGTGAATAAAGTTCGTATTGTATTGTATTATTTTCACGGCAGGAGTTTTCCGTTAATTGCCCGCCTCTATTGTAAATAGCTGAACTGGAAACAGGTTGCAAATAGCTGAATATTTTTTTTAGCTGAACATGTTTATAAAAAACACTCCAATATTTGTGAAACATTATTAACTCGAAACTCGTTTTTGACAAGTGGTGAACTATACTCGTCCTTTTTATGAAGAAAGGCACGCAATGGACTTATTGCCCTGTGTAGTGTTTCAGAACTTCCTCATTACAAATATTTAGTACTATTTGTTTTACGAATATAAAATTAGTGATGATATTTTTTCAGAACTGACCGTGAAAGTGAAAAATGTCATAATGATTGCAAGGAAATAAAAAGATTCAGCAACCGTTATAGTAAACTTATCATCATGGCTTACTGGACTAAGGCAAGAGAAAATGACTTTCTCTTGACTAAGGTCAAACGTCGTACTTGGTTGTGCCGTACTTTAATTATCATCAATATACTAGGCCAAATAACAAACTGCCCTCTTGAAAACGCGCCATTCGCCGGGCGAAGATTGAATTTGACGGGCCGCTGTTGCTGATTGGCTGAGAAGGCATCGCGCGACAGTCTAGTATATTAATGATAATGATAATTACATGACTTTTGTCGGGTTTATTGTTTATTTGTGGCCCGCTCGCGGCTCGTGGCTCGCTGCGGTCGGGCGCAAATGAAGCTTCTCGGGCCACAAATAAACAATATGCCCTCCAAAAGTCATGTTATTGTCCTATTTCCTTGGTCTTTTGGAAAATTCAGGTTTACTAAGACATCAGATAACTACGATCAGATAATTGCAAAGTCAATGATAAAAAGCCCAATTTTTAAAAATCAGTAAAATTCGTATACAACTATTGCTGGGTTGCATCCATACCTTCGGGAATCCAAAGACAATGACGCGGTAGCCATGTTGGATGACCACAATAAACGCTAATGAGAAATCAAACGTCACATGCACCCCAGCAATTCGTATACTGACAACGTTATCCCTATGTAATGATATTCCATTTATATTATACCAGTGACAAAGAGTAGTAATCTATCAAAAGTGTAGTCACGCTTCACAATGACCTGAGAACAATAGAGTTATGGGAAAATGCGAGTCAACAGGTTAGGGTGAAGCGCGAGCGTACACGAGGGTGGGATACGGGTGGGAAAAAAACATGGTCGTGAGCGGGGCAAAGAGAAACTTCCAAAGCCCCAGTCCCCAAAAGCGGAATGAGGGCACACCTGGTTACCTGGGAGCAACGGCTTAAGCGAATATGTTAATTTTTGGATGTTGCCCCATTTATAGTTAATGTTACGCATGACTGCACTTAAGATAGTAATCTATCAAAAGTGTAGTCACGCTTCACAATGACCTGAGAACAATAGAGTTATGGGAAAATGCGAGTCTTGGAAGGGCAGCCCAAAGCCTGTATCCAAGAGAACGGGAAACAGGAAAAAACACGACACTATATTTTATTGATACCCCAAATTCCCGAAACTAACATCCCAATCCTATCCCGAAACTCAGGATCTCGTTTTATCTTTCGACACTGCAGGATCCTATCCCGAAACTCAATATACAACTGAATACCAGTAACTCCCTCCCAACTGTTGAATAAGCCCTGTTGGGATAATCTTATTATCGAAAAGTCGGCAGGAATATGTCAAAATTACAAAGAAATGTATGGTGTCCAGCCAAAACATCCAGCCAAACCATATATTCTCTGTATTTTATTTCTCTCAAATTTTGAAACATCATAATTACCTGTGCCCAGGGCATAGGCCGGGAACGAGTTATAAACTGCAAATGCTTTTTTTTTATTTTTTCCTCTGTTCGTCCTGAGGCACTTCTGATTGGTTAAGAACGTTAAAACAATGCCCTTCACTCATCACCTTTGAGCGACTGCGAGCGCAAGCTAGGAACTTTAAGAATGCAAGATGGCCGACTACAAAGAAAACTAGCTTTCAGTCAGTAAGACAAGTAAAGTGGAGCTTTTAACTCGAGATATACCTATATACCTATAAGAGCTTCAGAATGGACTGTTATTTTGAGCTTCATCTCCAATATTTTGACCAAATATCGAACTCTAAATGGAGTACTTGAAAGGAAGCCGGCCCTCGCACTCCTCGCGAAAAAGAGCGATAAAGACTATTTCCTATGAGCTGGAAATCTACAAATTTCTCATCCTACATGTTGCTTAACGAACATACATAGAAGGAAGTCAATTATATTCCTCATTCAAGCATTCAAGAGATCTTGAGAGGTTTTTTGTACTGAATTTTAATATCGAAATTATTACCAGACAATTTATACGTTTCTATTTGACCTCGTGTTTGGTCGCGTAATGTCTTTTATTCATATATAAGACATCCGAAACATGTACGAAGAAATACATGATTTGCTATTACTCGGGCTACCTGTGGTAGCTCGAGTCTAGGTTTACCTTTTCGGTCTATCTATCAACGTCGCAAATCAGCAAACTACCCAGAAGCCTTTGGGGTACACTGTCGTGAAAACGAGGTTGTGAGAATTGTCTATCAATCGGAATTTCTAATCTCAAGATATTTGGATAGTAATATCGTGACTGCTTTTAATCGTTAATATGGAATTCTCGAATTTAGTGGTGTGGTTGTAATGTATTGATCGCCCGAGGACACGAGAAAGATTTGTGGCAGCGAACTTCACTCGAGGACGGACATGTAAGACACGGAGATATTGTTGTCTTTAAATCAGTAGTTTTAATAAGTTAAATAATATTTCACTACTGCTTGCACATAATGTTGGCTTATATAAGCTTTATTTATACACGGTGTACAGTCATGCTCTTCCTGAGAGCTGTGTTAAAAAACGAACTAATGAACTAACAATAGCTACAATGTTTTTTCTTAACTAGAAATTAAAGACTGGGAGATTCTCGCCTTTGCGTAATAAGGTGACTACGGTGTATTCAATAATTAAGCCAGGAAACAGGAATTAGTAAAAAGTGCAAAATTACACCAAATAAACAATGGGAAAAAATGATTTTTATTATTTACTTATAAATATTTAGTGCAATCTGCATTTTGTACAATGTCATGATTATATTGAATGCACTTTCAGTACTGTCAATCATGCTCAATGTCAGCAGATCAAAATATAGTGATGGATAATCATAAAAATGATAGAAATGAAGAGTAATTTTAGAATGTACAAAATGATATTTTCAATCGATGAAAAGTGATACTCAACCACAAATTTGCACAAGCTTTGTGCAACCATGTTCACAGAAACAAGATAAAATGGATGAATTGAAGATGTAACTGTATATAGTAGTATCAGGTCGATGTGCACGGAGGAGCTATATATGGTATCGGTAATGAGCATACATTGTATGACATTACACTTCAAGTATTGAACTTCAAACAAAGCATCAGCAACTGACTACTGCTATAATCATTGATCTGCTTCATATTAAAAACATGGTAATACATGTATTGAAAAGTTGTGTTATTTAATTAAGAAACTGAAATACTGAAACGATTTCATAGAAAGGTAACTGTGGTACTTCTAGAATCTACCAGGGTGATAACAGCAATATCAAAATCATTTGAGTAACTTGGGCATTGAGACAGTCTCCTGAGTTTGTAAGTTTTGTTTCCATAAATCAAAGTAAAAAGTACAGAATAAAATTTTGTTTGAGCTATAATGTATGATCTATAGATCATATTGGATCATTTGGTAGGCATTTACAAAATAAAGCAGACTGTATACTGTATACACAATTATCTACAAAATACTTTCTCCCTTGCCAATATTATGTCTGGGAGTACCTGTCATGCAATCAAAAGACACTGACAAGTCAAACTGGTTTTCATCACTTCGGTTCCCCATTTCTCCCCAAGTATTACAAACAGGTAGCCGACTGAACGCCTATTAGGCGTCTAGCTGTGTTAAAAACGCCGTTGTAGAAGTCTTTAGAAGTCTTTTTGAATAAACTGGTATATTCGCAGATAACACTGATTTTTGCATGTCGGAGATATAAAATACCCATGCATGATAGTAGAAGGGCAAAGGCAAACACTAATAGCTGCTGACAGACAAATTGACTAATAAGGTATGTTACGGTTAACTATTTCCCGAAATGATGAAAAAAGCGTGACCCGACTCGAGGAAGAGTACGAATGGGGCCGGTCATTGGAGCCTCTCCTAAAAGGGGCTCCTGGGGCACGAGAGAACGCACGTGTGCGTCTAGTTCTATTTCCATTTGCTCAAACATGTTAAAAAGAAAAGGAAACTAATTGATATCAAATAAATAAAATGAATTAATTAAGTGAATTAATTAATAATGTATTTCTCTCTCTCTCTCTCTAAATGACGTCACACCAAAACAGTCTATCGTTTAAACGCTAAGGTGTATTAGGGAGCAAAAACAACACCACAAAGAATGTCAATATAAAGTTCATTTTACAAAATGAAGAAAGGTGGCAACAGCTATCAAAACCAACAAATATTGTTAACTTAATATCGGTTCATCCTATATTGTGGATCCAGACTATTTGAGATTGAATTTTCCATAGCAGAGGGAATTTTGTTCAAATTCCTATTGTTCTAGACAATTCTGTTCATCCCATAAACAGGCCATGACGTCATTATGAGTAACGGAAATTCTGCCAGATGCGAAAGATCTGCACCTGAACAAACATAGTGCAAAAGAAAACGGACAGGAGAGAGGATGCGGATAAAATTTAACCGAGCATAGAAAAGGACACCTCGATATCAGTTTGAGAGTCGGGAAGGGGAGGGAGGGCAAATGTTAATTCCTCTATACCAAGAAAGAGGTCTAACGGTTGAATTAGCCAGAATCAAAGACATACTGAATTTGTACAAAATACAAATCGTGATGAAGTCGCTCGGAACGTGGAGAACGGACTGACAGAAAGTGAAAGGAATGAAATGACATTAAATAAAGATGGCGTTTATCAAAACAAACAAATCGTAGAGCCACCTGCATTTTAAAGTCCTTCCCATAACTTAAACAGCGTCAGAGGACGTATCAGTGAACTTAAGCAACATTAGAGAACTCTGGATTGCAACAAATTTCGGCCCCATTGGCATGTCTTTTATATACCAACACATTCTATGTGTCGGATTCTGAATATTCCGCCGAAGTGGAAAGCGGATTTGCCAGTGCCGAGCAATTAAATCAGCACGTCAAAATTGTTGTGCATGCAAAAAAGAAATTAGCAGTAGTTGAAACTGGTCAGACGGGATTAAAACAAACAAAATTTGGGTCTGCCTTGGGCCGACCAAATCGATGGGCTCCGCGCGAGGCACATGATGGATACATTGTAACACACATTTCGATTGTGAAAATATAATATGCTAAGTGAACAAATATATGTTAAAGCTTATACCAATTAAAAAGCTTTAAAACGGATAAATAAAACATACATAAAAGAAAACTCGACGAAATATAAACAAAGAACCGAGGCGAAGCCCACCGAAATGTCGGCCCTAGGCAACCCCGATGGGGCATGAAAGGCATTAGACGCCCGCACCTAGGTACGACACACGGTTGGCAAAAATTAAACAAAACACTAAAGGCGAACAAATAACCTGATGAAATGAACGAGTCCCAAGAGGGAACCTAGTAATGAGTAGATATTTAAAATAGAAATTTGAAAAGGCCTAATTACAAAATGGAAACTGAAGTGCTGGAATGCGAGCCAGAATAGTGCAAGTTACTGACAACGAGCTAGCTGTAGCAAACAGTATAAAAAAACATTTTAAAACGCCTTAGTATCTAACATCTAAAACGCAAAAGAAATAATGAACCTCACGAACCTAATACCAAACATAAATAGATGCAAAAAATGCTCTATTAAATTTCAATTGAATTGTTGGCCTCAACCATGTGTAGCGAAGCTGCCTTTTGAGGGACTGCGAGAGGAAGACAGCACACTCTGGTTGGGATCGTAACCTTGGTTTATTCCAGTTGTGAGAGACCTAGTCTCTGATTACAGTAATTGGTTGTAGTTGAACTGACTGACTATTGAGCTAAAGTACAGGCTTTTTTTTATAGTATAAGTTGCTATCATTGTTGCCGTGTATCGGTTTGAACAAATGTCAGCTAGCATGACAGAGCTGTGCATATGGACAAACTCTGAACAAAGCTTGTTTGAAAGCGTATTTTGGAGTTAACTTTCTGTTTACAAAATGCTAGCGTAATTTTTGCTTTTAAATATCTAAAAATATAATTCACAAAGCTCTTCGATTCAGCTGATTGGCTAAAGTGTGTCACAACATCTGACCTTGACAAACATTAGAGTAGGAGTACAGTTGATCTACATATCAAAGTTCGAGAACATATGTCAGGTGTTCTTCTATTGCAAAATGACCTTTTCATCTAGTCTTTAGAAATACAGCTGAGTAAGTTATTAGAGGTTAAGAAACAGCTGTCAGATGTCTCTTCAAGACTTGAGTGAAACTACTAAAAATCTTATATTAAACTTGACTATTTAAAATCAAAATAAAATACTGAAATAAAATGTGTTTAAGGTCAGAAATTGTACTCTTTTACATAGCCATCTCCTCAGTTTTGAGCTCCTGCGAAAATGTGAGAAAAAAAAAAAGTGGTTGTAAACAGATTTCAATTGGTCATACTCTACGCTAGGTTTGGATCCCGAGTAGATATATATTGATTTTTTTGTTTTGTTTTTGTTGTTGTTGTTGTTGTTGTTGTTTTTTTTTTTTCCTACACCTAATTAAAATGATGAGTAAATATCGTAAATATGTGTAACTATAAATATTGGGAACCCAACACCTTAAGAATAATAAAGACATTCCTCTAGAATTTCTTAACGTACAACAGTAAAATGTTGAACATGAACGTTAGAGCCGTTTTAGAGGTGTGCAAGATAAGAAATTTCCGAGATAGTAGACTGAACTAATCTAAACTAATCTAAACTAATCTAAACTAAACCTACTTGACAACATTATTGTCAAAGTCTTTTAATAGGTCTCTTGTTAGTTGTCTTCGTTGTTGTCTGTTGGAGGAGGATTTCCGCAATCAGGACAGCAGGAGTCGGTGATGTGAAGTATTGTCGATTCGTCTGGTTCTTCGAAGTGTGGTGGACGTGGTACTGGTGGATGTGTCGCAACGTAATGGACCAGTTGTGGATTAGGATTTGGAATGAAGTGGCGTCGATGATAACAACAAAGTACGAGGAGTACTAGAACATTGATTGTTGAAAAGCACAAGGCCACGGATGCTAGGATGAGGGCTGTAGGTGTGACAGTAACGGAATGGATGTTTTCAATATCTCTGCGGACTTGGTGAAGTTTGTTGTTGAATTGGCCATTTAATCTGGTCATGGTCCTATCAAGGGCGTCGAGCACTGTTTTGTTGATCTTGAGGGGTGGTGGGAGGTGAAGTGACTTGACACGTATTTAATAACTTTTCGTCGAAAAATGGGTAGTGTGATTGTGAAGACTGACGGGCATGTACCAAAACCTGTAGGGAGGTCTTCAGAAGTAGAGTTACATGGTAGGTGATAAACTGCAAGTGGTGACATTTGAAGAGGTCCAGTGTTCAGTTGTACGGTCTGTTTTTGTGTGGACAAGAAGAACCGTCCTCCAAGATGGATGATGGGATGATCATTGTCGCAAGTGGATGCTGAGTGAGTACGTGGGAAGGTAATGGAACTCCCCAGTGTCCATGGAAGACCAAGCCATGAGCCGTCTTGTGAACGTCGGGTCACAGTGTCGGGGCAGAGCAATGTGCCGTGTTGATTGAAACAGTGAGTTAGTGTATCAGCTTTTAAAACAATCTTAGAATTAGGACAAGATATTAAAGCGAGATCATTTCTTGTTAAAGGGCCAGAAAAACATTGCTTCTTTATTTTATAGGTTAGAGGAGCGAGATATTCAATAGTACAAAAAGAAGTTTTAGTAGCTATTCTAGGGAGTGTTATAAGCGTTTGTAGTGCAATATATTGGTTACGGTGATCATACTGAGTTATAGGGTTCATTAGAATTGGAAATCCGTCGGCTAGAGCCTTAGCTGAAAACCTGAATTTTCGTTGTTTTTGTAATTGTATAGTAAGTGCAGAAGCGATTGACTCAAGTAAATCGTTATAACCGACTAATTCTCGTCCCTGTAGTCTAGCAAACTGATTGATCAAGTCCTGAATTTCAAGGTCCAACACAGTCTACACCTAGCCGTTCAAACGCGGAGGCAACTGCAATGGGCAAAATAGGCGCATTCACAGCTGTTGGAGGATTCTTTTTCATAGAGCAATCGATGCACGAGCGAATCCAAATGTCACAATCTCTATACATATTGGTCCAAAAATAACGCATCTTAACTTTATCATACGTCTTTTGTAAACCAAAATGGCCACCTAATGGACTATCATGACAGTGTACTAAAACTTCATGTTTCAAACTCTGAGGTACGACAAGCCGTGGGTCAGCGTCCTCAACAGGTTGTCTAGGAGAGGAATATGGACGATAAAATAATATTCCATCATCATCTAGAAAGTAATGCTCGGCTTGGAGAACAATCTTACGAGCTAGCGTATCATGTGCCGGTAGGGTATGATTTTCAAGATACATAATAAGATCATAAAGCTCAGGATCCTGAAATTGTTGTTGCTTAATACGACTTAAGATTTGTTTTGGAGAATCAACAATACTAACATCTGCATATGATCTTCGAGACAGGGCATCGGCATTTCCGTTTTTCGTGCCTGCCCGATATTCTATAGTAAAATTATACTGTTGTAAAAGAAGGGACCATCTAGCGAGTCTACCCGAAGGATCTTTAATATTCATAAGCCACTTGAGGGCATTGTGATCAGTGTAAACAACAAATTTTTTTCCGTGTAAATATGGCTGAAACTTTTTAATAGCAGAGACTACAGCTAAAGCCTCTCTTTCTGTGGCGCTGTAGTTGCGTTCAGCTGACTTTAAATCTCTTCCGGCATATGCAATTACTACTTCTTTTTCGTTCTGAAATTGTGATAATACATAGCCTAAAGCGTGATCACTGGCATCAACATGTAATATAAATTCCTTCGTGAAGTCTGGGTAAGCCAATATAGGCGCTTCACACAAAACTGTCTTTAAATAATCAAAGGCCGACTGACATTCGTCGGTCCAAATGAACTTAGTATTCTTTCGGGTTAGTGCATTCAATGGCGACGCTATTTGAGCGAAGTCTTTTACAAAACGTCTATAATAATTTGCAAGACCTAAGAAACTACGCACTCCTTTGGCATTGGTAGGAACGGGGAAATCTCTTACAGCCTTAATCTTGTTAGGATTGGGCGAGATCCCATCTCGTGAAATTATGTGTCCCAAATATTCGACTTGCTTTCCAGCGAATCGACATTTCACAGGCTTTAAACGAATATTTGCGGCACGCAATCGTGAGAATACCTCACGTAAATCTAATAAATGTTGCTCAAATGTTTTTGAGAAGACTACGATGTCATCAATGTAGCAAAGGGCAATGTTATAATTCAAATTTCGTAAAATGCTTTCCATTAACCGTTGGAATGTGGCTGGGGCATTTGTAAGACCAAATGGAAGAACGTTCCACTCATAAAGACCCCCATAGGTAATAAAAGCTGTCTTTTGTTTTGAATCTGGGTCCATATTGACCTGCCAATATCCTGATAATAAGTCCATTGTTGAAAAATACCGTGCCCCATTCATACAATCAATTGAATCTACAATTCTTGGGAGAGGAAATGAGTCTTTCTTAGTGACAGCATTGAGTTTTCGATAGTCAACACAAAACCTAGTGCTACCATCAGGTTTTGGTACGAGTACTACAGGACTGGCCCAAGGGGAATTCGAATGGGTGATGATATTTCTTTCTAACATATAATTTACATGGTCATGAATTTGTTTTATCTGAAACTCTATATGGCCTGAGGTGAATAGGAGCGCTATCCCCAGTATCAATGTGATGTGTAACTCTATCCGTTTGACCTAATTCAAAATTAGATTGCGCAAAAATGTCTCGATACTCTGAAAGTAGTGTATTTAACTGATCCTTTTGCTCGATCGTAAGGTCAGTATTTGACAAATCAAAATGAATGTTAGATTTTGAATTAATAGTAGCATGAGCATCATAGTTGGGCTTGCTTGCTTGACTATCAAGTGTAGCAATGATATGGCTGTCAACAGGTACAAAGCATCCTAGCGTGGTATTTTCATAAAGTTTGATTGGCATAGAGGTAGGATTTAATAACCTTATAGGAGCCGAGAGCTCAGATGAAAGTGTAACTAAGGTGACAGCTCCGCAAATATTAAATCGTGCCGCTAAACTACGCTGTGGTTCTATAATACCTATTGTCCCAGGGTCAAATGGAAAACGAACCTTTGCAGGAATAATGGTCTCAGAATGTGGTGGCAATTCAACAGTATCTATCACGTAGATTTTTGAATGAGCAACTGATGAGTCATTTACTGATCCTAAGTCAGATTGTGACTTCTGGTTTCCTACTTGAAAGACTGAGTCCTTAAAATTGATAATGGCTTTATAATGTTCAAAGAAATCTTTACCCAGTATCACATCGTATGTCAATTCCGTTGCTACAATGGTTCTAAAGGGATACGTGTGACCTAAAATGGTAAAAGGTACTTCTAATTGACCAATAGTAGGAATAAGATGTCCATTTGCTGCGCGTAATGGCTGACATGATGAATTCCTATTAAATGTTGAAGCCAAACAAGAAATTTTTTCCAATAAATTCGAATTAATCAAAGTTGTAGATGCTCCTGTATCTACTAAAAATTGTAACTTATGATCATAAATAGTTCCGTCGATCATCAAATTAGTCAGATGAGGAGAGAATGTAGTTGTACTTTGTTTAATTTCTCTAGGACTAGTACCATTGCCTAGCATCTTACCATACGGAGGTGTAGTTGAAATTATAAAACCATTATAGTCATAGCATCTCATATGCTGATACACGTGTAAGCTTAGAGAAAAAGATTTAACAAATAAAAACTTAACCATAGATAATATTTGTAAAGCGGAAGAGCAAAATACATTTAGTAATATGGGTAGCACAGATGAGCTCAAAAACTTCACAAAATACATAAATTGTGTAGCGTATTGTGATAAGAAGTCAAAAATATATGTAAGAAACATTGCGAATCTAAAGATGAAAGTTGGAAGGCATACCTTATGAAGTTGTTGGTCAAAACTCTCTGAAGTTAAGTGAACAAGTGAAGTAAGTTGTTGATCTGAACCCTTTGAAGTCAAATGAACAAGTGAAGTAATCGAGTCAGGCATTTTATTTATATCCAGGGTCAGCCCTGGGCTAATAGTAACTTTTGCATAAGTTGACTCATCTGGTATTGTAAGGGTAGCCTGTGTAAACTCCTTATCTAAACAAAAGCCGGAATGTAGATAATGAGTTTTTGCGGTTGTCTTAGATAAAGTGTGTGGAGGTTCAGCTGCATTTGTCATAGTATTTGTACATTTATGTGTACCAGGTGTAATGTTTACTTTTCCAGGGAGTGTTTCCCTATTGTTCTCCAGTTTAGTGGACACAGGCGGTTTGCCAAAAGGACCGAAACAAGAGATTGTATCAAAATTTGTTTGGCTACCTTTATCGCCTTTTGCTAAGAGAACTGATCCTTGTTTGTTCAGATGGGGTTTTCCCCTAGAGGTGCTAATTACTGCCCCCTTGCAAAAGTTCGTTTCTTTAGAATTACCCCTTTTGGTTGACAAATTTTGTTGATCGTCCACAGCTTTATTGACATAAGGATTTTGTGAAAAATCTTCAGATTCTATAACTTTAACATTAGAAAAACTATATTTTTGACTTCCCTCATGTTGCTTTATTGCCTGAAGGGAACAAAATTCCGGCGCATTTGCCCCCTCTCGAAGTTTAAAGCTTGATTTTCTCCTTGTGGACGAGTAAATTGAGGTCTATTTGCATTTTGATTTCTATTTGTGAAATTTTGCGATGGACGGGCAAACTGTGAATTATTCGAGAAACGAGTCTCTGGGCATACCTTGGAGTGGTGTCCCACTTTACGGCACTTAAAGCAAATTATAGACCCGTCCGTTGCTCTGGTTGCACGTCCAAAATTGCCTTTTTCAGTAAAACGTAATCTAGGACCTTGTTCACGGTTTTGGCGATGTTGGTTCAAATGCAAACGACGTATTTCATCTTTTAATTCCGTTACTTCTTGTTTTAACCCCTCAATATTAGTATCCTGCGAGCGACTGTAGCTAGGAGCAAAAGCCGCTAATTCTGCAGTAGGTTTCTCTGCAGGAGTTGCTTCCTTAATAGCATTAATCATTGTTTGCTGAAATTGTTCTAAGTCTTTTGCAGTTACTACAGCTGCAGATGAAGGCTTAATAGATGATTTTATCTTAGCAACAGTAATGGCTTCATCTATTGACTTTGGCTGACTAAGAACGACATGGTCTCGAACTTCATTTTTTAATCCTTGAATGAAATAGTGAAGCTCTTCCTTTTTAGGTATTCCCAATCTCTGGCAGCGCTTTAAAACATCAGCTGCGTATTCTGCTACATTTTCGCTAATACCTTGCTTGCGTGCATTTAATTCTTGTCGTAATATCCATTCATCACAACTTGAAAGAAAACGATCTTTAAATAGCTTAACAACATCTTGATATGTTGAATATTTTTTTTCAAGTGTAAAAAACCAAATTCTTGCACTGCCACTTAGAGCAAGCGGAAAAGCTGCTAGACGTTGTTCGTCTGTCCATTTACAAAAAGTGGCATAAAAATTAAATTGTTCCAGAAACTCGAGTGCGTCATTTTGTGCTCCAGAAAAAGTAGGCATTTTACTTAAAGAGGTTGCGTTTTTTGACGAACTATCACTCTTTTCTATGCTATCTTGCATTGTAGTATTCACTGTCACTAAATCATTATGATGTTGTGTATTTTGGTTAACGATTGTCGTTTGAAGTTGGTCAAAAGATTCCTTAAGAGCACTGATTAATTGCTCGTTTAGCGCAGTTAAGTCGTCTTTAGTTGCTGTCATTATGTGTCTAGTTTTTGGTTTTCGCTTGTGAATTGGGTTAGAGCAAGTGTCGGTACTAGTTTTCTTACCCGAACGTAAATACACTTTGATTACGATTTTTCAAAAGTCAAAACAAAAGGTGAATTTAAAAGTTAAAATATAGTAAATTGCCAAATAAAACAAAATGATAAAATTTGTTCTTAATCCCCAAAATTCTTAAATTAAAGGTACGATTGAAAGAGTAGTTATAAGAAAAACATGAAAGTAAATGATTTGTTTTATGCGACTAGATTTAGCTAGTATAATTCTTAAACAAATACTATACAAAATAATTTTCGTACTTTCACAATTTTAAACATGTATTATTAAATTTCAACAATAATTGTTTTACGCTAAATTATAAGTTGAGTGGAAAAAGAATTAGCTTCAGTTAAATAGTTAGCAGTTACATTAGTCGGTAGATTATTTAGAATTCAAAGAGTTGAAGATAAAAGCTTAAAAGAGTTTTTTCCTTTTGAAATATAATATAAATAATAAGCTGATGCACTTCTCACCAGTTAACAACACAACAACAATACTCTTATACCTCGATCACTTTACCGGGTTCTTTCCACCACTGTAGCGAAGCTGCCTTTTGAGGGACTGCGAGAGGAAGACAGCACACTCTGGTTGGGATCGTAACCTTGGTTTATTCCAGTTGTGAGAGACCTAGTCTCTGATTACAGTAATTGGTTGTAGTTGAACTGACTGACTATTGAGCTAAAGTACAGGCTTTTTTTTATAGTATAAGTTGCTATCATTGTTGCCGTGTATCGGTTTGAACAAATGTCAGCTAGCATGACAGAGCTGTGCATATGGACAAACTCTGAACAAAGCTTGTTTGAAAGCGTATTTTGGAGTTAACTTTCTGTTTACAAAATGCTAGCGTAATTTTTGCTTTTAAATATCTAAAAATATAATTCACAAAGCTCTTCGATTCAGCTGATTGGCTAAAGTGTGTCACAACATCTGACCTTGACAAACATTAGAGTAGGAGTACAGTTGATCTACATATCAAAGTTCGAGAACATATGTCAGGTGTTCTTCTATTGCAAAATGACCTTTTCATCTAGTCTTTAGAAATACAGCTGAGTAAGTTATTAGAGGTTAAGAAACAGCTGTCAGATGTCTCTTCAAGACTTGAGTGAAACTACTAAAAATCTTATATTAAACTTGACTATTTAAAATCAAAATAAAATACTGAAATAAAATGTGTTTAAGGTCAGAAATTGTACTCTTTTACACATGCACGCATATATGAACGCCCGGGTAATTTGAAAATCAAATTTTGTCGGCCACAACCGAAAACCTAAAATTTGCAGGGCCTCAACCCCACAAAACTGTCTCAAAAACTGTCTTAAACCGACTTTAAACGGAGTCAGTCTTACTGATCATTTAAATCGCGGGCCTCAACCACGCTGCATCCCTTAGATTCAAAATTGAAAAATCGAAAGAGCTAGAATAAGACGACTCAAAATCCTAGCGGCCACTACCGCCAACAAACATGCAATATCTCTGCGTTAAGCCGGCCACGACCACGCTACATTCCTTGGATTCACAATTTTAAGAGCTAGAATACTGAAGACTTGTCTCAAAATGCCAGCGGCCACTACCGCGACAAAACAATAACTACCTACTGCACAAAAGCTGAGCAAACATATCTTTTACGTTTTGCGGGCCACAACCACGCAATACTCCTTAAATTCGAGATAGAAGCAGATAGACTGCAACAATCCAACAACCGGGCTTAACTCGAAGCCACGTGCTCGAAGCACTAGTAAACTGACAACAATAAAAATCTACCGTACAAGGGGAGTTAAACTAGCTCCCAATTAACAAAGTTTGTGCTACGAAAGCACTAGAAATTACGACCTCACGAAATTCGAAGTCAAAAGATAGGAAAGAACAACAACCAGAATTAATATACCTTGCAGCTAACAAAGCGGCATGAAGATGCTATGGGAAAATACTTTCTTGACTTGCTCTCAGAGTTGGTACTTGGATTTCTTGGGGACTGCGAAGCTCCATATGCAGAGTAGAACTCGATCCGCTATTTAAACTGAATGCACAAGCCCAGCCTCTACTGGTAAAACTAAAACCATAAAGAAGGACTGGTTTTCATCCAATTCCGACACCAAAGATCACGAAAAGTGATTTAATCGGCCGCAACCGAGAAACATAACCAAGGCCAACAACCCAGTAGACAAACCAAAAACGAACAGGGGAAACTAGGACAAAACTATAGACCGAATCAAATGAAGAGCAAAGAAAACTTATACCTCTTCGATAGTAGGTTCTTGATTATCCCCCTGTCCTGCTTAAGGAGCTTCTGGTGCTGGATCTTGAACTTAATCTGGTCGTAAAACCACTGCTGGTTGAGGTTCTTGCTGGTCCGCCATAGTAAGCAAAGCCAAGGTGCCAGGACAACGGCTTAAGCGAATATGTTAATTTTTGGATGTTGCCCCATTTATAGTTAATGTTACGCATGACTGCACTTAAGATAGCATTTATATATAGCAACCTAAATATAGCCAACTAATCACTCTAAATAATAAGATCTGTTGCACATGCTCAATGTTTAAGCAGCCTTAAGGTGGCTCGACCCAATTTTCAAGTAGAGCTACCAGTCGTCTTTGAGTAAAAACTATTTGTTCATGAGCAGTCTGATAGTAAATTAAGTATTGCACCCTTATCAGACAAAGATCAAAGTTTATGGTGACGTATGTTGTATGGAGATCGGCGCTATTATGGCGACGCCTTAAAAGAATTCCCCTTTTTACATATTCTCGATTTTAATAAGTTCTAGGCTTATTCTTGAAAAATGCTCTTGTGATCTTGTAGTTAACATCATTGCCTTTAGCTCTAGCGAATTAAATCAAATTCTGAGAGAGCGTTTTCGAAATATCATCGATGAGAGATTTTAACTGCAAAAATCGAGCGTAAACAAAACAACTTTTTAAATCTCCTACAATTAAAAAGAAAGTAGCAGATCGAAGTTAATTTTTCATCTCAAATTGTTGTAAAGATATCAAATTTGGCTACTGAAAGAGACGAGAGAAATCACATTGATTGATATCGAGAAAAGTGCGCCGAACTCATGTATATGGACATGCTGAATTTGCTTCTGTTGCCCAAATTTCGCTCTATTGTTACATAAACTGCAATACTTAAAGATCCCTTCGATAAATATTGTTTAAAAATTAGTATGGTTTAGTTTAGGTAATAGTTGATATGATATAGCGTTTTCAAATTCACTGAATCATTTTACGGCTGTAAAATATTAGCCTCAAATCAGTATATTTTTCAGCCGGATACAGTGGTCGACAACTTATTGATGCATAATGTAGCTCTTTTGTTTTAGTTTGTCGTGTTTTCATGCATTCCAACACTTGATGCAAATAACTGAACGCTTCATTACCTTCCGAGCACTCTTCAGCATTTTTCAAGAATAAGCCTAGAACTTATTAAAATCGAGAATATGTAAAAAGGGGAATTCTTTTAAGGCGTCGCCATAATAGCGCCGATCTCCATACAACATACGTCATCATAAACTTTGATCTTTGTCTGATAAGGGTGCAATACTTAATCTACTATCAGACTGCTCATGAACAAATAGTTTTTACTCAAAGACGACTGGTAGCTCTACTTGAAAATTGGGTCGAGCCACCTTAAGTAGATTCTCCACTCATTGCAGAAATCACTCGCAGCGGTTATTTTCACTCGCAGCGAAATTTTGAACAATAGACCTTATTCCCGACGGGTTCTCGTTAGCTCGCTGCCAGTGCTTTCAGCGAGGACTGGAGAATGGCCTTTAGTCGAGTTCTTGAGAGTAAACCGAGTTCATCATCATCATTATCAAATTGTTTCCATAATAACCATGACTGTTGCTAAGGAGTAGTACAGCCGTACACCTCCACTCTCATCGAGATGTGATATTTCCACTCCAATGCTACAAATCTGATGTACCTTGCTTTTATAGGACGTAGTAGCTTGTTGGTAACGACTGTGTTACGATCTGAGTTACCTTTCATTTCCTACAATCACAAACCACGTGATGATTCAATTAAAAATGCAAAACCGAAACGACTTTGGCTTATCTTAGTCTCCCGTCCTCCTCCGCATGCAACCCTCCTGATGGGAACCCTTTGTCACATGACACAGGAGGCCCAAAAGTAAGAAAGACGATAAAGAAGACGCTTGCGGAAGAGGCTAGGCTTCAATATTGTTACACGAAAGATTGGGATGCGTAAAATAAAGCCATAAAAGAACATATACACGTAAAATAGAACCGTTTTCTTCGACCCAAGGTCTCTTTATCGTTCTTATTTTTTATCTATTCTTTCAAAGAATGATCACTCCCACCTTGAGTTTCAGGTGGCTCGATATAGTTTATTGACAATTATGCTTCCGTTTTTCACTTCACAAATTGAGCACAACTTACTCTTGACCAACCAAAACGGTTCAGTTACACCAGTTTATTCGACTTTGATCAAAGTTTTGATTTTTGTCTATTTCACTTCTATTTGTGTTGCCATAGCGACGGTAAACAAAGATGACTGAAATCAATATTTCTAAAATATCTTTTAAACTCGAGCAGCTCTAGACAAGAGAGTACATGGACAATAAACTACACACTAAGGCAAAAAAGGTACAATTCACAACATTTAACCAAACCGTTTTTGAATAAATTACAAACAATTCAAAAAATGAAATTTATTGATTAACTTATTAAGTGATAAGCTTACCCTAGTTTAATCACAACGGTTTACCTGTCAGTAGATAAACTGAGTTCAAGGTTTCGTTTTTTGTCAGTTTCAGTGCAATTGGTGTTACCATGGCAACGATATAAAAACAAGGCTGAAATCAGTTTTTTAAAATGTCTCTTGATTTCAAAGAATTCCAGGCAACCAAGGACCGAAAGTTGGCAAATTCGCATTATCTATGTTTTCGCGAATTATTCGAAAACGGCTGGGTTTTTTGTTTTTTATATTTTTTTAATTTAGCCTTAATTTCAGTTTTTGTTTTAGTATGTAGTTTATTGCTCATATAGTCCATTGTCTAGAGCTGCTCGAGCTCGAAAGATATTTTAGAAAAAATTATTTCAGTCATATCTTTGTTTCCTATCGCTATGACAACACAAATCGAAGTGAAATGGACAAAAATATAAACTTGATTTAAGTCTAATAATTAGTGTAAAAACCGTTGTGGTTGGTCAAGAGTAAGTTGCTCAATTCGTACGGAAGCGTGGTCTATAAAAACTATATCGAGCCACCTTAAGAGACATTTCTATTCAATTACCGTTACCTTTACATCACTGCCATATTTGTACGATTCCCAGCTGACGCCATCTTGACTGTACTTTAGATAATACTTGGTCACATACTGGTCAAAAGTAGTATATCTTCCTTGCGAAGCTACTTTGCTTATTATGTATGCTTTACCAAGATCAATCTGTAGATATTCGCCAACAGATACTTTCTTGGCAGACCAAGAACCTTCGGAAGTTGTCGAGTGTAAACGACCCAAATGTGGTCTGAGAAGGTCTTTATAAAAAGATGAAGCTGTGATTTGTGAGTCTTTGATGCGACCATCTTGCATTCCTAGAGGAGCTTCGCAGTCCGCTGCAAAAAGTGAACAATTCGTGTCTTAAGCCGTGAATACACGCTACAATTTCTTTGGATCTCCCACTGGCTACGCAATTTCAGACTTTGTTTCAGGGAATAATTATATAGCTGCCTCTAAATCACATATTGCCAACAGATAGATTTTTCTTTAATTTTGGTTAACTGTCCAATTTTTCTTAAATTGGACACTTGAAATTGGACAGTTTACCAAAAAATAGAGATAAGTGCTCATAATATTGGATTTAGAGGCAGCTATATAATTAATAAGTAACAGGACTCCATGCTTGTCCAATTTGAAAAAATTGAACTCAAAAAATTCCTCTGACTGCCAAATTGGACTCGGCCTGCGGCCTCGTCCAATTTTGGGAGTCCTCGGAATTTTCTTCGTCCAATTATTTTCAAATTGGACAGCATGGAGTCCTATTACATATACAAATTGCAGCGTTTATCATCACTCTGAAAAATTCAATACGAGTCTTGTAGTGTTCAAGATTTTGCAGAGAAAAATTATTCAAATTTTTGAACTTTTTGCAACATATGGGTTTTTTTTTGGGGGGGGGGGGGGGGGCGAAAGAAATCGTTACTGCCACCGTTGCCAGTGATACACTCGGCAATTTCGCTCTCGCAACAAAATCTTCACTCACTCACTCACTCACTCACTCACTCACTCACTCACTCACTCACTCATTCATTCATTCATTCATTCATTCATTCATTCATTCATTCATTCATTCATTCATTATCATTCATTCATGCATTCATTCATTCATTCATTCATTCATTCATGCATTCACACTTTGTAAAACTCACATTCACAGCGGTAATTGATTCCATCGTTGTTTATCAAACAGATGTCTGCATCACTACAAAATCTGTTGCTACAGGTAACCATTGGATGAAGACTGTAAAGCTTGTAATTTGCACTCGACTCGGATGCAACAAGACCCTCAGGGTAGGACAGGTGAGTACCTTTGTTCAGCTGACACAGGCCTGTGTTACTGTACCAGTTGGTGCTGTGACAAGACGAGTTAGCTGCACATTTATCAAAACAGCTGTCTGCTGAACTTGTACCGGTGAAGGACTGTATGACGTAATCAAGAAGCACGTGACCTGGTATGGTGAATGCAAAATTGCAGTTGCTGGCGAATGAGTGTTGCCATAGTAACGATAATAAAATTATCGTCAACTTTATAAAGTCCATTTTTTTGACTGAAATTACGAAATTGCAATAATATCAGATATTATCAAGTTAAAAAAAGAATAAACAATTGCAATCTCTCGTTTAATTTCTTGACAAGTTTTTTTTGACAAGTATCAGTGTGGCAGTCTTTTCTTTGTCATGTGAGGAAAACTGGCCAAGACAAGAATTCTTGTCAGTCTACAGTGCATGAGCCAAATTCTGGCTTGTCTTGACAATTTTTTCTCAAATGACAAAGAAAAAAATTGGCATGCACTTATCAAAAATAGGGAGGCTTTTTACATTTCGGGAAAAAGAATACTTGTCAAGGAACTAGCAAGCACGTTTTTCTTGACGAAGCAAGGTGCCAAGGAAAACCTGTGATCAGTCTAAAGGAGCAAGGAAAATTGTTAAATAAACTTGTCAAGAGAACTTGCTTAGTGTTAAGATGCGGTCCAAGCCCGCCTAGCTAAAGAACATTTTGCGGGATGAGTTTTAAAATACGCACCGGTTGCGATTTGTTGCGTGCAAAATCGCTTAAGGCGGTGTTTACATGGCACTAGGATCATCCTAGCAGGTGAATCATCCTACCTGCTATACATTTACTGCTTTCCAAGTCCTAAAAGTAAGGTTTTCGGCCAAGTAAACTGAATGCTTGGAATTGTTTACTTTTTTGATGCGTAAAAGTTCAAGTAAGAGTAAGAGTGCAGAACTCGATCTACATTGTAGATTTTATGAAACAATAAATGCGGTTTTGTATAAAACTCTACTTTTTCCAAATAAAAAAACCAAGTTTATGAAAATCGCCAACGTTATTAGGCATTAGGATCATCCTAGCAGGTGAATCATCCTACCCGCTATACATTTACTGCATTCTGTTTACATGGACATTTGTATCTTCGCTTCAGGTACTAAGATCATCCTACTAGGATGATCCTATATAGTGCTAGAATGCTCCTAATGTCATGTAAACACCCCCATAGAGTGTAATAGTACTAAATACGCTTAAGTGTATTTCACGGGTTTATGAAAACCACTCACTTCGCAGCATATCCTGGCAACTATAAACCCCTGGCAGAATGCTTCATACTATTAGTCACAAAATAAGAGTTTGTAGATATTTTGTACTGTTTCACGAATTAAATGCGTGCCAATCTAGTTTGGGATCAAAGTGCCTTCAGTCTGATTGGGTTAAACATTCTCCATGGAAAATATATTTCACTTACCAATTTCAGTCAGACATCGTTTTTTGCCATCAGTGCAGGAGTCGGCAGTTGAAAGTGACTCCTAAAGAGGGTTTAAGTAGTGACTTACGCCAAAAGACACTTATACACTAATTACTAGTTATTAGAGTTTTGTACTATTAATGATTTATGAAGTACGGTTATTTAAATAAGCTCATTTTTTAAGCTTTTTCCCCATGGATTACAACTAATCACTTTGAAACTTGCATGGTTTTGGAAGCTAAAATACTAAACTCCTTACCCTGTTTTTTTGTAATAGAGTGATCGCACTTTTCCCGTGCAAAAAGTACTAATCAAATAGTGCAAAGCTGCACTAATTTAACAGTGGAAAACAAAGGATTTGGGACTTTTTAGCACGAAATATCTAGACGATTTAGTTAAGTGTGATCACTCTATCAGAGTGATTTTCGCAAACTCGTATTGTAGAGTGATTTTCATCGGACTGTGAAATATATACTAGCTGTTAGTGTGTAATAGTCAAATGAGAATAACAACAAAAACAATGAAATAGAGTGATTTCAAAAACCCCGTGAAACAGGTGAAATAGTTATTAGACTTATGGACCCAAAAACCCCCAAAAACCCCTGTAAACTTTAACAATACCTGGAAAGAACCAGGTCATGTCAATAAAGTACGTTGAACCTATCGTAGTCAAGAATTAGTCATGAAAATTAACGAGGCAACGCATGATGAAACCACGTGATTGAATACGACTACTCAGAACTGCCACGATTTTCAAGCTGTCGCTGGATAAATTGGATTTTGCGATGAGTAAGGTGACTAGCTCTTGTTTTCGGACGCTGAAAATGCACACAAACGTACACGCCGTTCGCGGTAGACCCACGCTAAAAGATGCTTCGCACGCAATCCAAACACCGTCAGTTTTTAGCTTTGTGGATTTGTAGCAAAAGAGGTGTGAGATTATATATGGAGAAACTAGGTTTACTAAGATATCAGATAACTACCATCAAAATATTGCAAAGTCAATGATAAATAGCTCAATTCTTAAAAATCAGTAAAATTCGTATACAACTATTCGTATACAACGTTATCCCTATGTGATGATATTCCATGTATATTATACCAGTGACAAAGAATACGCATTTATATATAGCAACCTAAATAGCCAAATAATCACTCTAAATAATAAGATTTGTAGCACATGCTCAATGTTTAAGCAGCCTTAAGTAGATTCTCCACTCATCGCAGAAATCACTCGCAGCGGTTATTTTCACTCGCAGCGAAATTTTGAACAAATAGACTTTCAGTTATTCCCGACGGGTTCTCGTTAGCTCGCTGCCAGTGCTTTCAACGAGGACTGGAGAATGGCCTTTAATTAGTCGAGTTCTTGATAGTAAACCGAGTTCATCATCATCATCATCATTATCAAATTGTTTCCATAGTAACCATGACTGTTGCTAAGGAGTAGTACAGCCGTACACCTCCACTCTCATCGAGATGTGACCTATCCACTCCAATGCTACAAATCTGATGTACCTTGCTTTTATAGGACGTAGTGGCTTGTTGGTAACGACTGTGTTATGATCGTCTGAGTTGCCTTTCATTTCCTACAATCACGTGATGATTAAATTAGAAATGCAAATACCAAAACGACTTTGGTTTATCTTAGCCTCCTATCCTCCTCCGCATGCAACCCTCCTGATGGGAACACTTTGTCACATGACACAGGAGGCCCAAAAGTAAGAAAGGAGATAAAGAAGACGCCGGCGGAAGAGGCTAGGCTTCAATATTGTTTTACGAAAGATTGGGATGTGTAAAATAAAGCCATAAAAGAACATATACACGTAAAATTGAACCGTTTTCTAGTTTCGTTTTCTAGAATCTGGTTCGATCTTCCATCCAAGGTCTCTTTATCGTTCTTTTTTATCTATTCTTTCAAAGAATAATCACCCTAAGGATACATTAAGGTGGCCCGTACCTATTGATTTGTTTGTTGGGCATGAATTTCAATCGCGTCCTTTTACATCAAAACCTTGTCCGATTTCTGAGAAATTTGCAGCCATTTGTCTACAAGCCTTGAAATTTGTACCGGTAATTATTACGATTTTTAAAGATGGCTTTTTGAGAAAAATTGGTCATAAATCCAAAATTCCAAGGTGAATTTTTTTCCTATTTCGTCAATCAAGTATAAAGGCATAGAGGACTACATACAACATGTATCGTGCCAATTGGTGCCTTAGAAGTTGCGATACAAAATTTGTGCTGCCTGTTACGACGCAAAATTATGTAGTCAAAACTACCGCCAAAATCTCAACAAAATTTCAAAAACAGCGACAACTATATGTGCTGTAAGAAAGACAAATACCTATTGTAACTTGTAAGCAAAATATGGAGAGATGAGAAGCTAAACGCCAATGTTATCCTCAAGCAAACTTGGGGAGTTATTTTTGTGACCACGAGGTGAGCGTTGCGAATTTGTATTACTTCGACTTCTACAAATTCTGTCGAATTGTTTTGTGAAATTTTCTAGGTATGGGATAGAACACGATGTTAACATACCTGTCGTTGTGTTTGCTGCACTAGGTATAATTCATTAAGCTTCAAAAGTAAGCAACTTCATCAAGTCGACGTTTGAGCTGCCAAGGTAAAACCCTCACGGTTTGTTAATTTATTCAAAACGACACCTTACTACCTGTTGCAAAATTCCGCACAAAAAAAGCCATTTTTAAAATTCGTCTGATATCTCAAATTACTTGATCTAATTCGCAGAAAAATAATTACCGGTACAAATTTCAAGGCTTGTAGACAAATGGCTGCAAATTTCTCAGAAATCGGACAAGGTTTTGATGTAAAAGGACGCGATTGAAATTCATGCCCAACAAACAAATCAATAGGTACGGGCCACCTTAAGTTCAAGAGATTCAATTGCCGTTACCTTTACATTACCGCCATATTTGTACGATTCCCAGCTGACGCCATCTTGACTGTACTTTAGATAATATTTGGTCACATACTGGCCACCAGTAAGCCTTCCTTGCGAAGCTACTTTGCTTATTATGTATGCTTTACCAAGATCAATCTGCAAATATTCGCCAACAGAATTAACCTTGGCAACCCAACCACCATCGAGAAGTAACGAGTGCAAACGACCCAAAGAAGGTCTGAGAAGGTCTCGATAAAAAGACGAAGCTGTGATTTGTGAGTCTTTGATGCGGCCATCTTGCATTCCTAGAGGAGCTTCGCAGTCTGCAAAAAGTGAACATTTCGTACCTTAAGGTGGCTCGACTGGGTTTTGTTTGAGGCGCACCTCCGCTGTTTGATCGCAAAATGCGTTGCGGCAAAAAACTTATTTTCAAAAAAAATTCCACAGCAAGTCTAGGGATAGAGTAAAGTTTCTTTTGACGTTTAAATCATTTTGATCGGAGTTTTCAATAATTTATAGTGGCGGCATGGCGATTTTCATAAACCCGATTTTTTGGAAAAACTAGAGTTTTGTACAAAACCGCATTTATTGTTTCATAAAATCTAGATCAAGTTCTGCACTCTTACTCAGCTTCAACGATTTCTATGGAAGCGTTTTCGAATAAAACGCGCTTAAACTTTTACGAATCAAAAAAGTAAACAATTCCAAGCATTCAGTTTACTTGGCCGAAAACCTTACTTTTAGGACTCGGAAAAAGCTTGTTTGGAGCTCATATTGTCGACACGTTCAATAACTGTTCGTTTGGAAAAGTAGAACAAAATTGAAAAACTGAACAATGGAGATACTTGACGACCAAAACAACGTCAACCCGAAGTAAGCGGCCTAAAAATTTACGTTTTTATAATTTATTTTGGATATCTTACAATGCTTCAATGGCCATGAAATGTGTAGGATCAAGAAACAACTTGCTGAAAATGCTGATACTGAAGTAAGAAAAAAAATATATCGAGTGAATCTTAAGTTTTCTAGCTTTTTATAAAGATAAGTGAAATGATAAGCAAACGATGAAAAGGCGCACCTCTATCAACTTGACCTAAATTCAGATTTCTCAAAATCGTGCGACGCAATTTTGTTCTACTTTTTTAAACTTTTTGCAACAATATATAATTTTTTGGGGGGGGGGGGGGGAGAAATCGTTGCTGCAAGCTGTTGCCAGAAAGGATTCACTCGACAATTTCGCTCTCGCAACAAAATCTTCACTCACTCACTCACTCACTCACTCACTCACTCACTCACTCACTCATTCACTCAAACGCTCATTCATTCATTAATTCATTTATTCATTCATTCATTCACACTTTGTAAGACTCACTTTCACAGCGATAGTTGATTCCATCGTTGTTCATCAAACAAATGTCATCTGCATCACTACAAAATCTGTTGCTACAGGTAACCATTGGATGAAGACTGTAAAGCTTGTAACTTGCACTCAGCTCGGATGCAACAAGACCCTCAGGGTAGGACAGGTGAGTACCTTTGTTCAGCTGACACTAGGCCTGTGTTACTGTACCAGTTGATGCTGTGACAAGACGAGTTAGCTGCACATTTGTCAAAACAGCCGTCTGCTGAACTTGTACCGGTGAAGGACTGTATGACGTGATCAAGAAGCACGTGACCTGGTATGCTGTATGCAGAATTGCAGGTGGTGGCGAATGATTGTTGCCATAGAAACGATAATAAAATTATCGTCAACTTTAAAAAATCCATTTTTGTGACTGAAATTACGAAATTGCAATAATATCAGATATTATCAAGTTAAAAAAAGAATAAACAATTGCAATCTCTCGTTTAATTTGATCAAGTAATAAAAATGTGTCAATTGTCGTAATTGTCTTCATGAGCAAGTGTAATTTCTTGACAAGCATTTTTGACAAGTACCAGTGTGCCAGTCTTTTCTTTGTTATTTGAGGAAAACTGGCCAAGGCAAGAATTCTTGTCAGTCTACAGTGCATGAGCCAAATTCTGGCTTGCCTTGACAATTTTTTCTCAAATGACAAAGAAAAAAATTGGCATGCACTTATCAAAAAGAGGGCGGGTTTTTTTTTGTTTTTGTTTTTTACATTTCGGGAAAATGAATACTTGTCAAGGAACTAGCAAGCACGTTTTTCTTGACGAGTACAAGGTGCCAAGGAAAACTTGTGATCAGTCTAAAGGAGCAAGGAAAATTGTTAAATAAACTTGTCAAGAGAACCTGTTTAGTGTTAAGATGCGGTCCAAGCCCTAGCTGAACAATATTTTGCGGGATGAGTTTTAAAATACGCACGTTGCGATTTGTTGCGTGCAAAATCGCTTAAGGGGGTGTTTACATGGCACTAGGATCATCTTAGCAGGTGAATCATTCTACCTGCTATACATTTACTGCATTCTGTTTAGTAGGATGATCCTAGTACCCGAAGTGAAGACACAAATTTTCATGTAAACAGAATGCAGTAAATGTATAGCAGATAGGATGATTCACCTGCTAGGATGATCCTAGTGCCATGTAAGCACCCCCTAAGTCACATACGACGTTGCATTGGAATCAATAAACTTCAAGGCGCTGTTACACGCTGAAACATTTAACTGAAACTTTGTCGATTGACGTTGCAAGAAAGGTTTCAAGAGGGGTGCTACACGTCTAATAGTGCGCAATGGAGATGCTTGACGACCAAAATAACGTCAACCCGAAATAAGTGGCCTAAAAATTTCGGCGTTTTTATAATATAAAAACGAATTTTTTTTTGAATATCTTAAAATGCCTCAATTGCAATGAAATGTAAAGGATTAAGAAACAACTCGGTGAAAACGCTGCTACTGACGTAAGAAAAAATTAATCGAGGGAATCCTACGTTTTCTAGCTTTTTATAAAGATAAGTGAATTGATAAACAAAAGATGACAAGGCGCATCTCTATCAACTTGACCTAAATTCATATTTCTCAAAATCGTGCGACGCAAGTTTGTTCTACTTTTCCAAACGAACTAGTTATTGAATTTGTTGACAATATGAGCTCCAAACAAGCTTTTTCCGAGTCCTAAAAGTAAGGTTTTCGGCCAAGTAAACTGAATGCTTGGAATTGCTTACTTTTTTGATGCGTAAAAGTTCAAGCGCGTTTTATTCGAAAACGCTTCCATAGAAATCGTTGAAGCTGAATAAGAATGCAGAACCTGATCTAGATTTTATGAAACAATAAATGCGGTTTTGTACAAAACTCTACTGAGCTTTTCAAAAAAAAAAACCCAACAAGTTAATGAAAATTGCCATGTCGCCACTATAAATTATTGAAAACTCCGATCAAAATGATTTAAACGTCAAAAGAAACTTAAATTTATCCCTAGACTTGCTGTGGATTTATTTACTCTTTTTTTTTTTTGTGCCGCGACGCATTTTGCGATCAAACAGCGGAGGTGCGCCTCGAACAAAACCCAGTCGAGCTACCTTAAGACATAGTTGCTGAAGAATTGCAGTTTCAGTGTTGGGTATAGCATGACAATCTGCGTTAATTTACGCATATTATGAGGAAATCCCGTCAAACACACTTTAGTTACTTTTCAAAAACTTTACTATAGAATCTTTACCAAATTCTGAAAATTCATCTTGCAAGTACAATCTAAGCGTTCACAGAGCTTCGAGGGATGACTTTTCAAGGCGATTCTTTAATGTTAATGTTAGGAGGGCCACAAGTTTATCAGTGTCAACTGTTTGGTGTCACCCTCAGAAAATAAAGTTGGTTATTATTATTATTATTATTATTCTAAATATCTCTGCAAAAAGCGATGTAAAAAAGTCTTATATTGATATACATCAGTTGATTTTTAGTTGTTTATCATACTCTCTATTTATCTGACATTTTTGGAGACGATTCCTTATTTTTTTTACAGAGCTAGAACCTCAGAAAGAAAGATTAATTTTTCGCACCAGCTTTGACAAATTGGGTTAGCGGAGTTAGACCCTTTTTTCTCTAAACTGGCTCCAACAATTTCTTTCAAAATTCCTGCATATGATGTTGAAACCTTTCCGATTCAGCATTGTTAATATTTGGCTGGAAATTCTAGAACGAGCACAAGAGCAGAAAGAAAATCTGCTCCATTCCTTTTCTGTAAATTTCATCTAGAGTCAAACAGGAAGCGATCGAACGTTTTGTTTCTGCCGTATTGTTCTCTGTAACAATTGCGGGATAAAGGGATTTGTTTGCGCAACGGCAATAGTCCCCTTCACAGTTCCCTGCGCCATCTTGAAAGGTAGTTGTGTCTTTGCATCGAAGCGAGATGAACAGTGAGCATGCAATGATAGATACTTTTTTAACACCTAGGACAATTATTCACAGGTCTCTATCATTGCAAGCTCACCGTTCGTCTCGCTTCGATGCAAAAGCATGACTACCTTTCAAGATAGCGCAGACAACTGTGAAGGGGACTATTGGTCGCGCTGATTCCTTAGGGGATGTTTACATGGCACTAGAATCATCCTAGCACTAGGATTATCCTAGCAGGCGAATCAGCCTACCTGCTATACATTTACTGCATTCTGTTTACATGGAAATTTGTGTCTTCACTTCTGGTACTAGGATCATCCTACTAAACAGAATGCAGTAAATGTATAGCAGGTAAGATGATTCGCCTGCTAGGATGATCCTATATAGTGCTAGAATGATCCTAATTTTATGTAAACACCCCCATAGAGTGTAATAGATAGAGGATATTACATGGGCGCGCGGAAAACTTTTATCTTCGAGTGTTGATAAGATCTCTCACCAGTGAGCGCAGGGAAGGAGTGAGAGATCATCAACACGAGAATAAAAAATTTGTATCTCCAAGCGCCCATGTAATTTTTTGTTTATTATATGAAATCCTCATTGCAAATCGAAAGATTTCCGGGCTTGTCATTGAAATCGTTTATCATATGGTAAACGAAAAGAGATTGTATGCGTTTTTTATGGCGTCTCTTGTCAACCAAATCAATTCAATCAATCAAGATTTTAACATTGGATTTTTTATAATAATACTAAATACGCGCTAAAGTGTATTTCACGGGTTTATGAAAACCACTCTCTGTATGCGCTTGCACTTCGCAACATATCCTGGCAACTATAAACGCCTGTGTTCCGGCCGAATGCTTCATGCTATTAGTTACACAATAAGAGTTTGTAGATATTTTGTACTGTTTCACGAATTAAATGCGTGCCACTCTAGTTTGGGATCAAAGTGCCTTCAGTCTGAATGAGTTAAACATTCTCCATGGAAAATATATTTCACTTACCAATTTCAGTCAGACATCGTTTTTTGCCATCAGTGAAGGAGTCGGCCGTTGAACTGACGTGACTCCTAAAGAGGGTTTAAGTGACTTACGCCAAAAGACACTTATACACTAATTACTAGTTATTATAGTTTTGTACTGTTAATGATTTATGAAGTACGGTTATTAAGATAAGCTCATCATTTTAAGCTTTTTTCCATGGATTACAACTTATCACTTTGAAACTTGCATGGTTTTGGAAGCCGCTAAAATACTAAACTTTTTACCCTGTTTTTTGTAATAGAGTGATCGCACTTTTCCCGTGCAAAAAGTACTAATTAAATAGTGCAAAGTAGCACTAATCAAACAATTGAAAACAAGGGATTTTGTACTATTTAGTACTATTTACATTTTATACTTTTGCACGGTTTAAAGTCGGACAACGATGAGATTTGAAAATGATTTGAAACTCGGTTAAACTTATCTATATGGCTCCTATAATCACAAAGCAACAAATTTAAATTCAAATTCAAAAGAGACAGATCAAAATTATCAAGTAGATTAGCATCTAAATTGTGAGTAAATGACGTCATTTACATTTCATGATTTGACATTTCATTTTGACATTTTTTATTTGCCATTATTTTAATAATCACAAAAAGATAAGTAATATTTCTATTAATTTACGTTTAGATCATAAATGAATGTAAGCATGAAACAAAGAAGAGGTTAAAGATAAGAGCGAAAGAAAATCGCGAGGAGATTTACTCAAACCTATTGTTCTCTTGGCTTTTAAATCCAAATTTCTCGGTGATAATGAGTTTGAAATGCAGAATTTTTGGGAAAGTAATTCTTCATTTGCATTTATAGTCAAGCTTAGTCATCACTGAGCTACTTCAACTCCGATCATTTATTTCCAATTTTGACCGATTTTCATTGTCCCTCTTTAATAAATGTAATTACTCTAGAGTGGTTTTCATTTGACCATGAAAGAATAGATAAACTAATAGTTGGTAGTAGACTCTAAAAACATAGTCATTTTTCTTTCATGGTCAAATGAAAATCACTTTATACTTTGCTTGAAACTTCCTTGCATTTCCACAATAAGAAACGAAAATCACTTTATCAGAGTGATTTTCACAAACTCGTATTGTAGAGTGATTTTCATCGGACTGTGAAATAGATACTAGCTGTTAGTGTGTAATAGTCAAATGAGAACAAAAATACACAATGAAATTAGGGTTTACTAATCTATATACTAGTTAAGTATCTGTTTCACAGTCTGATGAAAATCACTCTGCTCTATCATAACTGTTTTAGTTGAAGTGCGACCCATGAAGCTTCAAGCCTCGTTTACTTCGAAACGCCAGCTTTTAGGGAGCTAGATGTCAATCAATTACTTGATCGATACAAAGGGCGATTCTGGTTCTATGGCAGGGGAAAATGCCACGTTGAAAATTTCATCATAATTACCATGTATTTGTAAAACTGTTACAAAATCAAATATGTCACTATAAACTATAAACCTTATAAAAATTATAGAAAAAATACTGTTACCATCTGTATATAAAATGAAATGTGAATAAACTGTTTGTGTTGTATTTTCACGGCGGGTTTTTTTCTGTTTAATTGCCCGCCTCTATTGTAAATAGCTGAACTGAAAACAGGTTGCAAATACCTGAACAGGTTTATGAAAACCACCCCAATATTTGTGAAACATTTTAAAACTCGAAACTCGTTTTAATTAGCTCTCTTTTGGCAGCTAGTGAACTATACCCTTCCTTTTTAAGAATATAACACGTAATGGACTTATTACCCTGAAGTGTTTCAGAAACTTCCTCATTACAAATATTTAGTACTATTATTATATTATTTTTCCAGAACAGTGAAAGTGAAAAACATCATAGTAATGAGCTTTTATCAGGTATTTTTAAATTCGTAAATCAGAAAAAGAATTACCATAACTGGAAAGAGCATGTTAAAATTAGCAAGACAGTGAAGTTTGAAGGAATTTAATCCAAAATTCGCGAGAATATGAATTTTTGAAAAGTGTGAATTTGTAAGAAAACCTTTCTTGCCTACCAGCGAATGTTTTCATACAAAATTTCGATTTCGGAAAATTCATATCTCGATCGTGAGTTTGAAAGTTACTTCATTCAAACTTCACAGTTTTACTAATTTTGATGTGCTCTTTCCAGCTATGGTAATTATATTTCTGTACTGTGACTTTTGGAATTTCCTGATAAAAGCTCATTGCAAGGAAGTTCAGCTATACCTTTATAGGACTCTTATCTTAGAGTGGTTTTCATTAGAGTGGTTTTCATAAACCCGTGAAATAAAAACTAATAGTTAGTGTGTAATAGTCAAATGAGAACAAAACAAAACAATGGAATTAGGGTCTACCAATGTGTTTTAGTTTAATATCTATTTCACGGTTTTTTTTTCTAACCCGTGAAACAAAGTGTACTAGTTAGAGTGTAATAGTCAGATAAATACAATAGAAAACCAAGCATTTACAGTGTTGCCTAATACGCTAAAGTGTAGTGGGTTTATAAAAAACACTACCACGCGTACGATAAATTATTAATCAAATGATGTAAACTTAAGGCCAAATATAATTAATGTTTCAAACAATCATCGCGCAGAATGTATCGGGCTTTTCTTTTGAAGACTTCGAGCAGAATTTGGAATAAATTATAAAGATAATTACGAACAGTGTAACTGACCCACCTCACAGTGTTATTCATTGAAATTTTCATTTGAAAAAAACACCTCCTCGCCGAAACTAATAAATAAGTTCGTCAGTTAATTTGAGTTTGACTTTGTTGGATGCTGTTGGGAGCATTTGCACAGAACTTTAATTGAAGCATATTAAAGTGCACCTAACCCCCTGTTATTTCCCATTTCCCATTTCTAATGACTTGTACGAAAACATTACGCGATTTGAATGAATTCCGAATTTTTTTTACACAGTTTTAAAGTTTGGAGTTCCATGGAACACTTTCAAAAAACTTAAGTCTGGATAGACGTCACAGTCTTTTGTACGTTTCAAAAGTTTATTGTGCAGTACAAAAGAGTGTGACGTCTATCCAAGCGAAATTTATTTACTCCGACTTCAGACTCTTAGGAATTGCAGCTTTTTCTGGGCTTTTTTCGCCTATAAATACGAAAAATCAGTTTTCAGCAGGTTTGAGTGAAATTTTTCAAATCTACTCACTTCAGCGATTGAATTAAGGCCCGTACACACGGTGCAACATTTCTTGAAACATTTGCTGAAACATCGCGCGCAACACAATGTTTCAGCGTGTGTCCACCATTCCGCAGAAGTAGGATCGAGTTCTACTTCTGCAACAGCCCTGAACTGTTTAGTCCAGAACTGGACCCACTTTTCTCAATAACAATTATATACAATAAACAGTGAACGAAGAAATAAAAGAAGCGCGCGCGCATTCGAAAGAAAATTGAGAAAAGTCGCGTCCGTTAGCGTTACATCGCTCGCTCCAATTTTAAATTTTGGCCGCGCGCGCGAAGATAAAGTGGGTCCAGTTCTGGACTATGAACTGTTGCGCGAAACATTGCACGAGATGTTTCAGTGGTGGACACACGGTGCAACAGTGTTGCGCGCGGTGTTTCAGCACATGTCTCGGGAAAAGTTGCACCGTGTGTCCGGGCCTTTAGTCAATCAAATTCCCATATCAAAGGCCCTTGTTTAAAATTGTGTAAAAGCTTTGGCATTCATTCAAGTCGAGTAATTTTATCGTAGAAGTTCTTAGAAATATGGTCGGACTTTTTATCAAAGTTGGAAATAACAGGGGGTTAGGTGCACTTTAATAATGACAAATTTTGTTACCAAGCGCTCATACTGAAATGATCTGATAACTAAGGAGCGAAAATGCGTAACTCGTACCATGCGTGGAAGATGCATGACAGAAATGACAGACAGATTGGGGAGCTATGATCCAGATTTCCTTGAATTTGCCTGAAGGTGCTTCGTTTATTTGGTGTTTTTACGATTTCAGCTCTTTTCTTTTCTTTTGTAGATTTTTTAGTAATTACATTGAGAAGTCCATGATGGGATTCCTGTGTTTCTTTTGCGCATTGTGTCTGCACATGTTAAAAATTTACTCCGCTGACCCCATATTACATAATAGTTCAATGGAATTTGCAGTTTTGATCTTGATCTTGCGATGAAATGACTCGATTTCGTCTTTTACTTGGGCTGGCTGGTCCAGCAGTTGTATTAGCTTCATCTACAGCATTTTGTTTGTCTAGTGAATCCTCAAAGTTTAAAGTAAACTCAAAATTATCTTCTAATGGAATTGTGAGATGTGGAAGAGCAGTTGTTGCCGTAAGTTGAAGCCGGCAAATAGCAAAATTAACTTCTTATAAGTTAAAAGGACTTTTGTCTTTGTGTAATTTCTTAGAGCACTGATTGAAATCGCAGAGATTTTCAGCTTAATTGTTAGAAAGGTTTGCTTACAATGATTTTCTGATCTGACTTATGATATCTGATCCGTTGTATGCTTTGATAAGTTATGTCATCCAAGCAACTCATATGATTGGAAAATGTAATATGTTTTTAGGTTGTTCGTATAAGTTATGATTACAAAACCACACTGTGGGGTGTAGAAAGACAAGGAGTAGAATATACCAAGCTATTATCACAGGTAAGATAAGGTCATGTATGTTTGGTAATACATGTAGTCCCTTGGCAACGAGAGACAGCTGAGAGCTTGGTTCATTTGTAATTTGCAAAATTATTTGTAGTCGAACTCCAGAGTACACATATGGTTCATGAGTGGAACGGTGTATAAAATGGGTTTTAGTGCCTTTATAATGGGAGCAAGTTCAAATGGCCCTGTTGCAAGTCATATTAACGAGCTGGAAGTCCCATATTTAATCATGAATTTTAAAGTAATTTGATTATGTTTTGTTAAGGTAAATTAAGGTAAAGTACATACATAATTTGCTTTGTATACATTCACTGTACATAGGTGCACTGGAGATCAGCAGCAAGACTACGTGACTTATGTGCCATTAATGGAGGCGTATATATCAAAGGAGCACAGTACATTGGAGCATTAGATTTCTTATTACCTCATGAATACGTCAACACTATGAAAGTGTTTCATAGCGATGCACCTCAAAGTAGTCTGAACAATGTGTACCAAGTTCTGGAAGATGACCTTGGTCAGTCACCAATGAATTTGTTTTCTAGTTTTGATCCAGTTCCTCTTGGCACTGCCTCATTAGCACAAGTACACAAGGCTACACTGCAAGATGGTAGAATTGTTGCTGTCAAAGTGCAGCATAGAGACATTCAAGAACATGTATCTGTAGATATTAATACTATTGAGGTAAGGAATTCCTATTACTGAGTAAAGAGATCTGCAATGATCTAGATAAATAGTTTTGATCTGCAGTAACAGAGATGACTGACAAGCACTTATAAGCTTGAATTACATGACAACATTTTTTACTACATGATACCCTAATTCCGGGTACATAAACACATCATTTGGCACAGCACCCACAATGATCTTTGTGTGATAGGTCTGATAGGGGTGCTGTACTCAAAATAATTATTGGTTCGTATACCAAGATTTAGGGGTGCCGTGCCATAAAAAGGTTATTATGCAAATCAGGCTCCCCATGGGACTCTCAAATCCTAGCTGCACATCCCCTTTAGGGTTTGACCACATATTCTTGTGTGATACACCATGCTATACTCTATTATACATGTCATACACTGAAGCCTTTTTAAATCTGAAAATTCAGCGAGAGTACACATGTATACACTTAACTTTTTGCATATAATTGCTGCATTGAGGGAACAAGTTACTGTCAATCCAACACAATTTTCAGGCTGTCACACAAATAGGTACAATAGCTTTCTGCCATTACTAGTGAAAACTCCACCTATTGACCAAATCGAAATATGGTGGCAAATTTGAATAACTATTGTTCTGGACTGACTAGCCTTGTGTTCACGTGGAAACACAAAAGTGCTTTCACATGAATGAGAGGCTAGTCAGTCAAGAATAATAGTTATCAAATTTGCTGCCATATTTCGATTCAGTGTATGTATATACCTATTTCAAAAAAGGTTGTCACCGCTAAGAGCGATAGGCGATATGTAATAGGTCATTCCAAGACTGCAAAGCACCATTGATTTCTAATTGATTTACATATGAATAGCCAAATATTTGATGGAAGAGTGTAAAGAAAGATTTAGGATGGCTTAATTAAGAAACCAGTAGTGCTTTGCGGTCTTGGAATGACCTATTACCTATCGCCTATCGCTCTTAGCGGTGACAACCTTTTTTGAAATAGGTGTATCACTGTCTGAATATTGTATTGGATGCATGGCAGTGATCCTGTTTCTCTATTCTTGACAAATGCAGCATGTTGATTTGTGTTATTCAAATGGTGGTAAAAGAACCCACTGTGATAGCACAAGTTTGTTCATTAAGACCATTTTCTTTTCATTCTTTGAGTAGTTATTAACTAAAGCTGTGTCATGGATATTCCCTGAATTTCGTTTCAAGTGGCTTGTTGATGAAACAAAAAGAAATCTTCCATTAGAGATGGATTTCTTACATGAAGGAAAAAACTCTGAGAAAGTTGCAGACATGTTCAATAATTGCCATTTTCTAAAGGTAAACCTGTAAAGTTAAAGTATTTTTGATAGTAATATGTAGACATCACATTTGCCTTGCAGAAAATGTTATTTTGATAAGATATTGTAGTTAATATCAATGGGTAATAAAAATTTTCTGAGAAATGTTGCAGAAATGCTCAGTAAATGAATAATACATGTATGTACTAACCTCCAGATTACAAATTTTACACATGCAATTTGATATTTTGTATTAGATGGTATTGTTTGCCTTACAGAAAATGTTACTTTGTTTTAAAGATATTGTGATCATTATAGATAGATTATTGCAATTAGCCTTTTTGTTTTTCAGGTTCCAAATGTTTTATGGGAATTGTCTACAAAACGTGTGTTAATAATGGATTTCTGTGATGGCGGCAAAGTCGACGACCTGGAATACATGCAGAGCCATAATATTTCCTCTGATGAAGTATGTGACCTATACTCTGTCTTAAAGCCCTGATAGGCCACCAAAATACCCTTAAAAATGCATGCAAATTATATTGCGGATAGCATGGGGAATGTAAATGTTAAATGTATGAGTCTACTTTGCTCAACTTCTTTCTTTTAGTCAATAAAAGTTATTTGTTTATTATTTCAACTTATCAGTGACTGGTTGCTTTTAGGTGTCAAGAAAGATTGGAGAACTTTATAGTGAGATGATATTTGTCACAGGCTATGTTCACTGTGACCCTCACCCAGGGAACGTGCTGGTTAGAAAAGATGAAAAAGATAATGTGGAAATAGTACTACTGGACCATGGACTCTACCAGGTATGATATAACAAAGTGCGTGTTATAGCCTATGCAAACACCTCTACTGCATCAATATGGTGACCTCAATAATAAGGCCACCTTTGTAGCATAGACATTTCCATATTATAGAGATTTTCTTGGTCAAGTGACAACTGAAAAAGAGCTGTTTTCGACTTCAAATTTGACAAAAATATGACATTTTACGATCTTTGTTTATGTCTACACTAAATCTGTATGGAAGAATTTTGTCAGTACTTGGTGTTTATATGGAAAGATACTCGAGCTGCAAGTGGAGTTCGACTTTGTTCCTTTGAAAAAAACCTTTTCGACTTTTCTGACCTCGTTTTTCCAAAGATCGTGTCAAATATTGTTGGAACACTATTTTGAAAATATTTCAATTTGATGATTAGAATGCAAAATAAGTATTTCATAACTTTTTTCTACATTATTCACTTATCCCATACAATCATTTCCCACTTTTTCTTGCATTTATTATTCACAAAATAAAAACCTAAGTATTTCGTAACGTTTTCCTACATTATTCACTTACCCCATACAATCATTTCCCAGTTTTTCTTCCCTTTAAATTTCATTCATTTTCTCTTTTCAACAGCAATTAAGTGATGATTTTCGTGTCAAATACTGTAAACTCTGGCAGTGTCTAATCGCCTCGGACGTGGAGGGAATAAAGCACTACAGTAATGAAATGGGTGTTGGCGATCTGTACGGCTTGTTTGCTTGTGTATTAACGTCACGCGCCTGGAATGTAGTGACTTCAGGGATTGATACAGGACCTGTGACAGAAAAAGAGGTAACTGACACTATTGAAAAACGTCTGCGCATGCTCGTAGTAACGTCTTCGTGCTTTTGTAAACTTATGCAAATTTCGCTTTTATGCTTGCCTTCAACAATGGTTTTCACAAAATGTCAAAATTTAAGGTCAATTCATGAAACCAAGTATTTACATAATGTCTTCATTCAGTAATGCAATATCTTTGTCTCACAAAAGTTTATGTATACACCGAGAACACGAGCATTTCATTTCAAGCTAAACTCACACATTTCTTTAAAAAACATCGTAATATGCACGCTTGCGCAGACGTTTTTTAAGTAATGTTCCGAACTAGGCAAGCTTGCGACATGTACAGAAAAGTTCAAATTGCAATACAGAGACATTAATACGAACCAAAACAGCACGCGTCTTATCTCATGCAAATGAAACACCAAGTCTGCCTTATTTCTTCTGCCACGTCCGGCGGAAAGCTAAAATCGAGAAATAAAGATGCGTTTAACTTTAATTCATCCGAAGTGTGCCTAAAACGTGAATTAGGGAGAAACAGCGTTCTGAGATGTTCGTATTTTGTTCACGTCTTCGGACAAAAACTGAATGTTGTTTATAAGTTCGCGTCTTCAACTAGACTTCAACTTATTACTCACCTAGAACTTGAATGTAAACTGTAGGCACATCGAAAACGAGCGGCCATCGTCATTATCCAGCAAACTGAGAGATTTTGCAAAAAGGAAATTCCGTCGATTTTTAAACATAATTTTCAAGTGTGGTGTAAAGGAATATATCCTTAAGTTTGTTGCTCATTGCCGGCATCGTCTCTGCTACACTAGGACTGACAAAATTAGCGTTACAAACTCTGCTAAAGGCGATCCGAGGCGTCCAAGTGAAACCCTCATGGCTACTTAATTTATTCAAAGTCTACACCATTCTGCACGGGATTTGACCACTCTAGGATTGTTAGGGCAGTGTAAATGCAAAGGAATGTAAAAATATAACAATCTGTATTGTTTGGATAAAATAAATCAGTCCAAAACAATGTAAAGGATGATTTACACGCCACGATTTGTCGGCCCGATTTGAAATTCATTGTTTTTGCGCTCCAATTCATTTGATTTTTCTTTCAAAAAATCGGCCCGACACGAAAAAATTTGTAGCCGATTTCTGCGAATCGGGCCGATTCTTCCTTTACCCGAACAAACCTTGTTAAAAAATCGGGCCGATCGACAATCGTAGCATGTAAATCAGCCTTAACAATTTCAACTCTAAACCCATTGTTTTCTTTACTGATTTGTTTATCAACTAGTACAAACTAAATAGTCATCATATTTTTTTCACTGGCATGGTTAAATAAAATCGTGATATTGTTGGCAAATTGGAAGCGTCTCTCGGCTGTTGTCTTGCGCGCTTATGATTGGACGAGATCTTTTAGTACAAAAAACTTTGTTTCGAAACATGGTTTTTGCGCATTTTATGTTACACGGTGCAACATTACGTGCAACTTGTTTCGCAACGCCACTGCAAGACAAGTTGCAGAGAAATGGCCGTGTAACAGCGCCATAGTTTTACAAATTACTGCGGTTTTGATATTCTGCGAAACGTCTGACATTTCAAACGCCAACCGCCAATTGATGTTTTTCTTCTGCCGGAAACTCCGAACATTGCCGAACAGTTTTCGTGCTCGTGTTTACAAATAAAAGTACCGTCGATTCAGCTGACGTGTATTATGTGCCAATTTCTCGTGTGTTATTTGACCAGGGAAAGAGAACAACTAAAGCGATGTATCAGGAAAAAAAGGACTAACTTTTCCGGCACGGACAGCCTTAACTTTTAAGATTTGCTAAACCTCCAATGGTTTTATTTAAGACTTTCGAGCATGCGTAATGCGTTTTTCACCCATGTCGGCGGTTGGCGTTTGAATGTCGGATTTCTCAGAATATTGAAAACCGCTGTAACATTGTGGTTTTTTTTTACTATTTCAGGCCGAAGAAATTCGTGAAGGTGTTACAACATACATCACTCAAATCTCAGACCTTCTAGAAAGGGTCCCTCGTCAACTTTTACTGATACTAAAGACAAACGATCTACTTAGAAGCATTGACTATCAGCTGAAAACTAGTGCTGCAGCCAAGTCTTTTGTGACAATGTCAAGATGTTGTATACGTGCCGTTACTAGGCAACAGTTAGAGAAATGTAAAACATGGCAGTGTTGGGTTAAGACTCACGCCTTGTCTGTTGTAGGACATCTTAGAATCAGCTTGTATCAATTGTATGTGTCAAACTTGTGTAGGAAAATAAGATATTGGTTTTCTTTTGTCGGTTTAGCGAGCTGATTAACGTTCTTTTCTGGGTATTAATAATTTGGTGTCAAGTTGCTTTTCGAAAAACTTCACAATTTTTCTTGTTTCACTTGGTATTAACTTAGACTGCTGAATTAACTCTACTCGGAATGTTGTTCGTTTTATATCCTTTTTTATCCCAAACCATAGAAAATATAGCCAATCAGAAAGCAGGAAAGGCGTTGTATGCAGTATCCCACTGATCCTTCCCATGACACATTGCGCCAATTGCTGTATTTTCTCTGGCATGGGATAAAATAGTTATACAATGGTTTCTCGTGGCATACTCTGGACATCTCACTCGTCACTTGTATTTTCTTAATTTGTATACACTCGCGTAAAGGCTCGTGTGTATACCAGAAAATACAAGTGACTCGTGGGATATTCCACGGTATGCCACTCGAAACCATTGTATAACTACTATGTACACATACGCAACTTTACTCTATTTTATCATCAAAATTGCTGTCCGCAGGCATGTTCTTATCAACCAAGAAACACAAAATACTTAATATATTTCCAAACAGAATATTTAAAGAAAGGCCGACACCTAAAGACAACCTATTTTACACAATTGTTTGGACCTTGAAGTAACGATGTTGAAACCTCTAAGAATTCGACTTTGTTTCGAAAAACAAATTCTTGAAGTCAAAGGCCGGGTATTTTCAATGAGGTATCTTGTAGGATGCACTATCTTTAACAGTGTGCTTTTTACTGATTCTGCGTTGCTGGTGGTCTGCGGTTATTATTATTATTATTATTATTATTATTATTATTATTATTATTATTATTATTATTATTATTATTATTATTTTTTTTTTTTTTTTTTTTTTTTTTTTTAATTTTATTTAAACTTTTATTTAAATCTATAAAACCAATCTAGTAACATTCTAATGTAAGTAAATCTAAATTATCTTAATTATCCTATTTTGTTAAAAAAAACTGTAAAACATGATATATTGCAAAATAGATATTCTCTGCTATATAATTTTCGGATATTATGTAGTAAATATTGATAATAGTAATTCATATTAAGATAACCAAAATAAAACAAAAAACGATAAAAATATGCTAAAAATATTATGCTAAAAATATATATACTTATAAATACTATATATATACCATATACATGGTATAAAATGAAAAATGTTCTAGTTAATTAATTTTGGCAACAGACGATTCTATATCAAAGTCAATGTCTCTAATGTTCAAATTGGAACGTTTTACTGTCCTTGAACCTCTCAAGCATAGAAGAGCTGATCGTAGAATAGAGAAGGATACTTTCGCTCTAATCCAGCAAATTGTTACTGCATAATCTTCCCCCTTCTTGTTGGCTATCAACTCGGCTAACCTGCTGTGGTATCTCTTACATTCATCTGCCATGCCTCCAAGGCTCGTAAATACCAGTGGGGTAAATGTTCCTTGTTCTACTTCCATGACACGTCTTGCATACATGCGCTTTTTTTCGTTTTCATGTTGGCGATATATTTGTTGTGGGTTCAGGTCTTTATAAGATTCTGCATGTGGGTGACACACCCGTATATCAAAAAATGCAGACCTTTGCCTTTCCCAAAACCCTCTTGCGTGGACGTCAAGACGAGCATCAGGGGCTATGTTGGAACCTCTATTTAGCTCTTCCCCATTGATCGTTTGTAAAACAGGCTCTACTTCAACATCATTACAAACGATGTTCAACAGCTCTGCCTCCAGATCTCTTAGCTCGTTATGGCGTTGGATGATAAAACCACCACGTTTGCATATCATAGCGTGATCCACGTTGAACGGAGCACCACATACACAAGTCGAGGGGATATCGTCGATGGGCCAATCGTATCTTAACTTGACTGCATCTCTGAATTCCCTTTTATTCAAGTTGAAATCCATATCCTTGATGGGTATTACTGTTAGCCAATTGGATGCACCCTTTTCAGTGGCCATAAGCAAAGCTCTCTTAGATTTCTTTGGTAGTTGATCCTTCAAGCTCTCTTCACGTGCACGCAGGGCATCATCTTTTTCCTTACGAACCTTATGATGTAATGACCTATTTAAAGCCTCCTCGGGTAGCTCGTGCATTTGAGTGAATATTCGCTCAGTTAATGGTGCGGTTGTCTTGACAGATGCTGCAAACTCTAAGGCAGCATCCTGACAAGGGTTGGTGAATCCCATTCCTCCCATCCGTACTGGCAAAGACAGAAGTTCTCGCTCGCTCTGTGTACAGCTATGTTCTGTTATAGATGGTATCAGTACATCAGCTATTGCATCTTCTAGTGGTTGTAGTAAATCTTCAATATTTGGCAATGTTCTTAGAAAGTACGTCCATCGGTGTCTTAATCCAAATGCAAAAGCTGCGTAGCAGGCCTGAGGTTGCGTCACTGCAAATTCAGCTAACTGCTTTATCTCACTTATCCAATTTGTAACTTTATCATTCACATATTCCTCGAGATACGATCTTGAGCCAAGCACTGCGCCAAGATGTTTATGGCCCTGGATGGTAATATTTATAGCAGTGTCTTTGAAAACATCTTCAGCGCATTCCTCTCGTCCCGGTTTGGTAATCAACCAGCATTTCTTGGCATTGGGGAAATACCCCAAATCTGGTCCCATCGTAGTTAGAGCATCCCACCATTTCTTAATCTCCGTGAAAGATCCAGCCCCGCTAGCATCATCAGCAAACCAACATTGTTTTGCAGAGCTTGAGCTGTTTAGATGGTTGATCAATGGCTGAAGGCTAATTGCATACAAGCCCATGGCTAGAGGATCACCCTGCGTAGTGCCTTCTGCTGATATTATTTCTTTGCCTCCTGTTATGAACAACCTCGCTGGATATCTGTAAGTGTTTATTGAGTACGTTGCTATGGCAGGACATAATACTATTATTATTATATTTAATATTTAATATTTTAAATATTAATAATAAAATTAAATTATATTTAATATTTAATATTTAATAATAATAATAATATTATTATTATTATTATTATTATTATTATTATTATTATTATTATTATTATTATTACAATCAGATCAACGTATTACCTTTTCTGCTGTCGAAACAAAGAATGGAATAACCCAGACTTATTGAAATTTTGATATACATATATATATAATATATTTTTTTTAATCATTATCATTTGTCGTTTACATTTTTAAATGCATGTATCACTCGAGTAGTCAATTGCAAATTGCCTGTAAGTAGAGAGATTTGTAATTGTTGTATAAATATAAAATAAAGTTTCCATTATTATTATTATTATTATTATTTGCAGTAAATACATCCATATGCAAACTACTTAAACAGTACTGTAGGGCGTGGTATACGTAACCTACATGCTGTGGGAAAATTTAAAACCTATGTACTAAAAGATACTAGTCTTAAGCTAATGTTATATATATCACTATGATCTAATTTTCAATAAAGTTAGAGGTGTGTAATAACTGGAGTTTCCCACTTCATCAGAACGTTGCCACTTCAAAAAGATAAAGGAAACCGATATTTATCTTAATTGTATCGATGTAGACAATTACTATGCTAGACTTAGATAGGTGTATCACCTATAGGTCCTCAAAGGAAGCCCTAATTAGACTTATAAGATCATTGCCAATTCAAGGAAAAGGAAATTGATATCAATCCTAATGTGTAAAAATAGGTTATTCAAATTACTAATAGTTAATAACTAATTAATTGAAAAGTGTCAAAAAATAAATAAATTACATCTTAAAAAATACAGTCTTTATCAGCTAATGTTTATCTTTCAACAAAGTTTGAATCCTAGAGATTCTTGCGATATGGTGTCCCTTTTACAATGTCTGAATCTTGAAAGTTCTTGCAATGTTCAAACTGCTAGAGATGATTGACTTCTGCATGCGAAATAATACATCCTTTGTTCTCTTAACTCCAAGTAACTCTTTAACAGTGTCAAACAGTTCTCGTGAATATCCTCCCAGGACGTCGATAATGATGTTATATTGTTTGACTTCATAATCAGGGTATCTCTTCTTTAACTCCCATCTCAACGGTGCATATTTCGATGATTAATTTTTCTGCTTGCTTCTCCTCTCGATTTTCCAGCCACGGACAACTCATTTCTAAGAGAATGACTCTTTTTTCTTTCTTATCCACGATGCGTGCGTCGATACGGTTGGACCTCACCTCAGTATTTTCCGCAAAGAGTGGGATATCCCATAGTGCTTGGGCTCTGTCATTCTGGTATTCTGGCTTAGGTTTTACAGGCGAATACCAAGGCGGGATGGTTTCTATTAGGTCCAGATCTTTAAGCAATTCGAAGAACAGAATCTTTAGGGCTGCGTTGTGTCTTACAAGGTACTTACTTTGAGCTAGGGTGCTGCATGCGGAAAGAACGTGTTGTACGCTCTCAGCTGCTTTACCACACATACGGCATTTAACATCTGGATCTGAATTTGTCTTTGTCTTGTTATGATGATATAATCTCGTAGGAAGCAACTGTTGATATAGCTCATATACACCTGCTATGGTGTGTGATGGTGCTGATTTCCATTCATGTAGCCAACTAAAGCAATCCTTGATCTCTTCATCTTTCCATCTGGCTTCAAGGAATTTCCCTTGCCATTTTTGGTCTTTGAGCTCTTTGACTCTTTTGCACTGTTCTGCTTTCCGCATCCACGCTCCAATCTTGTCAGCTTGTATCTCCTCGTTTGTTTCAGTGTAACCAATTGGGTTGGGGTACTGAAGTTTAAGATTAATTCCCAGTTCCGCAGCATACCTGTCAGCATCCTTTATTAGGGAGCGCCTACCCATCCGTTCAGATTTCTCTTCAAATTCTCGAACCAGTTTCATCGTAGGGTCTTCGTTGGTGTACACTTTAGTGGCGGTCTTGACTTTTGTCATCTTGTACTCAGATTCTATGGATTTCAGTCCCCTTCCCCCCAGCTTTCTTGATAGGTATAGAAGTTCATTCGATCCTAACGGATGTATGCCCCCATTTTCCTTGATGATCTTGCGACTTTCTCTGTCAATTCTTTGTAGCTCAGACAAAGGCCACGTCTGCGTCCACATTGGGTAGGTGAGAGCTGGCAGTGCATATTGGTTGGAAGCAACAACTTTATTAAAATCTGATAATGGACTCGACCATATGACAGAGTCTCTGTAGATATACTTTTGAGGCACCCCATAAGACTACATTATCATCTTGTTTCACGTTTTCCATAACACCGAGGAATTTGTAATGTGTGCCATCTTTCAAGGTGGTAATCATCTGTGATTCGTCGATCTTTAAACCAGTAGAACTATTGTCAAGGGATCCCCTCTTAACATGTGCAATCGAGCACTTCTTTTCATTCCACGCTAGACCCACGTCTTCCATGGCTGACTTGGTCATCTTTAGAACTCTCTCCAATTTGCTCTCTGAGGCTGCAAAGATCTTCATATCGTCTATATAAAGCAGGTGTGTGACTTTATCAGAGATAGGCTTAGACAACTTGTAACCCTCTGAGGCTTTCAACTTCCAGGCTATCGGGTTGATGCATAGAGTGAAGAGCCTCGGACATAACGCATCACCTTGCGGGAGCCCTTTGTTAAAACAGATGGTCTCAGAGATTTCACTTCCTTGTTTGGTCTTAACTGCAATTCTTGTATTCCAGCTTTTACTCAGTCTTTCCACAGCACTACACAACCACTCAGGGAATTTGTGAAGCGTCATCATTTCCAGCAACCATGCGTGACTCACTGAATCAAAAGCTTTCCTTACATCGATCCAAGCCATGCTTACATTTCTATTTCCGTTCTGGCTATCCTGGCACACCATTCTGTCTATAAGTAAATTATCTACTGTGCCGCTACAATGGGCCTTAGCTCCTCTTTGTTCTCTTTCCATTAGACCATGTTTGTCAAGATGTTGTTCAATGGGTATAAGTAAGCATGAAGTGTACCACTTATACACTGTATTGAGGCAGGTAATGGGCCTCTGATTGGCACTGCTGAACTCGCCTGGTTTAGGAATTAGAGTTGTTTTCCCTCCGGTGAACCACTGCGGATAATTCTCTGAACCCGTTCCAATTGCCTCAAAGCATCTTGCGATTCCCTCATGAAGACACACAGCTTTTTTCCACCAGTAATTTGATATTCGGTCCGGTCCTGGAGCGCTCCAATTGCGCTTCTTTTTGATAACGTTAACACACTGGCTAGTGTTAAGATTGAAACTTTCTTCAGGGGGGACTGGCACTAGTTCATTGAGCGCTCTTCTAACATCCTTTAACCACATAACATTTGAGTCTCCAGTTCCGCTATTCTGTTCCCAGAGGGATTTCCAATAGCTGCAAGCTTCAGTGACGTTTTCAAATACTCCTTCATGGTCATTTTCCGTACGACTTGTAGTGTTATACTTTGGTCTCTCATTGTCTCCATCTTCACCAATAATGTGATCTATTTTGGAATAAACGCTTCCCGGGTCAACTTGGAAACGTTTGTTCAATGATCTTGATTCTTCTTGCTTTTTCCTTCGTTGAAATGTTCTCTTCAGCTTCCTGAGATCTGACTTTTTCTTCTCGATATAGGTAACTAAAGTCACCGCTGATATCCTGCCACATTCCTTCATTAACATCTCTCTATTTTTCTTCCCTTTTCTTGTGATTTTTCTATTGCTTTTAATTCTTTCTAGTTCAGCTACCGCTCTTGAGATTGTTTTCCTTACTTCCGTCGCTGCCAGGACAAATTCTTCTTTCATCTTTTGACTCAGTGTTTTCTTTTCACGCTTGCCTTTTGTGTTCCCTTGTTTTTTCCACCCCTTGTATAAAAGTAAGGCGGCGACGATTGAGTATAATACACAGTTCATTATCCATAAATAGCCAAAAGGATTTTCTGTTTGATTGATGGCATGCAGGTTGTTACGCTTTGCGAGCTCATTTATCGCTGTGTTAAGGTTGAGAATATCAGCATTAGTTAGTCTTTCTTTTATTCTCGTGTCGATTTCGCGTTTACTAAAATCGCCTGGGGTTGATGCCACTGAAGCGAAGATTGGTGTTGCAGTATGAAGTATTTCACGTACTTGATTGTTAATTTCCAAAGTCGCTTGTCCCTCGAGGCTTGGTGTGTTCGAGGTATTATGCAAATTCGCTTCGTCTTCAACTTCATTTGAATTTTGTATGGGTTGTTCACAAAAATAAACATTTGTAGTTTCCAAAATCTCTTCGCTGTCTCCCAATCTCTCCCCCGATCCTACTTGCTCACACATTGTCTGCACGACATTTCCAAGGGTTTTCTCGAGTCTTGCTGCTTGATCCCGAAGATTCTGGCTCGTTAAAAGTAATCCTTTATATCCAATGGACTCCCAAATGTCTTTCATGACCTCCATGTATCCTTTCTTTCTGCCATTCTCCAGTCTCGGTGCTTCTTTCGAACCAACAATCTCCTTTGCCTTCTTCTTGCATTCTAAAAGGTCACTATTCATTTTCACCGTCCACTTGCGTCTTCCAGTGTTTCGCAGACTCTTTTCCGATAAGTCACTTTCCATATCTTAAACATAAGCTGTCTCAACTTAACAGAAAAAAGGACAAATATTCCCTCGTTTGAAGACGTCGAGCTAACCCAAAATAGATTAGCAGTTTACAGGGTATAAATACACCTTTCAGAATGTGCAACGACGCTTCTAGACTTGGCTTGCTTTCGAAATAGAATGATCCTCTAGCGCGAGCGATAGAGCACGTCCATCCTACTTGCCGCCATGATGGTCATATATCTTTATTGACAAATATATGATGACTATATTATTATTATTATTATTATTATTATTATTATTATTATTATTATTATTATTATTATTATTATTATTATTATTATTATTATTATTATTATTTCGTGTTATCTCGGTTTGGTGGAATACCGGTGATATGTCTCTGAGAGCAAGCTGCACCCAGCAGCCTTAGGTCTCAAAAACCTTCCTTATCAACCTTGCAGTACCAAGCAAACATGCTTTCTGCAACAACTCTATGCCACTACAGACGTTCAATTCTTTCAGCCATTTCTTCAAATCCCTTGAAACAACTCCCAAGGCTCCAACCACAATTGGTATCACCCTTACTTCTCTCAATTTCCAAAGCTTCTTTAGTTCCCTACGTAACTCATCATACTTTTGAATTTTCTCAATTTCTTTTTGGCCAACCCTACTATCGCCTGGACAAGCAATGTCCACAATGAAACACTTTCTCAGCTCCTTGTCTAGCAAGATTATGTCAGGTCTCCGGCTCTCAATGACATGATCAGTCTGTATGTTTACATCCCAGAGAACCTTTACGTGTTCATTTTCTAGCACCCTTTCTGGCTTATGGTTGTACCACTTGACATCTTCAACCAGATTGTACTGTTTACAGATATCTAGATGTATGATCCTTGCAACATTATTATTATTATTATTATTATTATTATTATTATTATTATTATTATTATTATTATTATTATATTATTATTATTATTATTATTATTATTATTATTATTATTATTATTATTATTATTATTATTATTAATAAAAACTTCACAAGCAATTCATAATCAAATCAGTGATAAAAATAGCAATACGATCAACCTACTATATCTTTTGCTGTAGGAACAAAGAATGGGAAATCCAGACTTCATAAAATACTGAGATCGTAATCTCAAGGAAAATATATATGGTTTTTTTTTTCAATAGTTTTTGTTTGTTGTCAAATTGTGTCGTTAATTTCCCATTAGTATAGTATTAAGTTTACGATTCAAGTAGCCAACTGTGAATTACCTACAAGTAGTGAGATTCACAATTGTAGTTTTTAGGCAAAAACGTAATAAAGTTTCCATTATTATTTTTTGAGTGGAGATTGAGTCCATCCATGCTCTTGTAGAGGAAGGATTTCCTATGAGATACCTCATTAATATTCCGGCCCTATTTGTACGTCATCAAATTTTTCATTTTTTATAAATACAGTCGCATTTATGGAGAAAAAGTTCCGAAATAGTTGCTACAAATGTCTAAATGATGACATGAAATCTGTTATTTCAGGGATCAGCCTTTTGTAATAATTTTAATAAATAATGTACGTAATTTTTTGAAGTAAAAAATTAAAGTTTATGAAAATTCTTTATATCAGTGTGAGTTGACTGCAGGCAATTCAACTGCTAAGCTGCCAAAGTTGTTTCTTGAAAACAATCAATTTCTTATATTGAAAACTATTATTCATATATAGATATGTCAATAAAGAAATGTATCTCTATTCTGTAAATAACTGATTTTGAGTTAGCCTCAAACTTGCGGTTACTGTCAGAACTGTTTCTCTTGCTAACAAAAAGTTGGCTTCTACCCAAAAACGTTCAGACTAGCTAGTGAAGTCTGGATTTCTTAAAGCAGTTTTAATGAAGGTAACGGACTTTTTCTTGTGGAAATAATCAGTTTTGTGGCTACTGCCACAAGAGGCGAAGTGCTGTAACAACTTTCGCGAGTCATAATTATATCTGTTTCCCTCCTCTTCCTTTTATTTCTTCTTTTTTGGCAGCCTGAATTCGGTTGCTGTGAGATATCTGTTCTGTAACTCAATGACATTCAATCCACGAGTTATATACGCCACTGGCAGTTTGGTTTAAATATTTAACCGCCAGGGCCAAGAAAATTACTTTGATTTTCTCCTGATAACGCCCATTCACAATTCGACTTCTTCATAAGCAAGCGGCTAAAGATTATAAATATTATTTCTGTGTTCCTATCTTGTCGTACCCGGAAATTTTTAAATTATTGTTTTTTGATATCGTACCCCCACCCCAACCCCTCAAAAGTCGGGTCCGTCAGAGCTCCCAAGATCCAACTAATTAACTACCCAGTGGAAAAAAACGAAAACAATCACTCTAATTACCTTTGATAATATTGAACTAAAAGTCTGATGACGATTTAGTATACCGTCATTTGAAAAAACGTTGTCGCTGTAGGGCTTCATGACTACGTGACCAGACCGAAAAGAAGTATGGGTAGAAATCACTAAAGTCTTTAGCTGCCGATATTATTCGCCACATTTTGAGCTCGCAGTGTTTCCATTTGAGTTATTCATGCTTCTATTATACAGCAAAGATTTATGCTGGCAAATGGGTTGGATAAAAATCCATATGACCTATAAGCCTGTTGATATTGGCTGTCCAGAGGTATCAGCTATTGATTTATATTCAATATTGCTCTTTTCAAGGACTTACTTCAATTAAGTGTGTCAGCTATGCTTTTTACTCGTGCCCAGGCCTTTAGGCCGGGAACGAGTTATAAACTGCAAATGTTTTTTTTTCCTGTGTTCGTCTCGAGAATGCAGCATTCTTGCGCAATCGGTCACAGTGCATGTTACACCCCTGATTCATCACCTCCGTAGTGAACGCCGAGGAACTTTAGGAATGCAAGATGGCCGACTACAAAGAAAATAGCTTTCAGAGACAGGCTTTTCCTGCAGTAGCACAATGTAATTTGGAGCTTTTAACTCGAGATATACCTATATACTTATAAGAGCTTCAGAATGGGCTGATGGTTTGAGCTTCATCTCCAATACTTTGACCAAATATCGAACTCTAAATGGAGTACTTGAAAGAGAACCCCCGCGATAAACATGGATAAAGAGTATTTCCTATGAGCTGTGAATCTACGAATTTCTCATCCTACATGTTGCTAAACGAACATACGTAGAAGCAAGTCAATGATATTCCTCATTCAAGCATTCAAGAGATCAATTGAGAGGTTTTTGTACTGAATTTTAATACGGAATTCTTGTCTGAAAAGTTTTGGAACTGCATGTTGTGGGTTTGTAAATGATCTTCAAAAACTCACAAACATTTTGCTTGTAGCCGCGCGAGCCACCGTTACACTACGTCAACCTTTAACGCAACTGCGCCAAGGCTAACTTAATGACGCAAACAGACCTACCGCCCGAACCAATTAGGTTCTCCCCTTCTTTTCTAGATAATAAACGATGCATGTAGTTTATTTGTCTGACACCTACAAATGGTCATAACTAATCTCTGACATTTTACTGACATTATAAATAAGGAACTCCAAATATATTCGTTAATTAATTCTTTGGGTTGCCCGACTAATAAAGCAGGAAACTTTGGTAGACTTTTTGTCTACTATTTCGTCTACTACATTAGTTAGTTGTTGATTCACATTAAAAGCCCTCCACCTTTGTCACCTATTTTTGCAAATTCTATTTTTTGATCTAGCTTTTCTCTACATGTAATTCTTGATTTAGACCTAGAAAATTGGCATGAGTCGTAAACTCATTGAGGTATATCCCTGAATTCTAACCAATCACAAAGTTACTTTTAGTTCATGATTGACATTGTAAATCTATGACGAATAAAGTCAATAAATGTACGTAGTTAGTTCAGTATAGTTGGTAGTTGGTTTAAGTTGTGAACACCAAATAAAAGGTTCGAACGGTACTGTCTTGAAGCCGTCGCTGGATGGTTAATCAGACTGAAGTACTGACTACGACTTGCAAGACGAAGAGATTTATATTCACACCGTTGTTACACGTTTGCGTGCGCTCGTTGTTCGGCGCGCGATGACGTCACAGATAAACTATTAATTATGTATTGTAAAGGTAGCCCGCAAAGTCGTTATGACAGGTACAAGCTCTACTTGAGGTGTCCTCGTAACATTATAAAGGTTTGTCCATCTTCCACCTTTGGATAAAGACCTTTTGAGCTCATCAACCCAATGTATAGCAACTGATTTGCTCCTTTTGGGAGTGCCTTTTGTGGGATATACAAACTAACTCCTGTTCCCTTGATAGTTAGTTTTCCTCCCTTCTCACTGAAGCGTCCCCACGAGCACAAATCAGGATTTACTGTTTCAGGTAGAATGGGTTTGGGACAGTAGTAGTCAGAGATGCTGGAAAATATGGATGCATTTGAAGCCTTGCTACTCATGGAGCCCTGTCTATGTATCGACTATGTAGGCGATCCCCATAACCAACAGGATTAATGGCCAAATTTTCCGTTTCACCTTTTCTGTGCTGATATTCAGGAATAATTGAGGCATCAAGTGTCAAATTACTTGGTACAAGCTTATCAGTTTTGCTAGTTGTCATTACAAGACAGTGGCCAAAGGAGTGGAAGATGGGGGAATGGACACCTGTTCATAAGAAAGAAGATCCCAACGAAAAAGCTAATTACCGACCAGTCACCGTGTTGACAGCGATTGACAAAATATTCGAAAAGTTGCTGTGCCAACAGCAACAGTTTGCTGAAGCGTTTGATCCAAGATTTGATCCTTTCATTTCAGCTTACCGAAAGCGTTACAGTTGGGAATCCACATTAATTCGCTTACAACCCTATGAAGAGTTGTTGGTACGTGCTCAAATGACCAGCCTTTACAACAGAAGGCTACAAAATATTGCAATCATGATGTTCAAAGTAAAGAACGATCTACTTCCTGCCAACATAGGAGATCTGATTTTCAGCAGACAACCCTATACTTACAACCTTAGGAACTCAGACTTCTTCATTAATAGATACAAGACTGTACGTTATGGAAGACACTCACTCAAATATTTTGGGCCATATTTATGGTCAAAACTAGATATTAATGATAAAAAAGTAAACTCTTTAGCCTCCTTCAAATCACGCATTAGAAAAAAGGATTTAACATCCATTGCACAAGGTAATTGCATGCACCTCATGTATTTCATGTCAAACTTAGGTCCACCAGTATTAGCTATAAGTATTATCTAGCATTATCTATAATGTGTGTGATATAACAAGAATTTTATCGTTTTTTTAAAAGATTTATTATATGTGTTTTTAAAACAGTTATTCCACCATCTAAAGTTTTCAGCTAACCAAGAGACCATGATGCTGGGGGGCGGGGCCTGGAACTGGTGTCTGTGGGGTGCCGTTGGCGATTGGGGCTGGTGCCTTGGTCGCCGCGGACATCTCACGGGCGTTGGTGCTGGGTTTCGCTCTCTTAGCATTGTGGTCTTACATATATTGTAACTAAAGATATAACAACAGTTTATAGATTTTATACGTTTTTTAGATTTTACATACATACATATATATATATATATATACACCAAATCGCTAAAACTTTGATATTGTTGAGATATATACACATATATATCCGCCATTTTCTATTGTCTTTCCTTTTGTTCTCAAGTTTTTCCCTTGAGAACAACCTTCAGAACAAAAGGAAATACAATAGAAAATGGCATATATATATATGTATATATATCACAACTATATATATAAATGGAATTAGAAGGACGACATCAAGCGAACCACTTGCTGCTCGAAAGACTTTATTAAACGTTTCGGCCTGCTACGGGCCTTCTTCAGTAAAACTACTTGTAGTATTTACAATACTTGGAGCGTTAATGCCTAAAATGGCTAGGCCCATATAAATAGTAAAAAGGAACAAAGGGTAAAAAACACAAAGAAATAAAAGTGGTAAAAATGAATGGAATTCCTATAATACAAGTCACGGGGACGCTATAAAAATCTAAGGTTAAAAATTGATTAATTGTATTTAATACGCTTGGAGGAGTTGAATTGCTGTCTTTTATTGAGCCCTTGTGGAGCCAAAGTACATAATTGTGCGCTCCAGAACGCTTCACGAGTAAGAAGAATTCGATCCACATTGTCACGGGCTTCGATTTGTTCAATTCCGATGAATTCAAAATCCTCGAAAGTGTGCTCACTGGCGTTGAAATGAATGGCCGTTTCACAGGTTTTTTTTACATGTAATTAAATAAATCAAGTTGCTAGTGGTGCAAGAGATGTTCTGTTTGATATTGTAACTTCTACCAGTAGAAGAGCTAGAAAACTTGGGAGAATCTTTAGCAAAATTATTACAAAGATCGCACTTTCTGGAACAACGGTGAAAGCCGCGTTCGGAACTACGCTCTGCGACTCCAGAAGATGCGCGCTTTCACAAAGTCTCCTTCAAATTTCTAGGTCTCCTAAAGGCAGGGATAATGGGGAAATAGATTGCTAAGAGATGGACAATTTTGCAAAAGGTGTAAGTTATCTCTAATTAACTTGCCAATGTTCGGCAATCTGGGGTTATAATCGACAACTAGAGGATAAACTTTGCGTTTAGATTTCTCTGTGGTAGAAAAGAAAGAGTCTCTAACATCGATCTTACTTTGTCGAACTCTTTTTTAACAAGATTTTTCTTATAACCTCTCCGAGTGAGATAATTTTGGTATTCAACGCTTCTTTTGTCAAAAGAGTCAAGCGACGAACAATTCCTTCTAATTCTGGTAGCAATCCCATAGGGGATAGCTTTTGTACAATGTGATGGATGTGAACTACGAGGATCTAAGTAAATATGATTGTCCGTGGGTTTACAATAAACATCCGTAGTAATTAAACCTTCCTTAAAAGACAAAGTAAGATCAAGAACATTGAGCTCGTGGGCAGAATAAACAAGAGTAAATTTAATTGTTGGATGTAAAGAATTCAAAAATTCAGTAAATTCAAGAAGCTTATATAGAATCTTTTATCTTCTTTTGTTATAGGTTAAGATATACATATATTTTAAAATTTCATATTGTTTAAAAATATTAGTGTACAATTTTAATAATTTTATTATTATAATATCAAGTAGATTTTTTATATGCATATTTATATTTGAAAGTTTATATTTGAAAGTTTTATCTTTTTGTTAATTGTTATTTTATAGTGTCCCCAATTAGCTAGTAAGCTAAACACCTTGACACTTAAATAAAGTTCATCTATCTATCTATCTATCTATCTGGCCGAGAGTCCAAACTTCAAAAATGTCATCCCTATATCTCCACCATAAATTTGGTTTGAGAGTGGCATGTGATTTCGCCATTTCATCTATCTATATATATATAGATAGATAGATAGATAGATTTTTTACTAGCAGATTTAGATTTAGATTTTTGTAGAATTTTTTTTTTCTTTTTTTACAGTGTCCCCAATTAGTAGGCTACTTGTGACCAGCTATAAGTCTCTGACACTCAAATAAAGTTATTGATTGATTGATTGATTGATTGATTGATTGATTGATTGATTGATTGATTGATTGATTGATTGATTGATTGATTGACTTCTGGACTAGACATATTTGTCCTTCTAATGATCATAATAGATGTGATACTCATTGCTATCAATAATGTAAACAATAATACGCATAAACCGCACATTACCAGGAAAGGTACATCTAAAAAAGAAACAAATGAAAGCAATTAAATTAAGTTCATTTATTTCTAGTATGAATTGCAGATTAATAGGAACTACATCAGCACAATCTGTAGCCTGCGTAGCTGGCGGTTTAAGGGGATTGGGGAGAGGGGAGGGGGACTGGGGAGAAGGGAGAGGGGGAGGGGAGGGGAGGGGAGGGGAGGAGGAGAGTAGAAACCGCCTGCCCGAAGACTATGTGTTTTCGAGATGTTCCCGGCCGCTGGAGGACGGAGCATTCTGATTGGTCGAGAATCGATACATCTGATTCTGATTGGTCGAAAATTGATTTATCTTATTATTAACGGACTACATGTTGACAGCAAGAAGACAGCAGCAAATCCCAGCCATGAGCAAAATTGCTACAAATATTATAGAAATCGCATCTTCCTCATCAAAATACAAAGAATATATACATGGTAACTTTTCCTTGGTGTCTTTTGCATTGGCCATGTTTATGGTCATTTTCAATGGATTTCCTTGATGGAGTCAGATAGCAGAGATCAAATTCCAACTTTACAAGCCGTTAAAACGAAATGAAATTTAATTATTCTCGATTTTAAGTGTTCAATTTATCCCCGAACTCAAATTGACAACATAAATATTTCATTGATAAGTGTTTGATTTTACAATAGGGCAATTTTTTAAAGAAAATTCGTCTTCTTGATCTAAATAAAGCGTCGAAGGTGACCAAAGGTTACCTTATATGAGGTGTTATAACGGAAGAGGCGGATCTGAAAAATACTAGTCTTCGGGCAGGCGGTTTCTCCTCTCCCTTCTCCTTTCTTTCCCCCTCCCCTCCCCCTTAAACCGCCAGCTACGCAGGCTACACAATCTGTGGATGAACAAAGCTCTTGCAACAAAAATGGCAGAGTCAATAAAACTGAGTCAAAAGAAGCGAAAAAAAACAAACCCCAAAACAATAACAACTACTCAATGGTCAAAACAGACAGAGAAAGGAATGGACTTGTGGCATATAATGATGTGGATACTCATCTCTTCAAAGCAATTGTAATGACAATACATTCCAAAGAAGATCAAATGGCAATTATATAACCTTACCAAACAGTGGTCATGGAACGCGTGGTCCTGTCTTCATTGTCCTTTGGCTATATGCGGTTGGGTTTTTCCTATGGACAAGTACAGTCAATAAGAAGCAATCAGTTTGTTAGAAGAAATCATGCAGAACTTTTTCACTGATGATACGACAAATTCCAAAATAACTAATATATAAATTAGGTACTACCAAATAATGGAGCTCCCATTTAAATTTTAAATATTATTTTACGGTTGTTGATTCAAATGAATTGGTCTTCCTGTCAGTGGCAATTGGCCAACAAAGGTCCCATTTTGTAAAGGCAGTGAAAAAGTCGAATAAAGATTATGGATAAAGTTTTTAGCAGCCATTTGCTTTGGCTTGTATATACTTAGTCTCCTTCGCAGCCGTTATTAGTCTAGCGAAGGAGACTAGTATATACTCTTACCCTTTGGTCTGCTCCCGGGTGGGGGACTCCATTGTAAAAGGATCGGGAATACGAATTTTCCAGGAGAGAAGGGATGTCTCTAGGCAAACAGCTGTTCAGCGATGTTACCTTTCGTGACATTTCACAGTGGCAACGAAACGCGTACAATATTTTCCAAGTATTTAGGGACCATTCATTTTATATCAGGGAGAGGGGGGCGGTGGAAATCGGGGGGGGGGGGCATTCAAAAAATTCAGGCCTATAGAGGGGGGGCACATGTAGAAGAATCAATGTCAAAAGGGGGGGCCATTCAAAAACATCATACCAATTTTTTTTGCAATTTTTTCTCGCGCTAGCAATGCAATTTAAGATTTTGCTGCAGAGAAAAATTGCAGCATCTATTATCACTCTGCAATATTCAGTACGAGTGTGCAGTGTTGCAGAGAAAAGTTCAAACTTTTGAACTTTCTGCAACGAGACATCGTTGCCGCCTGTGTTGCCGGACATGATACACTCTGCAATTTCGCTCTCGCAACAAAATCCCTAAAATTGCATTGCAAGCGCGAGAGAAATTTGCAGCGTGTGTCGTAGGCTTAAAATTATTGTGAATTGGTCAATATGTGGCTATTTCTTGAGCCAGAAATCCAATGTAGGATAACTTCCTCAAGCAAATTTCAACAACTGCCAAGATAAACAAAATTATTTTGTGAGATCTATAGAAGTAACATTCAACCTACGAGGATGTCTGATAAAGCAGACTACGAGTTTTCATGATGTAAAAAATTGCGAGCATGCGAGCATGCGAGCATCACATCAATCCTTTACTATACGCCGCTCAATGATTCCACATTCAATACAAGTATTTTCAGCTACAGCATAGGGAGGCACTAAAAGTTTTCTTATCGGTGCGTTTTTTTGCTTATGAAACTTGTGTTTTCATTATGCCATTGCCCAAAACTACAAATTATACGTATATATTCATTTGGATGAAAATACATGTGATGCAAGAGAGACGCGAGTGTTTACAAATACAATACACCTAATTCCAAAATGGCGGACACTAGTGACAGCAGAGAGCATGAAACTAAGGCATCGAGGTCCACAGTTCACGTTAAAGTTTATCTGTATAGGAAATCTGTCGCTAATTTTGTCTTGCCGGTGTCTTTCTTTACCCTACATAGAAATAAGCCTTGATATTTGATGTTTTGGTTTTGTTTTACTCTATTGATTGTCACCGCTGTCGCCATTTTGGAATAAGGTGTATTTCAATCACCAAGTTCTCGAGGCCACTGAAGAAGCCCGATTCGTTCTAGAGAATATCAATTTAAAATTGCTATAGCGAGGTTCAAATTTCTCAGTTTGTCTTTTAAATAACTAGACGCACAATGGTGCGTTTACTCGTGCCCAGACCAAGGAATTGAGCCAGCTTGGGATACCTGTGGTCTTACATAAGCTAGATGCCAGCCATCAGTTTATTTGCTTGGTTGCCCATCCAATTTGTAATATTTTCAAATAATAAAATTTAAGTGTCTAATGTATTCTAGAGTTACTTTGCAGATGAAAGAAAAAGGACTATTTGGTTTGTATTAGTAATGTTGTTACTGAAAACAAAAGAAAACAAAAAGATTTACAGTCTCCTATTAGTTAGCCAATTCTTTTACTAGCAAAGGAATGTGCTCGATTGCCTAAGCATCAATTTGGGGAACAATAAATCAAAATTTCTATGCACACACATTCCAGCTGACTAATTTTTTCTGGGGACGGGAGAATAGGATAATCCAGAGAAAAGGGGTAATCCTGCACTACCATTAGAATGAAGCTTGTGATTTGTTCAAACATTTCAGTAAAAAAAAAATATGTGGATTATGATGAACAATGCCTTTTGTTCTACATTTAATCTCTCTCCTTTGTTTTGTTTTACAATTCTTTGTTACTTGAACAAATCACAAGCACTGTTCTGACCGCAGTGTATTACTTGAGAAAAGCACCAGAAACAAGGCAGAAAACAAATCCTTCAGCATTTAAGTTTCTCATCAAGTGATTTATTGCACCAATCTTCCTTTCGTATATCTTCCTCATGAAAGACAGAGGTTATCATACAAACTTAGCTAATAAATGAGATACACCTCCCTGAAAACTTATTGTGTGAGTAATTTCTATACAGTTTCAAATAGATGTACGCAACAAAGACTTAACACAAAAATGTGCTATAATTTTTTTTTTTTTTTTTCCACAACTTTATTGGACAAACCATAACTAGATAGCTTAGAGGTAGAATATCAAAATGAAATAAAAGGCATAAATTCTTGATAAGTACAACCAAACTCTTGGTTTGGGCTCCCTGTGTTTGCCTATTTTCAAAATCAGCAAACTGGAAATATGAACGCTCTTGACTGCACAAGGAATATAATTCCAGAACTGATAACGCTTTGAATCCTTCAAATTATTCTCTAAATACCAAAGAGATTATTAGCACCAAACACAAATATCTTGACGAGTGAAAGACACTTTAGCCGGCTTTTAGTAAATCAAATCGAACATGGAAATCAACTGCCTCGAATCAAGAAAGTTTTGTCAGTAACATGAAAATGCCAGTCATCTAAAAATTCCAAAAGTCTAAACAACAGAGGGATATAAATATATGTCTCAAACCAGCTTAGTCATGTTTTAGAAAGCGAGATTTGCAAGCTAACATTTGAATATAAGTTATCGTCGATTTGTAAGTCAATTTTGAATGAAGAAGCTTGAATTTACCTTGATTGAGACTCACGAGAGACTCCTATAACGCAAATGCTCGATCCGACTGCATTTATAGTGAAGTTTAAGTTACTAAACATTCCTGACTCGTGAAAATAACTCTGTTTTGCTCAGAAAGTTTACTGCTTGATGCAAGTCAAACTGAGCTGAGTCATGTTGTCGCGATGGAACGTGCGTGGCCTCGTTTCCATGCCTGCCTAATTTGCATACACATTTGCGACTACGAACATAGATAGATAGATTGATAGAACCGGTAAACCTAGACTCGTGCCGGCCTACGGCCTGGGCACGAGTAATAACGTTTTACCTTAAGCAAATGCAATGAAATTGATCGTGAAATGATAATGAGTGTTTTCATTGTAAAGGGCACGGTTATTAATTGATAACAAGTCATACTGTACAAAATCTCCTCTCGTGGAGCAAAAATACGGCCTGTCGTTTGAAACGAAAACGTACAGTTGTTTGGACAGTTTCAATCGTGTCGTCTCGTTCTAAATTGATATAAAATTCAAAAGCTGCAAACAGAACAAAGAAAAATTACACAAAGAAAACGATCACAGCTACTGAGGTTATTGCTTAGACAAAGAAAAATTAAACAGATGTACAGTCCAATGGTTTTCAACTGAGTTCTCAAAGCTGTCTTTTTGAGGGTTTTTCTTATTTAGTGAACCTAAAAGCAAATTGATTTTGAACCGCAACTGATCCCGAGGTTGCTATGTGGTGTCCGTGACGTCAATAAAGGTAACAACGTTGAACATGAATTGAGAGCCCAAAACACCCCCTATCTCCTAAAATTTCCTTTCGATCTTTATTTTAATCCCCTCCTAAGAATAGCAAAAGTGGGCAAGTCGTCTAGCTATTGGCCGCCATCGAACATGCACCATCAATAATTGTTGAATGCACAAACGCATGACACACGAAACATGTTTGATTTAAATGTCCAACGTAACATATCTAAACGAATCTTTTTTCCGATGCCTGCCCCTTTCCGTTAGACTTCTTTTTCTCATTTTAGAGAAGCACCCCAAGCGGCTGCCTGCGGAGGATGATACGTTTTCACCAGAACTATTACTATTAACCATAACTATTACGTTCTGCGAATTTACAATTAAAGAGTACTGTTTTTGAGATGTTGTCCAAAGACGGACCGACCAAATTATGGCTCTCTAAAAGAAATAGTCATTAGACTAATGGCCACTAGTAGACCTTATTTTCATTATTGTTTTTGTCTATCAAACTATTACACACTAACATTCAATTTTTATCACATTTTCTTTTTTGCAATCACTCTATGACGCGAGCTGCGACCAGTTGATGGAAAAGGCCTATTATCATAAGACAATAAGCTACCGAGAAAAATTCGGAACTGTTTGTATGAAATGTCATAAGGGTAAGGGTTTATCGGTTTACTACACCTTCACCTTTCTGAAGCTCTTCAACAACATCATGTCGTTGCATTTCTTCAAAAAATTCTACCAACTTCGGAATGGGTATTTCGTCCGACTTCTCGTGTTCCCACCATTCAATGATCTCATTTGTTGGACTTTCTTTTCTGTGTTTCAACCAGGTTATTTTCTCTTTTGAGCACCCAAGTCTTTCAGCAAGACTTCTCCAATCTTGGAAGTCTGGTCTCTCGGGGTCGAGACGGAGGTACATTTGTTTTCTTACTTCCAAGGGGATTTTATAGGCCTTGTTCGTGTCATATCCTCCATTTTCGGACAAAACTGAGAAGTATCCAGGAGATTCTGAGTTTGATCGCTGTTGCGGAAAAACAACAGTTAATGTTTCTTCAATTTGTTAAGAGAAACATTAGGTTTTACTGAAACACACAAAAAGACAAATCCAAAGCAACGCCGCAACAAGCGTCAACAATTAAACAAACCATCAAAGGAACATAAAAACAAAAGACTTAACGAACAAACAGACATGCAAACAAAAACAAAAATAGGAACCAGTTTGATCTGAGAAGAAAGAACGAAGAGTAACACTTGGAAAGGTAATGTGCGATTAAGGAAAAATGAGAAAAAACAAAGTATAAAAATAAAACATCCAGCTGAAAACACGAAGGGTTGACGGATGATGAAGGCTTGATCACTTTGAACCCCTAGTCCAGTCCCAGACTCTCTTCCTTGCCGCTCCAGGACTCGCGGAGAAAGAGAGTCCAGTATAACTTGCATGCGCATGTGCAAAATGAGCCAATCAGATTAAAGTTTTGTTTTGACAGCTTGCAATATGCAAATTTCAGTGTTTGGTAGTGGTAGTGATGCGTATCGAAAAATTCACAAAGTCTTACGTCTTTCACAACTGTCCATCCGTAAATGACCTGTAACTGCTCAAACTTTGGTAAAAGATTATAGTTGGTTTTTCCAAGTGCATAGCTCACTAAATCAACAAATGGCTTTCCGAAATGAGACTGATATCGTGTATACAAAACACTTTCTTCTTCATCCATCTTGAATCATTAGACGACTTTATTTAGGATTTGTAACCACGCGATCACCACATGAATGTGGTGATCGCGTGGTCACTAAGCTGACATGCGCATGCAAGTTATACTGGACTCTCTTTCTCCGCGAGTCCTGGAGCGGCAAGAAAGAGAGTCTGGGACTGGACTATTTGAACCCCTTTCTTACCTCAATAGAGCTAGTGACTGTCACTTTGACAGCGCTTCCATTGATCGTGTCCTGTTTAACATCAAAGCTTGAAGAGAATGAAAACTGATCTTTTGATTTCTTTTCAAAAGTAAATGATACATTAGGAAATCGGTTGTGGTGCTGCCAAATATCTCGGAAGGGAATATTCTGAAGAAAAAGAACGACAAGACAGGTGAATATGGTGGGCAATACACCGTCTGCAATCAGTCCCAAACTTTCTCGAGCTTTACATAAGCCCACATTAAGGCATGCAATTACGTATGGTTTCCCATGTGCTTGTGAAATTGGTTATATGGATATTTTACTCTAAGTTCATTGTGTTACAGATATCGAAAAAATCTTGGGCCCAATCCCGGAAAGCGTACACTAAAGGTAGCGATCTTGGTATAGATCTTAGAGTCAAATGGAAGAAAAGGAGTTTCAGAGAATGTGCATTTCTGCCGCCCCGAAAAGGATTAAAGGTTTCATTTGTTACCTGTTGCACTTCGTCTGCAGACCATCCCTCTTTCAATTTGTTGACAGTGACCACTACATCCTTATTATTGTTTTCGATGATCAACAGTTTAGGAGCATCTGTTATAGTGCCATTCAGCATTTCCTCCTTATCGCGGAGTTTCTGTGATGGAAACGTTCATTATTTAAGTTTTCTCTGAGCCCTACCACATCTGTAGGTTTATTTTGGGCTTCCTACCTGAAAAGCAGCATTTTTCGCTGGAATGCAGTAGACTCTTACGGAACAGTCAATATCAACCTTAGGCTTGGTATGGAATGGGACAATCCATGACTCTATCTCTGCAGGGTGAGGTCTATCAACAACGACATAACCAGTGAAATGGTCGATCATAATTTGCATAGATCTGCTGTCCACATGTCTAAGAGGTGCCTCTTTATCTTTTGGATCTTCAAAAACTCTCCATTGATCAAACTCAATTTCATCTTGAGGAACTGTTTGGCAACTAAACACTTAAGACATTAAAACAGAACTGCTGTGAGGATGCAAGCTATAAATTACATTAAAAATGTGAAACTTTGTACTGAAAGATTCTGCTACGATCTAACAGAATCTCCTAGAAATTGGTCTTTTTGAGCTTCCTCGTTATATCGAAAGTATAGTAATGGAGGGCCAAAGCGACTATTATTGAAAATTTCCCCTCTGCTTTGTAGATTACTTTGTTTCTCGGTTTAATTTGTTAAAAGCTAGCTTGCAAATCATGACCAAGTAGAGGCAAGAAGTCCCCGTTGCCCACCTAAGGAAATAGAGTAAGTGAAAGAGTGAAGTGCAACCAAAAGCTTTTTGTGTTGATGTGTTTCAAAATGCCGCGAGGTAACATGCCAAGCCACTCTGGCTATGATTCTAGTTCTTGGTTACAGGAACGAGTTTTTATTCCTTCTGTTAACTGAAACTGCGTTCCCTGTAATTAAAAGAAACAATAAACCTTTTCTCCGCTCCAAAATGTACGTCAAATTCGAATCTTTTTTCCGATGCCTGCCCCTTTCCGTTAGACTTCTTTTTCTCATTTTAGAGAAGCACTCCAAGCGGCTGCCTGCGGAGGATGAGTACATTTTCACCAGAACTATTACTGTTAACCATAACTATTACGTTCTGCGAATTTACAATTAAAGAGCACTGTTTTTGAGATGTTGCCCAAAGACGGACCGACCAAATTATGGCTCTCTAAAGACTAATGGCCACTAGTAGACCTTATTTACATTATTGTTTTTGTCTATTAAACTATTACACACTAACATTCAATTTTTATCACATGGTTTTTTTTTTGCAATCACTCTATGACGCGAGCTGCGACCAGTTGATGGAAAAGGCCTATAAAATATGCTATACCGAGAAAAATTCGGAACTGTTTGTATGAAATGTCATAAGGGTAAGGGTTTATTGGTTTACTACACCTTCACCTTTCTGAAGCTCTTCAACAACATCATGTCGTTGCATTTCTTCAAAAAATTCTACCAACTTCGGAATGGGTATTTCGTCCGACTTCTCGTGTTCCCACCATTCAATGATCTCATTTGTTGGACTTTCTTTTCTGTGTTTCAACCAGGTTATTTTCTCTTTTGAGCACCCAAGTCCTTCAGCAAGACTTCTCCAATCTTGGAAGTCTGATCTCTCAGGGTCGAGACGGAGGTACATTTGTTTTCTTACTTCCAAGGGGATTTTATAGGCCTTGTTCGTGTCATATCCTCCATTTTCGGACAAAACTGAGAAGTATCCAGGAGATTCTGAGTTTGATCGCTGTTGCGGAAAAACAACAGTTAATGTTATTTCTTCAATTTGTTAAGAGAAACACTACGTTTTACTGAAACACACAAAAAGACAAATCCAAAGCAACGCTGCAACAAGCGTCAACAATTAAACAAACCATCAAAGGAACATAAAAACAAAAGACTTAACGAACAAACAGATGTTACCTAGCAACAATATCGACTATTTTAGTGCAGCAATATTAAGTGTTGTAATCCTGTTAATCCCATTAGATCTAAACAGATCTAAGTATAGAACTGATCACGAAGTCACGAACTTAACCACGTGTACTTGGCTAATAGGTCACGCGTAAGCCATGACTCCTACCAGTGACTTATGATCAGGTGATCTGCCTTATGTAATCAATATTTAGGATATCTGTCCAGGCAAAACCGTTACGTAAGTAAATTACCACCCAGGAATAATGCCAAATATTATGTATTTGATTCTTATGTTTTGATCGGCTTAAGTAGCGTAATCTATGATTACACTTGAATTTTATATCACGAATAAGTTTCCCATTATCAAACGCTCTATCGGTAAAAGTTATATTTGTTTTGTTTGGCAAATTCAGCTATATTTCACAATGTTATTTAGATATACGCCCCCAATAAATGTATAACGAATTGTCACTGTAATCCGGTTTACAGCATTTCTTGTTAATGTTAAACCTAGGACTATAAATATGACGTACTTGTAACAATTTAGTTAGTTGTTCAGTAGTTGTTCAGTAGTTGTTCAGAGTTGTTACACAGTCGCCGTGTCAGAGGAATAAACGTATTTAGTGGAAATTTCTTGGTTCAACTGGTCACCTAACTCGAGATCCCGTGTGGAAGATAAACCCCTATCTTTACACAGACATGCAAACAAAAACAAAAATAGGAACCAGTTTGATCTGAGAAGAAAGAACGAAGAGTAACACTTGGAAAGGTAATGCGCGATTAAGGAAAAAAACAAAGCATAAAAATAAAACATCCAGCTGAAAACACGAAGGGTTGCAATTGACGGATGATGAAGGCTTGATCACTTTGAACCCCTAGTCCAGTCCCAGACTCTCTTCCTTGCCGCTCCAGGACTCGCGGAGAAAGAGAGTCCAGTATAACTTGCATGCGCATGTCAGCTTAGTGACCACGCGATCACCACATTCATGTGGTGATCGCGTGGTTACAAATCCTAAATAAAGTCGTCTAATGATTCAAGATGGCTGAAGAAGAAAGTGTTTTGTATACACGATATCAGTCTCATTTCGGAAAGCCATTTGTTGATCTAGTGAGCTATGCACTTGGAAAAACCAACTATAATCTTTTACCAAAGTTTGAGCAGTTACAGGTCATTTACGGATGGACAGTTGTGAAAGACGTAAGACTTTGTGAATTTTTCGATACGCATCACTACCACTACCAAACACTGAAATTTGCATATTGCAAGCTCTCAAAACAAAACTTTAATCTGATTGGCTCATTTTGCACATGCGCATGCAAGTTATACTGGACTCTCTTTCTCCGCGAGTCCTGGAGCGGCAAGAAAGAGAGTCTGGGACTGGACTATTTGAACCCCTTTCTTACCTCAATAGAGCTAGTGACTGTCACTTTGACAGCGCTTCCATTGATCGTGTCCTGTTTAACATCAAAGCTTGAAGAGAATGAAAACTGATCTTTTGATTTCTTTTCAAAAGTAAATGATACATTAGGAAATCGGTTGTGGTGCTGCCAAATATCTCGGAAGGGAATATTCTGAAGAAAAAGAACGACAAGACAGGTGAATATGGTGGGCAATACACCGTCTGCAATCAGTCCCAAACTTTCTCGAGCTTTACATAAGCCCACATTAAGGCATGCAATTACGTATGGTTTCCCATGTGCTTGTGAAATTGGTTATATGGATATTTTACTCTAAGTTCATTGTGTTACAGATATCGAAAAAATCTTGGGCCCAATCCCGGAAAGCGTACACTAAAGGTAGCGATCTTGGTATAGATCTTAGAGTCAAATGGAAGAAAAGGAGTTTCAGAGAATGTGCATTTCTGCCGCCCCGAAAAGGATTAAAGGTTTCATTTGTTACCTGTTGCACTTCGTCTGCAGACCATCCCTCTTTCAATTTGTTGACAGTGACCACTACATCCTTATTATTGTTTTCGATGATCAACAGTTTAGGAGCATCTGTTATAGTGCCATTCAGCATTTCCTCCTTATCGCGGAGTTTCTGTGATGGAAACGTTCATTATTTAAGTTTTCTCTGAGCCCTACCACATCTGTAGGTTTATTTTGGGCTTCCTACCTGAAAAGCAGCATTTTTCGCTGGAATGCAGTAGACTCTTACGGAACAGTCAATATCAACCTTAGGCTTGGTATGGAATGGGACAATCCATGACTCTATCTCTGCAGGGTGAGGTCTATCAACAACGACATAACCAGTGAAATGGTCGATCATAATTTGCATAGATCTGCTGTCCACATGTCTAAGAGGTGCCTCTTTATCTTTTGGATCTTCAAAAACTCTCCATTGATCAAACTCAATTTCATCTTGAGGAACTGTTTGGCAACTAAACACTACTTTTAAAAGACATTAAAACAGAACTGCTGTGAGGATGCAAGCTATAAATTACATTAAAAATGTGAAACTTTGTAAAGATTCTGCTACGATCTAACAGAATCTCCTAGAAATTGATCTTTTTGAGCTTCCTCGTTATATCGAAAGTATAGTAATGGAGGGCCAAAGCGACTATTATTGAAATTTTCCCCTCTGCTTTGCAGATTACTTTCAGTGTTTCTCCGTTTAATTAATTTGTTAAAAGCTAGCTTGCAAATCATGACCAAGTAGAGGCAAGAAGTCCCCGTTGCCCACCTAAGGAAATAGAGTAAGTGAAAGAGAGAAGTGCAACCAAAAGCTTTTTGTGTTGATGTGTTTCAAAATGCCGCGAGGTAACATGCCAAGTCACTCTGGCTATGATTCTAGTTCTTGGTTACAGGAACGAGTTTTTATTCCTTCTGTTAACTGAAACTGCGTTCCCTGTAATTAAAAGAAACAATAAACCTTTTCTCCGCTCCAAAATGTACGTCAAATTCCTCACCTTTAGGTTTCCACGAGTCTCTATCTTCCACTACAGCATTGTGAGGAACACACACGGGACCACGAATTACGGCTGGACTTATAAAGGTTTGTCCATCTTCCACCTTTGGATAAAAACCTTTGAAGCACATCAACCCAATGTAAAGAATGTATATCCACTTATTTGATCCTTTTGGAAGTGCCTTTTTTGGGATATACAGACTAACTCCTGTTCCTTTGATGGTTAGTTTTCCTCCTTTCTCACTGAGGCGTCCCCACGAGCACAAAGCAAGATTTACTATTTCAGGTAGATGGTAGATGATGGAAAATATGGATGCATTTGAAGCCTTGCTACTCATAGAGCCCTGTCTATGTAGGCGTTCCCCAGGATATTCAGGAATTGAGACTTCAAGTGTCAAATTACTTGGTTCAAGCTTATCAGTTTCGCTAGTTGTCATTACTTTTCGACCAGACATATTTTTCATTGTACTACGAGTGCGCTCGAAGTAGAATGATATGATACATAGTAATAATACTATCATTATTATTTGTGATACGGTCACCATTACGAGTACCCTGATTCGTTCATCTAAAAAAGAAACAAATGAAAGCAATTAAATTAAGTTTCATTTATTTCTAGTATGAATTGCAGATTAATAGGAACTACATCAACACAATCTGTGGATGAACAAAGCTCTTGCAACAAAAATGGCAGAGTCAATAAAACTGAGTCAAAAGAAGCGAAAAAAAAAAAAACCCAAAACAATAACAACTACTCAATGGTCAAAACAGACAGAGAAAGGAATGGACTTGTGGCATATAATGATGTGGATACTCATCTCTTCTAAGCAATTGTATTGACAATACATTCCAAAGAAGATCAAATGGCAATTATTTAGCCTTACCTATCAGAGGCACCGACTCTGAAATGTGTAATAGTGCCATCATTATCCATTGGGGATATGTATGGCGTACCATCGGTGCCAAAATTCAAAACTGACATTCAACATTGTACTTTTCGCATTTGTGATTATTTTGCAATTACACATTTTTAACTTCTAGTTTCATTCTATTCAACATTGTACTCTTGACGTAATTCGACGTGCAACTTGCTTCTTTTCGATATCCAACTACAACTCAATTTAATTTCGCTCTTCAACTGTGTCGGCGCTTTGGCAATGGAATATTTTAGGCTTACTTCTTACTATTCAACGTTACAATATTCAACATTTTGTACCTTTTCCCATTTTCGCTTTACGTAATATTGCTATTCAACATTCAACTTTCTGATGTCCAACCGTAATCCAGTTATTAACGAGGGAATGCGGGCTCATAACTCCAGTCATGTGACCGCGACAGCCTAGTATTTCATGTATGCACATAATGTTGTGCTTCCTCGGCCTACAAACCCCGCCATTTTGAAAACGTCAGACATGGACGATATTTCATATTTGTTAGGCCTTGTTCAAACGAGAACGCAAGTCGATGCAAGTTTTGGCTTGCAACCTGCGTCCTCGTTTGAACACCTCTCCACGCAAGTCGATGATAAATGTTCAAAAACGTTCAAGGAAACTGATCAGTTAGCTGAAGGACAGCGAAAAAATCAGTTTTGTTTTTGTTTGAATTATTTGTAGGAGAGGAAATGTGCAAGAGTTCGGACGAAAAAATATGAAAAACAACTTATAAAGTTTAGCGTGGTGACTATTCAAGCGAGTAAAATTAAACTTGCATCTACTTGAGAAAAAAAATTGAGCACGTTCAAAGTGCTCTCAAGTCGATGCAAGTAGACGCAAGCCGATGCAAGTTGGTGTTCAAACGAAGATGCAAGCCCGCGCAAGTCAAAACTTGAATCGACTTGAGAGCTCGTTTGAACAGGGCTTACATTGTATTCATGTTATTCTCGACGTTGTGGATAGAGTTCAAGACGTAAATAACGGCTATGAAGATTTTCAGCTCGGCCTCATGGGCTACGAGTCGGCCTTCGGCCTCATGGGCTATTGACTTATAGTCCATTCGTCCTCGAGGTCTAATTGTTAAATAGTTTACTGAATTCACTAAGCTTTGCATCAGTTCGTTCTACCGTAAATGTAGAATACAAATGTAAATATGAAAAAACGTACGTACTTGAAAGATTTTCAAGGAAAAAAGCTGTTGTAAAGCCTGGTTTTCACGAACGACGGAAGCAGAAGCGGACGCCGAACACCTTTATGTTCTCGCTCGTGAAAACAGCTCGACGGAAGCGGAGACAGAAGCCTCACTTGAATGTCCTTTTTTGCACCCTACATTTTCTCATTCTAACTAATAATAATTACCTTGGGAATAAAACCTAAGAGAATTTCTGATTGGTCTATGCTTCCGTCTCTGCTTCCGCTTGCGTTGTTCTGGTTTTCGCGTTGACATGAGCGACAGAAACAGAAACGTAAGCATAAGAAAATGAAACCGTTCCGTTCCTTCTGCTTCTACTTCCGTCTTCAATTCTTTACCCCCTTTTTTTATTTCCACGACGACGAGGATATTTCGAAGGGGGTTCACACTTTCCGTTTTCCACCAAAGGGGGGTCACACTTCCAATTTCTCAATCTTTCTCCAGTCAGATTCTTTTATTTCACCTGTTTGTTTTCAAAGGGGGGTCACGGGCACCCTGGGACCCTCCCCTTGGATACGCCCCTGAGTTCCTATGGAGGTTATAAAGCTAGAATTCAAAAAGATGGTAGATGTGGAAGACTCTCGTTCTTGATAAGCAAAGAACAGCTGTCCTATTTAATTGAACAAAGTTTTAAATTACACGAGATTGCTACCATGCTTGGAGTAAGCAGTTGAACAGTCAAGAGAAGAATGGCGTTATACGGACGCAGTGTATCAGGTAAATACCATTGTTTATGATGAAACATGGCAATGATAATGATAAATATGATAATATGACTGCATAATTATTTTATTTTATTTTTGTAGTTGGGGGTTACTTGCCTTTGTAATCACTCAGTTTACATGTATATGCACAAAATACATATTAAAATTATCATTCATTAAATTACAGCTCCAACTGTAGATTACACCAGTCTTTTGGATTCTGCTCAGATGATATACTTTTGCCTAGCTTACTGTAAATATAAATACTATTTTTAGGGCACTGTGGCACTGGATCGGTATATTTTGGCGAATACTTCCCGAAATTTGAATGGGATGTGCGGCCCAATAGCACCTTATGACGTGTCATATCCAATGGTTATCAACTGAGTGCTCAAAGCTGTCTTTTTGAGTGTTTTTCTTTTTTAGTGAACCTAAAAGCAAATTGATTTTGAACCGCAACTGATCCCGAGGTTGCTATGTGGTGTTCGTGACGTCAAAAAAGGTAACAACGTTGAACATGAATTGAGAGCCCAAAACATCCCCTCCCTCCTAAAATTTCCTTTCGATCTTTATTTTAATCCCCTCCTAAGAATAGCAAAAGTGGGCAAAGCATTGTTTTAGTTCCAACTCACGATCAGTCACTAGCGCACACTATGAGATGCAAACAGCAGACGTACCACTGGCATCCTGCTTAGAAGACTACGATCTCGAAGACAACCTAATTACTCGGGCTACCTGTGGTAGCGCGAGTCTAGGTTTACCTTTTTTCCTATGTATCGTCAACGTCGCAAATGTGACCCAGAAGCCTTTGGGGTACACTGTCATGAAAACGAGGTTGACCACAAGGTTTCCTGTGGTCGAGAATTGTCGCGAGGGATTGAGAGCAATTGAACAAAATGGCGGAATTTATCGAACTATTGGCTTCTAATCTCAAGATATTTGGATAGTGACTGCTTTTAACCGTTAATGTGAAATTCTCGAATTTAGTGGTGACCTTCTTACCAGCTGTTGTAACTTGTAATGCATTCATCGTCCAAGAACACGAGACAGAGATCGATTTGTGTTCACTTGAATTCACTTGAGGACAGACATGTAGATATGGAGATATTGTCTTAAAATCAATAGTTTGTCTTAATTAATAATATTTCACCACTGCTTGCACATGATTTTTGCTTATATAAACTCTATTTATACATGGTGCCTACAATCATCTATAAAAAAAACAAATGCTCTTCCTGAGAGCCGAGTTAAAAACGAACTAATTATTAAACTAACAATATCTACAATTTTTGTAACTAGAAAGACTAGGAGATTCTCGCCTTTGCTTGGTAATAAGGTGACTAGAGTGTACTCAATAATTATGAGCCAGGAAACAGGAATTAGTATGCAAAATGGTGCAAAATTACACCAAATGAACAATGGAAAACAAATGATTTTGTATTATTTAACAAATAGATCAGGCGTAGCTATGTTCTGTACTCTGATGAAACACTCCTGAAGCTGTAAAACACGAAAAAAGCTATTCTCTACTTTCACATTCCCCATAATGCCCTCTGTTTTTGGGGGGTAGTTATTGTAATTCAAATGTATTTGATTTTAATAACAACTGATTTGATTAGCATTACAATAACTACCCCCCAAAAAACAGAGGCATTATGGGGAATGTGAAAGTAGAGTATAGAAACCACTCGCCTATGGCTCGTGCTTTCTATAACTTTTTTCGTGTTTTACAGCTCCAGTCGTGTTCCATCAGAGTACAGAACATAGCTACGCCTGATCTATTTGCTTTATATAATAGAATTTTACGAGCAAAGAAAGCAAAACTGAGAATAAAAATTTAGGTAAACAGATCGCGCGTCTTTCGACATTGAATCGACAAAATTTCACAGGATACTATCATATCGTCAAAATTTGATGCAAAAAATAGTTTTTCTATAGTGTTTTATTCTACGTAATTCATTAAGTTACCTCATTTATTTTGAACCGGTGATTAGATTTCCCCAAAATCTATCTTGCCTGACATGATCCAAACTGAGGTTTACATCCAGAATCTTGAAAGTTGGCGAGGCGTACTTAAGCTTATCGGTACAAAAATGGATTCTGATAAGTAAAGAAACTTCTTGTCGTCGTCTTCAACAAGCATGTTGACTTCAAATTGTTGTTTTCAGAAATCGTAGAAATATTGAATGAGTCTCAGACTCAGATTTAAGTACAATCTTGCTTTTACAGCGTTGAGTGAAGACTGTAGCTCCTCGACAAACATCCAAAATACTCGATCGAAAAAGCTCACAAATTATATTTTACAGCTCCAAATGTTTTGGTTCCAGTTTATAGAAGACGTCAGCTTTGCCTTGAAACCCACAATCTGAAGGTCATTTACATTTGCTGTCTTTTTTTCCGTGTTATTTGCGTAACTGAAATAAACTTAAAAGCAAAGAGGTTTGCTTTTCTTTCATCGCATTACCTTTTCCCACCGTTCGGGTGTACAAACGCGCGCGTCCGCTAACAGAAAATGGCGGGAATTTTCACTTGTTTGGACTTGGTCGCCAGGGATTGTGCAATAAAGGAATAAATCTTCTTGTGTTTACTGAAGAAATTTTTGCTTATTTTGCGAATGAAATAGGCTTGAAGGACTCACAACAAAGATTGTGAGTAAAAGATTTTGATTTTGTGACGTCACTTCTATTATCTGTACTCTGATAAAGTATGGCTAATTGACCATTCAGATCGCGCGCTCGTAAAATTCTATTGTATAATTACTTATAAATATCAGTTGAGTGCAATCTGTATTTTGTACAATGTCATGATTATATTAAATATTACTAACAATTGAAGAATAATTTTAGTATGTACAAAATAATATTTTCAATCAATGAAAAGTGATACTTAACCATGCACCAATTTGTACAAGCTTTGTTCAGCCATATTCACAGAAACAAGATAAAGTGAATGAATTGAAGATGTTGCTGTATGAAGTAGCATCAGGTTGATGTGCACGGAGGAGCTACATATGGTAACAGTAATGAGCATACATTGTATTACGTTACACTTCGAGTATTGAGCTTCAAATAAAGCATCAGCAACTGACTACTGCTATAATCATTGATCTGCTCCATATTGAAAACATTGTAATACATGTATAGAAAAGTTGTGTTAAGTGAACTGAAATATAATGTACTGTACTGAAATGATTTCATAGAAAGGTAACTGTGGCACTTCTAGAATCTACCAATTTGTTAACAGCAATATCAAAATCATTTTAACATCGAAACAGTCTGCTGCAGTTTCTAAGTTTTGTTTCCATTAAGGTAATGGGCTCACGCAAATATAACCGATAGATTTTTCTGAAATTTTGCATATAGATAGTTTTTGAGATGGGCAAAACATAACAATAACAAAAATAGGGGGTTACCGATATAGAATTGGCGCTATGTTAGCTTGAACACGACACTCTCCGTGAGTTTAGGACAAAAACGACGCTTCTCAAAGTATTACGTCCAGTTTAATTCTGGTAGATGTAATATGAAAAAGAGAGGTTTTTAAGGGTACTGGAGTAAATAAATTTTCTTAAAAAACAGTTTATTGTCACATAGTTTGGAAAAAATGCTACGTTTTGACTTCTCCAACTTGAAAAACAGTCGAAATTACGTGCGAATGTCACGTCTTTTTAGGTGATTTTTCACGATTTTCTCAAAAACCTATCGACGAATTTTTTTCCTTTTTTGATATGTTTTAGTTTTGATAAAAATACGTCGAAAAAGCAAAAAATTAGGATAGGTCACGGTGCTAGATTTTAAGTTATAAGGCTTTGAATACTGTTACGTGGCGTCCGCCATATTGAAATATTTAGAACACAGGAAGCCCAATCAAATTCGATATCAGCGCGCCCGTGCAAAACATGCGCAAACGTTATGCGCACGAATGCGCGAGCGCATTACCTTAATCAAAGTAAAAAGTACAGGATAGAAATCTTGTCTGAGCTATATTGTATTATCTATAGATCATATTGGATCATTTGGTAGGCATTTACAAGACAAAGCAGACTGTATATTGTATGTCTGGCATGATAAAAAGACAAGCAGTATATGAATAACCACCAATCAGGTGGTACAATTACCTTCTAAAAACTTTCTCCCTGGCCAAGATAATTTGTGTTCTACTCTGGGAGTACCTGTCATTTTTGCAATCAAAAGACACTGACAAGTCAAACTGATTTGCATCAACTTCTGTTCTCCAATTCCTCCCAAGTATTACACAGACGTAGCCCGAGTGAACGCCTATTAGGCGTCTAGTTTACGTCTTGCTCGTTAGTTTTTCTTTTTAATTCTTTTCTTTTCTTTTCTTTAGTTTGTTTTGTTTATTTTTTGTGTGTGTTTGCGTGTGTTTTTTTGTTTGTTGTTTAGGAAGTCGGATTCAAATTGTGCACTTACGTTTTCCAGCAAGAGTTCTCGTAACCGGAAATGCACGATTTGAATCCAATTTTAAGAAGGACCAGAACTCCGAATTATACTGTGGGCGCTAAATAGACCTTTTTCGAGTTTGTTCATACCGCTGTAAAATCAGACAACAGACGCATTGGCGCAGGGTTAGCCTCGAGTCAAGGTAAATTATTCGAAAATACCAGCGAGAAAAGCAATACAATTTGACTAAGAACAATACAGAAATCAATTTCATTCCCATGGGTCTTTCTTGAAAAGGAGGCTAACCCTGCATAAATGCGCCTTTTGTCAAGAAGCTCATCGGTCTCTAGTAATTGGAAACTGGACTATTTATATATAAGGTGCATTAAGCTGTTGAAGCCATTACCAACACGTTACTCTGTAAATTGGAACCGATTAGGGAATTTTAGACTTGAGCGATGTGCTTTGAAGATTCAATTCAGATCATCGAAATCGTCCCTTTCATGCTTATTTTAGGTAGTTTATTTACCCCAAAACAGTCCCTAAAAGGTACCGGCTATGTCTCTGTTAGTTCACTTAAGTGTGAGACACCCTAAAAGGTACCAGATTGCAGATTTTGACCCCTAAAAGGTACGACGAACATCCCCGTCCATTTATGATCGGAGTCGACTTTTGCTATTCCAACAGGTGTTCTCTATTGAGCTAGGCATTACCTGAATCTAGACATTCTACAGAACTTATATTAAAACCTGATATACTCATACATTTCATGTGGAACTTTAATCTAGGGGTCTAACTACAAGACAAGGCTCCGGTCTATTCACTTATTGCAAAAGCGTGCTTTGAGAATAATGACAGTACATTTTCTGATATAAAAACACCAAGTAGACCTCTTTTTCAAAAGTTGGAAATGTTAAACATATTTGAAATAGTAAAACTACAACTCGCTGAAATCACTTTAAGCATTCAAAAAAACAAATTGCCCAGGATATTTACTAGTGTTTTATCGACATTAACAAAATACACCAGTACAACAGAGAAAAAATCTTTATCTTTCCCCAAAAAAATCTGAATTATGGGCAGCACGGTGTTCAACATGCAGCGAAAAAAATTGGAAAGAAATTCCCCTAGATATAAAAAACTCATATAGCATCTTTAAGAAAAATACAAAACCTCCTCTTAAAATGTTTTATATTACATTGTTCTTGTTATCATGCTTATCTGACCTCATTACATTGTTCTTCATTATCTTATCTCTCTATACTTATTTGATTATATGTTCTGAACAAACCGCAAAACTATACACCTATCAAAAACAAAACAAAACAAAACAAACGAAAACAAGCAAAAACAAAGTTTAATGTAAGTCTGTCATTATCTATATATCATAACATTATTGTCAGTGAAGTTACAGTGTATACGTACCGCAGTATATTTAAAATTTGTAATGTACTATATATAATTAGCTAGTATCAACTGTCTCTCCCTCCTCTCCACTCCGTTAAAAAAAACGCGTGATTAGGTGCAAAAGTTTTTTCTAACCACTCGGGTTGTATTTTTGCACCCTCCACTTTTATATCATATCTTTTGTAAATTATTCTATTTTGTGTGTAAAATAAAAAAAAAATCTTTGAAACATCTTACGTACAGACTTTAATTCCTTGTGGCCTACGTAGCTGACGCTAAGCGGAAGGGAAGAGGGCAAGGAGAAAGAAAGGGAATAGTGCCGATACTTATCCCTCGCCTCCAAAGGCCTATTCACCTAGTGAGTCGCGCTAGTTAGAAAGGCCAAAGGCTGCAAATTTTGCAAGTCAGTTTTGAATTGGAGTGCTGTTTACTTACTGGCAGGGTTGTTGAATTCGAAACTTTGCTGTGATGCTCTCTTGAAACTTTGCTGTGATGCTACTTCTATTTGATTGCTCTTTTTCCCAGTGTAATGATCCACACAATAGCATAATATACTTTTCTCCTCATCTATTGGCCTTCTCTCAATGAGAAGCCAGTTTGCCAGTGAGCTTAAACAAATATACTTTAGCAAGTTAATAATAATAATAATGACAACAACAATAATGATAATAATAATAATAATAATAATAATAATAATAATAATAATAATAATAATAACAATAATAATAATAATAATAATAATAATTTTTAAAATGAAAAGGCGGAGGCCTTTTGGGACGTTCCAGTGTTTGGAGAGAATACAGAACTGAAAGCAAACCGTGTAGATGCCCGCATTATTAACCATGAAGAGAAGAAGGTTATAATGCTAGAAATGAGTTGCCCCTGGATAGAGAACCGTGAACGAAAAGATCAGGAAAAAAACACCAAGTACGCACCTGCGATGGGAACTTAAACAACAGTACCCAGGATATGCTGTAGATCAATACAACATAATAATAGACGTTCTGGGAGGTTGGTCTAAGGAGTTGGATCAAGTAATGAGGAAGCTGATTGGGAAGAAAGGACCAGTGGTGTTGGAAAAGATGCAGAAAGTAGTCATTTCAAGTACTTTGAACATTGCACGAACATTTAAAGTGCAAGTATGAAAGCACACCCTAGTCTGCCAACGATATTGAGACATTAGATTAATGTTTAAGTATATATTTTAAGAATGTTTTTTAGCTTTTAACATATTTTAATAACATATATAGTTTTTAGGTCTTAGGTTGATTGTATTACTTAATATGCATTATAATTTAGGTAATGCAAAAAAAAAACCCAACCGAATCAAAATCATAAGGAGGAATATGGATCAGTAAGAAAGCAGAAATATTAATATAAGGAATTTTAATTTTAGCGTTTTAGATCCGTTATCGCGAGAACATCTCCGAAGATAAGTAATAAGTGATTGGCTTAAGTGTTTTTTAATTTAACTTAATTTAATTTTTTTCGTATACTTTTTAAGGGAAATGAATTTAATTAGGATATTACCAAATTCGACGATAGGATTAAGATTGAGACCATGTCCTCAGACTGGGCATAAGTCATAAGGTTTATTCAGCATTTATCAGAAGTTATTTATTCATTTCTATATATATAAGTATGGTTTATAAGCAGATAATTAAGTCGTTAGTTTGTAAGGATTTGCGGCCTATAGGCTACGCTTATGCGCCCTATAGTGCCAAGACCGCTTATTAGAGCATTCATACGTATTTACTGCCGATAATAATAATAATAATAATAATAATAATAATAATAATAATAATAATAATAATAATAATAATAATAATAATAATAATAATAATAATAATAATAATAATAATAATAATAATAATAATAATAATAATAATAATAATGGCGGCAAGTAGAGCGGAGGTGTTTTAGCCCTCTGGCTTAAAGTGCAATTTATCTCGAAAGCAAGCCAAGTTTGAAGCACCAGAATTATACAACGGTATAATATACCTTTCTTCGAGCGAACCCTGAATTGGAGAAGCTAAAGGTGTCTACAAACGGAGATACAAAGTAATTATTTGTTGAGTTGATTTATTGTACGCTTGAGCATGGAAGAACCGACGTCAAGAGAAGAAAGAAGACCTTTACAGAAAAATAAATGGACTCAGGAAATGAATAACGATTTATTAGAATGCAAGAGAAAAGCTTTCGGTGGCAGAATTTTTTTTTTTTCGAGCAGTTTTGAAAACGCCGAAATTACCAGATTTTATTATTTATAGCTCCAAGTTAATCATCCCTGAAGGCATGAATAAAACACCATGACTTTTGTAATAATGCAATTTTCTGTAGCTTCTGTAGCCCTCATATCGTCTAAGGTTTTTAAGAATATTTGGTACTTTTGCTTAAATGAAATTTGTTTCAACTTAGATTACAACTTACTGTCATTAACAAATTAGGCCAGAAAATCTCTCTAGACGGGCTAACGATATAGTGAAAGGATTAGAGCTAATTGAGAAAAGACTAAAAGACTTTGATCAATTTTACTTAAGACAAAAATGATGTAAAAAATATTTTTTTTGTCAAAAACTTGGAATGTAACAGATGCTTTATCTGTAACTAGACGCACACGTGCGTTCACTCGTGCCCCGGAAGCCCCCTTTTAGGAGAGGCTTCAATGACCAGCCCCGTTCGTACTCTTCCCCGAGCCGTTTCACGCATTCTTCACTTAACCGTAACATAATAAAGACCTTTTTTGACCTTTTTAAAGAATATCTGATTTTAGTCAATTTGTCTGTCAGCAGCTATTAGTCGACATGCAAAACTGATATTACCAGCGAATATACCAGTTTACTCAACTTTTTATTTCACTATGTGTCTCAATTGTTTGCTGTAAAGACTTCTACAACGGCGTTTTTAACACAATAACAAATCGTGAATTTTTTCGTTCATGTTTCGGATGTTTTAAACAATAAAAGACGTTACGTGACCAACAAGGTCAATGGAACCTATCCGTTCCATGCAATGGTCTGCTTTAGAATTCCGTATTAAAATTCAGTACAAAAACCTCTCAAGATCTCTTGAATGCTTGAATGAGGAATACAATTGACTTGCTTCTACGTATGTTCGTTTAGCAACATGTAGGATGAGAAATTCGTAGATTCACAGCTCATAGGAAATACTCAGTTTATCCATGTTTATCGCGAGGGTTCTCTTTCAAGTACTCCATTTAGAGTTCGATATTTGGTCAAAGTATTGGAGATGAAGCTCAAACTAACAGCCCATTCTGAAGCTCTTATAAGTATAAAGGTATACCTGGAGTTAAAAGCTCCAAATTACATTGTGCTACTGCAGGAAAAGCCCGTCTCTGAAAGCTATTTTCTTTGTAGTCGGCCATCTTGCATTCCTAAAGTTCCTCGCTGGCGTTCACTACGGAGGTGATGAATGAAGGGCATTGTTTCTTACGTTCTTAACCAATCAGGAGTGCACACGTCACCGATTGCGCAAGAATGCTGCATTCTCGAGACGAAAAGAGGAAAAAAAAAAAAAAAAAAAAAAAAAACATTTGCAGTTTATAACTCGTTCCCGGCCTAAAGGCCTGGGCACGAGTAAAAAGTGGGCGTTCAAGGGTACAACAGTTCTTTATGCTGTCATTACTATTGAGAACAAAGACCAAATATACCTATTGTTGAACGTATAGTACCTAGTGTATCGGGCTGTCAAAAAAGTTTGATGGAAATACAAAAGGTATATATCTATCTATATATCTATGATTTGCAGAATTTTTGTGATTGAGTGTATATATATATATATTCAATAAAATGAACAAATAAATGTATCTGTAATATCATTTCGATGCTTGGTATTTATGGTCGCCACATTGGTGTACCAGAAAGGTACACCAATATGGCGGCCCCATACATTCTTACCAACAACAAGCCCACATTCAAACATTCGTATCTTCGTGGTGAAAAGCTCTTTTGACTCAATATTTTCTAGAGTTGCAAAGATTTATTTGTTCTTTGAGGTACAAGTATTTGCTGCGAGCGAAGCGAGCAGCGACACTATTTGTGGATGGATTTCCTGTGTTACCTACGACAGAGTTGGCCCGGGCTTGTTGTGGGCTTGCGGTCTTGAACTGTTGGTAGGCACGTACGTATATAGATGTAGTGAACGATGATTCGTGACGTCATCAAAATACGCTTGGTATTTCCAAAATACGCTTGGAATTCAGTATGGTCAGCGGTAAATCACTGCTCTGACGCGACAGAATGCATGACTAAGCGATTTCTCGAGTTAGGAGCTGGATGTTTGGTTGTCGTTTTGAAGTAAGGTTTTATTGTTATTACTCGTGCCCAGGCCTTTAGGCCGGGAACGAGTTATAAACTGCAAATTTTTTTTTTTCGCTTTTCGTCTCGAGAATGCAGCATTCTTGCGCAATCGGTCACGTGTTACACCCCTGATTGGTTAAGAACGTAAAAAACAATGCCCTTCATTCATCACCCCCGTAGTGAACGCCAGCGAGGAACTTTAGGAATGCAAGATGGCCGACTACAAAGGAAATAGCTTTCAGAGACGGGCTTTTCCTGCAGTAGCACAATGTAATTTGGAGCTTTTAACTCGAGATATACTTATATACTTATAAGAGCTTCAGAACGGGCTGTTATTTTGAGCTTCATCTCCAATACTTTGACCAAATATCGAACTCTCAATGGAGTACTTGAAACCGAAGCTCTCGAGACGCCATAAAGAAGTGATTCCTTTTTTGAGCTGGAAATCTACGAATTTCTCACCCTACATGTTGCTAAACGAACGCATATAGAGGCAAGTCAATTATATTTCTTATTCAAGCATTCAAGAGATCTTGAGAGGTTTTTATACTGAATTTTTATATATTTATATATTTTCATGGAACCAAGGCTCTATTTGACCTGATGCTTTTGGTCACGTAATGGATAAAACATCCGAAACATGAACGAAAAAATACACGATTTGTTATTGTTACAATATATCTCAATTGTTTGCCGTAAAGACTTCTATAACGACGCTTTTGACACAATAACAAATCGTGTATTTTTTCGTTTATGTTTCAGATGTTTTATCCATTACGTGACCAAACGCATCAGGTCAAATAGAGCCTTGGTTCCATGAAAATATATAACTAAACTAGACGCACACGTGCGTTCACTCGTGCCCTGGGAGCCCCTTTTAGGAGAGGCTTCAATGACCGGCCCCGTTCGTACTCTTCCCCGAGCCGTTTCACGCATTCTTCACTTAACCGTAACATAATATAGACCTTTTTTGACCTTTTTAAAGAATATATGATTAGTCAATTTGTCTGTCAGCAGCTTAGTGTTTGCCTTTATCCCAACATGCAAAAAATACCAGTTTATTCAACTTTTTATTTCACTATATATCTCAATTGTTTGCTGTAAAGACTTCTACAACGACGTTTTTGACACAATAACAAATCGTGCATGTATTTTTTCGTTCATGATTCAGATGTTTTATCTATTACGTGACCAAACGCATCAGGTCAAATAGAGCCTTGGTTCCATGAAAATATATAAATAAATTGTATGGCCAGAATTGTGTTAAAATTCATTACAAAAACCTCTCAAGATCTCTTGAATGCTTGAATGAAAAATATAATTGACTTGCCTCTATATGCGTTCGTTTAGCAACATGTAGGGTGAGAAATTCGTAGATTTCCAGCTCAAAGGAAACACTTCTTTATCGCGGGAGCTATGGTTTCAAGTACTCCATTGAGAGTTCGATATTTGGTCAAAGTATTGAAGATCAGGCTCAAAATAACATCCCATTCTGAAGCTCTTATAAGTGTCTAGGTAAATCTCGAGTTAAAAGCCCCATTTTCTATTGTCTCACTGCTGGAGAGGCCTGTCTCTGACAGTTGTTTTTTGGGCTGTCCGCCATCTTGCATTCCTAAAGTTCCTGACTGGCGTTCACTTCGAGGGCCTTCGAAGAGTTCGCACTCGCTCAAAGGTGATGAATGAAGGGCATTGTTTCTTACGCTGTGAACCAATCAGGAGCTTTAACACGTGACCGATTGCGCAAGAAAGGCCTCTTCTGGCGGAGAAAAGAGAAAAAAAAAACATTTGCAGTTTATAACTCGTTCCCGGCCTAAAGGCCTGGGCACGAGTAATAATTGTCTGGCCCGAATGTCGGTGTTAAAATTCAATACAAAAACTCTCAAGATCTCTTGAATGAATGAAAAATATAATTGACTTGCCTCTATATGGACTATATGCGTTCGTTTAGCAACATGTAGGGTGAGAAATTCGTAGATTTCCAGCTCAAAGGAATTGCTCTGAGTCGCGAGAGTTACATATTTTCACGTACTCCATTGAGAGCTCGATATTTGGTCAAAGTATTGGAGATCAAGCTCAAAATAACAGCCCATTCTGAAGCTCTTATAAGTGTCTAGGTATATCTCGAGTTAAAAGCTCCATTTTCTATTGTCTCACTGCTGGAAAAGCCTGTCTCTGAAAGCCATTTTTTTGGGCTGTCCGCCATCTTGCATTCCTAAAGTTAATTTCCTGACTGGCGTTCACTTCGAAGACCTTCGAAGAGTTCGCACTCGCTCAAAGGTGATGAATGAAGGGCATTGTTTCTTACGCTCTTAACCAATCAGGAGCTGTAACACGTGACCGATTGCGCAAGAAAGGCCTCTTCTGGCGGCAACCAGAGGAAAAAAAAACATTTGCAGTTTATAACTCGTTCCCGGTCTAAAGGCCTGGGCACGAGTAATAAGAGAAAAAATGACAGTAAATTTAAGATTGGATATTTTCTCAAGATTCGTTCGGAAAAGCGCGATCTCATGCCATCCAACGCGCTTTTCCGAACGAATCTTAAGAAAAAAATCCAATCTTAAATTTACTGTCATTTCTCCTGTATTACATCTTATATAGGAGCTGAAAATTTGCACTTTTACTAATAGCGAGGTGCTCTTTCTATTTCTGGCGTTCATTTTGGCGGTACTGCTTGATTTAGGGGAGATAGGATCACGTGACCTGTTAGTGCATAATTAAGGCCTATTACAAAATGAAAATTACAAATAGGAAAGATTAAAATAAAAGAATAGAAACAAATATAATACAAGACAGAAATAAATACGTTTTTTAGCTTAACTTTAAAGTCACAACAGCCGTAAATCAAAATGTATGGATAGATTTGGGGGAGGGGTGCAGGGGGTTTGCATTCCTTCCTGAGAGGAATTTTGGTCTTCAAAGGATTTTTGGTCGTTGAAACTTTTCCAAAATATTCTCTGGAGCTTGAAAGATTGTTTCAATTTTTATGTGATTTTGTTATCCTGAAACCCTAAAACGTACGAGCGGGTCATATTTTCGACCCCAAAAGGTCCGACGAGCACCTCTACCACTTTTGTAAAGGAGTACCTCCCCGTGCGTCTGTACTCTAATCGATGCACACAGATGACGTCAAAATGTGGTGAGAACAAAAAGGTACGCCACGAGACGAAGTCGAAAGTAAAATACGGCCAAAAATACAAATTCTTTGCAAATTTACGATGCAGTTATTCAGACTTAATGATGATAAGCATTTTGGCCTGACCTTTTATGAAAAAGATGCTATGCAGCTATTCAGAATAAAAGTTTGTAGGGAAGTTGGCGCAGAATTTTTGATGCAAATAAGGAGCTATTTGAAGAAATTTGAAAACATGCTGTTTTACACGTGTACATGTGCATGTTTTCAAATTTCTTCAAATAGCTCCTTATACTGCATCCAAAATTCTGCCAACTTACCTACAAGCGTTTATTCTGAATAGCTGCATCGAAAATTTAAAAGGAATTGCAATTTTTGCATGTATTTTAGCGATTTTATCTGTATAGATATATGTATATATGTATATAATTGCTTTTACAGAATTTTTGCAAAACGCTGTATGTGCACGTAAATCTTTTACATACAAATCTTATTGCTACTCAGAGTTTCATGCCGAAGCAATCATCAGGCAACTGTCAATTTAAACAAATACATGTAAAGATATATAGAGAACCACGTAAAAAACGCTGTATACATATATATATTACAATATCGATCCGTGGACTTACAAAGAATATATACCAAATAGAGCTGTAATCCCATATTCCATAATCCCATGGAAGCAGCATGGCAGCATGGCCGATTGGTCAGAGCGTTGCTCTCGTAATCTGGCGGTCCCAGGTAGATTCCCGCTCTGGCCACTAGCTGAGACTGAATTTGTTCCGATTTCGATTAGTTCAAATTCAGTTTCTCGGCCATGCTTGTAATATAGCCAACTGGTTTGCCTCCTTGCCAGTTGGGATTCTTAATCCATTTATGTTCGATTTATATGATTTAGTTAGGATTTGCAAATTGAGGTGAAAAGCCCTGTTGGGGGAGTCTCAATCATGTATTAATGTTAATGTTAATCCCGCTGCAAATCCTTGCGATTTCCCGATCCCCTACACCTCAAAAACACGAAATCCCGCTCCCGCTCGTAATTCAGGATCCCGCATCCCGCTCTAATTTTAGCCCAAATCCCGAATCCCGCATCCCATCAAACCTATTGGCCGGTAACAAAAAGAGCAAGGGACTGGGTCCAAGTTTGTAAAACCAACTTAATTAAGGTTCCAGAAAAAAATACCCCATCACATGAAAAACTAGCATACAACATGCCTCCTGACCAAGTTTGGGGATGTTTGACTTAATAGAAACAATGTTATGAGCATTCAAACCCTGCCAAAACTACAAGAAATGTATGGTGTCCAGCCAAAACGTCCAGCCACACCATACATTCTCTGTATTTTAAGACAATTTTGAAACATCATAATTCTATTTCCATTTGCTCAAACATGATCAAATTTTCAATTCTTACTAATTTTTATGTGCTCTTTCTTATTATGAAGTCTGTTTGCGAATTAACTCGTATCTAGGAAAATTGGTCCCATTCCCCTGCTCGTTTTGTTACTGGCTAATTGTGGGATCCAAACGGTGCTATTGTTGTCAATATTGCCTATTGTTTGCCTATTGTTGTTGCTGCGAGCGAAGCGAGTAGCCTCCTATTCGGAACACACTGTAATCTGTGGATGTCACTAGACGAACATGCGATACATACGATCAGCGGTTCAAGTCCATACCGTATCGAGAGTCGATTCAAGGATGTCACTAGACGAACACGCGATACATTCGATCAGCGGTACAAAATTTTTGCATGTGAGATATAATAGAAGGACAAACAAAGGCAAATGCTAATAGCGGTTGACAGACAAATTAAAGGTCTTTACTACTGCGGCTTGTTGAACTACAGGCAACCAGTGTACGGTTCGAGGTGCGTCTTGTTAAAAAGTTTATTAACGACAACATGTCAATCGCTCTTAGAGCGATAGCACTAAAACCGTGAAACAAGTACTAACTAAAAAGTTCAAATAGTGCTAATGAAACAATAGAAAACAAAGTGTTTTGCTACTATTTGTCTCTATTTAGTTACTAAGTTATTTCACGGTTTAAGTGTTATCGCTCTACTCTAGCGGCAGCTAATCTAAATGTCCTTTTTAAGCCGATTTTGGGCTCCCTTTTACATGGGCACAAGTGAACGCATGAGTGCGTCTAGTTCAATATTGAAGGTCAACTAGCAGTGTTTGTCACACAACGCACTGCAGGAGATAGACAAGAAACATGTACTTTCGTGAGTTTTAGGGAAACAGTTCTGCTCATTAACGTGGATACACCAGCTGTTTTCTGCTCGCAGCACTTCACTTTCTATTAGAAATAGCTAGTCAATATATTTTCACCTACTTGTACGTGCGGACATTTATGCATTTTTCTTGTAGAGAGTTGACCAGTGGACCTCTGGATTTGCCTTGGCATACTAGTAAAGCTCTGTTGTTATTTAGTATAAAAGTCTTTGGGCTTGGTAGAAAGTCTAGAATGAAACACAAAATGTAAATCACTGAACCCATCCATCCGTCCATCCATCCATCCATCCACCCGTCCTTCCATCATCGCGATAATCATGCAATCAACCATTGAGCAAGTCGTTCTGTCCACCGCCTGTCTCTGCACACATTCTGGGTCATCCACTGCTGTTACAACGAAGCTGGCGATTTGTTAAAACGACAAAAACAAAGAATACGTGGATTACTCTGAACAATGTCTTTTTGTTGTACTTGTCGCCTGTGGCATTGTTTCCTTCCGACCGTAGTGTATTACTACACATTCTTTCAATCATTTTGACTAATTAATCCAGCTAAAGTGGAATCCCCAAACTATATATTACGAAAGGGATCATTTGTCTTTTCTAAACAGTCAAATCAGTGAAAGGTTCTGTAGTTTCATTCAACTTTTACGCGGATATTTACGCCGTGGTAATCAGCTATTCAATAATATAATAACTCAAAATTTCAAATAAACTTCAGTTTCAATACATTAGTATGTACTCTATGTACTCATAGAGTACAGGTCTATGTACTCATAGAGTACCTATTTTTAATTCTAGTTAGCTTGGCAGGTGTTATGTCATGACTATTAATGAAGGGGAATCCCCTGGTTATGACGCAACAAGGTGTACCGCCGATATGTTAGTTATCATTCATACGAACAAAACAAACTTTGATACACATTGTAAATACGATAATTTGACCGAAAAGAAAGATTTTGGAAAAGGAAGTGCAGCAGAAAACACTAATTCGTTTCTTATAATTCTTCTGTATTGACTAGTAACATGAAGCAGTCAAACCCCAGCAGAGCTGAACTTATTGGTCGAGTCATTGTATGCGTGGATCACGCTTTGCACTGTACATTATAAACAACTCAATTGCCCTATCGCATAATGACGTCACACCAAAATATTCTATTGTTTTGACGCTAAGGATTATGGTCGCCAGAGGGGATCAGAGTGATTGCATATCAAATAAAATGCAGATGAGCAATCACTGATACATGATATATATCAAAACTCGATACATTGAAGTTCTACTTCGAAAAGAAATATTAATAGGTCCCAATTTCCACTGTTTCTGAGCATCTATCCCCAATGTAAACCAACTGTGACGTCATTATGCGATAGGGCAATTCTAATTGCTCGTGCCCAGGCCTTTAGGCCGGGAACGAGTTATAAACTGCAAATGTTTTTTTTTCTCTCTTTTCGTCCTGAGGGATTTCTGATTGGTTCGTCCTGAGGCACCTCTGATTGGTTAAGAACGTAAAAAACAATGCCCTTCGTTCATCAGTCCCCTAGGAGGCGTGAGCTCCTTGAAGCTGGGCCGGAATAAAGACTTAGGCAGGATTTAATGGCGAACCGTGATGGCTGGAGTACAGCTTTAAAAAATAGGCAGTCTATGAATACATGTGGCTATTGCATAATTCAGGGGATTTTTTCAATGAATAACATGCGTACTTTGATATAGAGCGTTAAGGTGGTGTTACAGAAGACGATTTTTAGCGACGATTTTCAGCGCAACGGCGTTGAGTTAAAAATACTTCTCGTGTAACATTACAATTGGAACAATTTTCCTTACACTTTTCGTTTCGGCAACGCGTTGCGAGTTTTTGAATCCAAGTCAGAAACTCGCAACGCAAAATATTGCAAGTTGTTGCAACGTTGTGAGGAATATCGTCGTTAAAAATCGTCTTGTGTAACACTGCCTTTTATACCCGGGGGGGGGGGACTCCATTGTCAAAGGATCGGGTATGCTCGTCGTATCTCTTAGGGGTAAAAATCAGCGATTTGGTATCTTTTAGGGTGTTAAAATTGAAGTTTAGAGTTTTAGCATTTCCTGGTATCATTTAGGGTATCAAAAGAGCCCATCGCTTATAATATCTTGTTCTCAAACGGAAGAAATTTGCCAAACAAAAGCATGTCGATCGTCCAATTTTGTGGTCATAATAATAATGTTCATTGGCTTGTTATCGCTGGTATCTCTTAGGGGTTAAAAAATCGTCCGGCCACGCCCTTTTAAAAAGACTTCCGGTATCTTTTAGGGGTATTTTTGAAAATTTCCGACGAGCATACCCGATCGTTTTACAATGGAGTCCCCCCCCCCGGGCTTTTATACATTACTCACTGCAGCGTATCAGACTCATTGTACGTTGCACTACGGTCAAAGGTCACCTGAAAAGTGCCGCATTGTCTACCGTATTTGACACTATAGATCAAACGAATGATAAATACAATTCCATTACATACAATGTATATAAATCTCTCATTTTATCAATATTCCACACCAATGGTAAAATGGTTTTCAATTTTAAACCTGTGAAACAATTACTATTTAGTAGTACACAACTAGAAAAGAAAAACATTGAAATTAGAGTTCACTCCTGTATAAAATCTCAAGAATGGCGGTCACTTAATCAGTTTTCTTGCCATGTTTGTGTTAATCAGACTGGTAAAATAATAGCAGTAGAAAGTGAAAGTGAAAGCTATCGCTTCACTTTCTACTGCTATTATTTTATAATAGCGAGGCTACTAAATCGATATTAAAGGAGAAATCACTTGCATTGAGCGTGATTGACGAGACCGTTTACTGAAATCAAAGAACCTGGAAAATAAAATTGTAACATGTAAGCAAAAAATGATTATCTGATTATAGCTTCGATAAACTATGTAGCTTCAGTAACTTAGCATTTATGGTAAATTAAAGTTCGGGGAAAAAACCATTCCAAGCACGCTAATGAAGTTAGAATATCATTAATTCAAATATGTGTTGAAATAGCTTACCGTCTTCTTTAGCGATTGACTCAAGCAAGTAGCTGCTCGAGGACGGAGCTAGGGTGACCAACAACATTATTGCTAAATAGGATGAATTCATCTTTATGCCGGTGCTAGCTATAAGTTACTATAAAACAGCTTTGTTTCAAATTCAGGCTAGTTAAGGATTCACTCGAAACTCGTACTGTTCTGTATAAGTGTTTTTGCGGAATGTAATGATCACGAGGCAGGCCCGACCGAGCTCATCAATTTTAATAGGGAAAGTCCCTCCGGAAACAGATGACCAAGGATGCTGGTCATTCGCTTCATTTCTAACTTTCCGGTCACGAAGTCGATTTATGATCAGGAGGGTTTTAGGCCTTAAGGTAGTTCGGGACCCTTGCTACTGCGCATCTCCGCGCGCATTCGAGCGCGCGCACTTTTATTAAAGAACATTCGCTTGTCCGTGGGAAGTCTGGGCACTAGTGAGTCAGCGATTGAAAACCGAAGAAATTCGTTTTTTGGTGAAGAAAAATAGTACTTTATCGACCAGATTCTGCAAACAAATTTATCAAAACATGTTGTGCACCGTGTAAAGTAGGAGAAAAAGTTCGAACTATAAAATTTAGCGAATTCTTATGAGTCGAAAAGGAGCAGAGAACAACGCTAAAATGGCTGATTTTTTGTGTTCGTTTTCGAAGATTTTTACCCTTTGTTCTTCTCTAACTCTTTAAACAGTACGGTGACCCCCTGATTTTATGAATAATTTATGCTCATAATTTTATAAACTTTTCGTATAAAGAAAAAAAAGAATACTTCTATCGTTTCGATTTTGAGTAAATGTATCATTTTTCTGTCTGATCCTCCAAAAACGTGTATTCTGGAAGGCCATTTTTCGCATATTATTGTTGATATTTCGGTTCTTTGCAAATTGTTCGGCAACAACTTAGTTCCAAGTGTTTTTCTGCATCCCAGGCTATCATTTTGCTTGCTTTTAAATACATTTGATTGTTCCAAAATTCTTATAATTTGACCAGACATCGCGAGGCCATTTTTCGTAAAAAGATCACCAAACACCCCACATCTCCCCCCTCATATCTCAAGAGTGACCTCGGTGACCCCCCATTTTTATTTTACATTTTATTTCCTCCTATGCCCCTCTTTCTCTGTAGGAATTTTGAAGGCAAGTTTATCGTAAAAATTCATGAGTCCCGAACTACCTTAAATGGCAACAAATTCAATGTTTCTTCTTGACGAACATTTCGTGGACTTCAACCTAAGCAAGGACTAGCAAGCATTAATTGGCAGGCCATAAAAATACGCCGAGTTAACTAGCCTTGTATACGGATTGAAATGATCATCTACAGAAATGAAATCAGTGACCGTCAAAGTGAATTTGAACACTATTTTTCAGACCACATTAAGAGGGGGTCCTAGGGGTTTGCGGGATTGCGGGATTGACCATTTTTTTGTGCGGTATTGCGGTATTTTACAAAAAAATTGCGGGATTGCGGGATTTTCAAATCCTGCGGTATGCGGTATTTTCTTTTTTGAGCTGCGGTATTACGGGAAAAACGATTTGAAATTGCGGTAATGCGGTATGTTTGAGGCCTGCGAGATGCGGGATTTTGCTTCTGGCGCTCGATAGAAAATTTCATGTTTCTGTGATTCATGTTTCTGCGCGTGAGGTCCCGTGGGAGTGGTATTTCGAATTTTTCGTGTGGTGAGCCGTATTTTTGAATTTTTCATGCGGGATAGCGGGATTGACCATTTTTCGTGCGGGATTGCGGTATTTTCTCATCCAGAAAGAGTCCTTTTGTAAACTTGTAATTCAGCTGGTAAAAATTCCGCACGAGACAGGATATGACGCCTATTGATAGCAAGCAATTGGTGCTATTTTCCAAGTTTCAGTATTAAACGATTTCAGTGTTGGTATTTTTACTGGTATCCTTATTGGTCTTTTTAGTGTTTTTATGATAGAGAGAGAACAATGGCTTGAAAGTTGAGTTGTGACTTTGAAACAATTTTGGCCCAAACTCGCTGTTGTGCCGCTAAAACGGACATCCCTATTACATTGTTCTTCATTATCTTGTTTCTTTATATACTTATTTGATTATATGTTCTGAACAAACAAAACTAAATACACCTATCAAAAACAAAACAAAGTTTAATGTAAGTCTGTCATTATCTATATATCATAACATTATTGTCAGTGAGGTTACAGTGTATACGTACCTCAGTATATAGCTAATTCAATTAATGCTGTCGCTGAAAAAAGCCCAAAGCCTAAAGCTTTGAGAGCGGAATCATGAAATTTTTTTATCGCCGTGACATCATTACAATAAGAAACTCACTCTATAATGTTTGCAAATTCTACAACTTGGACACATATTCCTTAATGTCTCAGATAGCCTACAGCGAAGTTTGTTACTAAACAAAAGATAGTTGAAAGGTTTTAGCCTTTAGGCTTTTTTCAGCGACAACGTTAATTGAAATAGCTATATTTAAAATTTGTAATGTACTATATATATTTAGCTAGTATCAACTGTCTCTCCCTCCACTCCGTTAAAAAAAACGCGTGATTAGGTGCAAAAGTTTTTCTAACCCCTCGGGTTGTATTTTTGCACCCTTCACTTTTATATCATATCTTTTGTAAATTATTCTATTTTGTGTGGAAAATAAAAAAACCTTTGAACCATCTTACGTACAGACTTTAATTCCTTGTGGCCTACGTAGCTGACGCTAAGCGGAAGGGAAGAGGGCAAGGAGAAAGAAAGGGAATAGTGCCGATACTTATCCCTCGCCTCCAAAGGCCTATTCACCTAGTGAGTCGCGCTAGTTAGAAAGGCCAAAGGCTGCAAATTTTGCAAGTCAGTTTTGAATTGGAGTGCTGTTTACTTACTGGCAGGGTTGTTGAATTCGAAACTTTGCTGTGATGCTCTCTTGAAACTTTGCTGTGATGCTACTTCTATTTGATTGCTCTTTTTCCCAGTGTAATGATCCACACAATAGCATAATATACTTTTCTCCTCATCTATTGGCCTTCTCTCAATGAGAAGCCAGTTTGCCAGTGAGCTTAAACAAATATACTTTAGCAAGTTAATAATAATAATAATAATAATAATAATAATAATAATAATAATAATAATAATAATAATAATAATAATAATAATAACATGATAATGATGATGATGATATTTATTCAGGAAGCCCACACCACATTACGTGGTTATTTAGTGAGATCACATAAGTAAGAACACATCAATTTGCGACAAATTTCACCTCATTTGCCTTGGCAATGAACTTAATTGTCATTTTCTATATATATATATATATATATTCAATAAAATAAAAATAAAAATATAAAATAATAATAATAATAATAATAATAAATAATAATAATAATAATAATAATAATAATAATAAATAATATATAATAATATAATATAATAATATAAAATATAATTATAATAAATGACTGACTTGTTAAAAAAAACTATAAAACATGATATATTGCAAAATAGATATTCTCTGCTATATAATTTAATTATAATTATAATAATCATAATAATAATCATAATAATAATAATAATAATAATAATAATAATAATAATAATAATAATAATAATAATAATAATAACATGATAATGATGATGACGATATTTATTCAGGAAGCCCAAACCACATTACGTGGTTATTCAGTGAGATCCTGCAAGATCGATTTCACGTGACATAGACAAGGCGCAAAACTGAAAAAGTTGATCGCAAAAAGTGCAGAAGGCATTTTGGGGTAGAGGCTGGTAACATAACTATTCTAAACCGATTTTTCATGCTGAATGCGAATATGACTGTTACCAAGACGTATTCTGCAATCTTATACGTGTAAATGACGTATTTTGTGAATGGGATGGCGTATAAAAGAATTCGTTCCCTTGCTTGTCATCCGTCATTTTGCTCAGTCACAAAACTAGCTAAGTCACAATTCCGTTGGTAACGAATCAAAGCACCAAAAATCGGCTATAAACATTTATGTGTTAGGAGCAATAACACTAGTACAGAGAACAAGGCTAGAGAACACTCTTTACCATTGTTTGCATAATTATCCATTGCGTTAGCAAATTAAAAGCATTGACTCGGAATTAATAAGCTGATAGGCTACCGTGAATCCAATAATACATGTTCTGACAGTCGCAAAAAAACAAGCTTTGTTTAAACTGATGTCGGAAAACGCCATCTCAGTTTGTGTGACTGTTTTAACTCACTTTCAAATGATTGACGCATTTTCTAAAAGTTGCAGAATTTTTGTGTTTGAGTGTATATTTAACAAATCGAACATAGTTTTCCATTGTCTGTCCTGTTATTGATCATAGATGACGTCAAAAAATTTTCAAAACTCAAGTGAAACCACGAGCGTAGCGAGAATAGATTCCATTTTTCCGTGCGTCTGTACTCTAATCGATGCACAGATGACGTCAAAGTGTGGTGAGACCAAAAAAAGTACGCCACGAGACGAAGTCGAGTGGCGTGACTGTTATTCTCACCACATTTTGACGTCTTCTGTGCATCGATTAGAGTACAGACGCACGGAAAAATGGAATCTATCTGTTTTATATAATATTTATCGAAACATTCCAACCAATCAGAGCGCGCGTAAGATTCGATGACGCCATCTATGTGTGTGTACTCTAATCACACATGGTTGTTCGACCAATCAGAGCGCGCGTAATATGCCAATTATTATATAAAACAGGACAGACAATGGAAAACTATGTTCGATTTGTTTTTTTTTTAACAACACTTCACACAAAACAAATGGATTCCATTTTTCCGTGCGTCTGTACTCTAATCGATGCACAGATGACGTCAAAATGTGGTGAGAACAAAAAAGTACGCCACGAGACGAAGTCGAAAGTAAAATACGGCCAAAAATACAAATTCTTTGCAAACTTACGATGCAGTTATTCAGACTTAATGGTGATAAGCACTTTGGCCTGACTTTTTACTCGTTACTCGTGCCCAGGCCTTTAGGCCGGGAACGAGTTATAAACTGCAAATGTTTTTTTTTTCTCTGTTCGTCGCCAGAAGAGGCCTTTCTTGCGCAATCGGTCACGTGTTAAAGCTCCTGATTGGCTAAGAGCGCAAGAAACAATGCCCTTCATTCATCACCTTTGAGCGAGTGCGAACTCTTCGAAGGTCTTCGAAGTGAACGCCAGTCAGGAACTTTAGGAATGCAAGATGGCGGACAGCCCAAAAAATGGCTTTCAGAGACAGGCTTTTCCAGCAGTGAGACAATAGAAAATGGAGCTTTTAACTCGAGATATACCTAGACACTTATAAGAGCTTCAGAATGGGCTGTTATTTTGAGCTTGATCTCCAATACTTTGACCAAATATCGAACTCTCAATGGAGTACTTGAAAACTGCATGAAGCTCTCGCGACTCGGAGCAATTCCTTTGAGCTGGAAATCTACGAATTTCTCACCCTACATGTTGCTAAACGAACGCATATAGAGGCAAGTCAATTATATTTTTCATTCAAACATTCAAGAGATCTTGAGATGTTTTTGTAATGAATTTTAACACAATTCTGGCCATACAATTTATTTATATATTTTCATGGAACCAAGGCTCTATTTGACCTGATGCGTTTGGTCACGTAATAGATAAAACATCTGAAACATGAACGAAATACACGATTTGTTATTGTGTCAAAAACGTCGTTGTAGAAGTCTTTACAGCAAACAATTGAGATATATAGTGAAATAAAAAGTTGAATAAACTGGTATATTTTTGCATGTTGGGATAAACGCAAACACTAAGCTGCTGACAGACAAATTGACTAATCATATATTCTTTAAAAAGGTCAAAAAAAGGTCTATATTATGTTACGGTTAAGTGAAGAATGCGTGAAACAGCTCGGGGAAGAGTACGAACGGGGCCGGTCATTGAAGCCTCTCCTAAAAGGGGCTCCCAGGGCACGAGTGAACGCACGTGTGCGTCTAGTTATGAAAAAGATGCTATGCAGCTATTCAGAATAAACGTTTGTAGGGAAGTTGGCAAAATTTTTGATGCAAATAAGGAGCTATTTGAAGAAATTTGAAAACATGCTGTTTTACACGTGTACATGTGCATGTTTTCAAATTTCTTCAAATAGCTCCTTATACTGCATCCAAAATCCTGCCAACTTACCTACAAGCGTTTATTCTGAATAGCTGCATCGAAAATTTAAAAGGAATTGCAATTTTTGCATGTATTTTAGCGATTTTATCTGTATAGATATATGTATATATGAGGAGTGATCAGTTAAAAGGGGTCTTAAAGGTTGACCATAAGATAGGCTGTAACGCACGGTGTGCAAGTCGACCCCGTTTTAGCATTCTCTGCGCTACAATCATAGCTGGTCTAAGGAAAAACACTGTACGCGTCCAAACATGCATCCCATAATGCATTTCTTCCGCTCGATCAGATACAGCGGAAGAAAAGGATTATGGGCATTGATGAAAAATTTGCACAGCACCCGTCCCCTACTCTTAGTCTTAGAAATTTCTTAGAAGTGCCGAGCCCCCGTCGCTAACAGGCCCCAGACGGCACCGATTGCCTTCTTTACAGTTCAAAACTCGCCGAAATGGCCTTGTTGGCTTGGGGAATGCATCACAGAACGACCAGAGAAGCCTCAATACTCCGGAGATCACAGTTGAACCTTGTCGCCGTAATTACTGTGACAGACTCTTTCTTCGTAAAGTCGCTTCCCACTCCTGAGTTCTTCCAGGAGATTGTCTCCGCCGTCTTTTCTTGCTTAATGATGCAAGTCAAGCGTCACTGGATAAGTGAGCCTTCAGTCTTCTAGAACAGCACCAAATTGACAGTTACCTTGACAACCACCATTGTTTCTCTTTCCTGTTTTTTTTTTTTTTTTTCTTCTCTCTTTTTCTCTTTTACAAACACATTTTTCTGTTTTTCTCTCTTCTCTCTTTCTTATTTGTTGGTTTTTTTTATGCTGGGCCTATAGGCCCAGTATACTTGTTTTTGGCGAGTTAGGTATGATCGGAATTTCGGGTGGGTAGCTCCCTTGTCTGACAACAATGTGTTTGACGGACATGTGTCTAACAAGCCTATATTGCTTCAAAACAATCTTTCGGCCTGTTCAAAACCCTTTACGAGACTTAGAGTTCTAACTTGCAAAGACGAATGTAAACTGAAAATCAAATTTGTTTATTAATACTACTAGTATCAGTAAGATCAGAAATTTGTGACTCAAATAAGCGGAACCTTTTTTGAAGCAATGTAGCAATGCAACAAACCTTGACTGATAAAAAACCTTTAGTATAGGATATTAATAGTCTTGAGAAGTACTTGTTGAGATGGATATAAGCCTGTAAATCCGTGTGATAAATCAAAGAGAATTTTGCCATAAAATCTTCAGTGACTATTATAAATAGCGCGAAAGCTCATTTATCGAGATTTCCATGATTTGCTCTCGTATTTTGATTATAAAAAGGGCGTGTATGATTGTTACAAGTTCTGTTCCCAGCCAATCAGAAATGGGTGTTCCAACGATCAAATAAACAATAAAAAGATAACAATCTTCGCGGGCTCAAGTCCAAAATTGCTTTTTTTCGGGAGAGGTGGGGGAGGGGGACAATTGCCCCACTGGCTCTCCCTCGCTACGCCACTGAAACCGGCATGTACATTGAAACATGCAGTAAAGAATTCTTGCACCACAACAAGTAACACCCTTTAGATTAAATCGACATTCTTCAGTCTCAACTGAAAATTACTAAGCCCCACAATTTCTTTGTATATTTTAGTTGTCATATGCCCAGCAGACTTGACACGCTTTTCCCGTGTCAAGACTTGTTTAGTTTGTTTTTGATTCCCACTTAATTGGCAAAAGAAATCCGAACAACTATTGTCTTTCTTTTCTGTGTTTGTTTTTCCTTCTTACTTTCTTTCTCACCCAAACGCGCTCTTCAGTTTTTCTGTTCATTTTTTTCTTTTCTCTCTATTTTTTTTCTATTCTTTTGAGAGTTTCGTTGTTGTTGTTGTTCTCTCTCCTATCTTCGCCGAGAAATGACCAAACCCTAAAGATTGCTGTTAAAGCGGCAAATCTGGAAGATGGTACATCAAAGGGGTCTTAGCAAAGAAGACCCTTTTAAGTGATCACAGCTCATATGTATATAATTGCTTTTACAGAATATTTGCAAAACGCTGTATGTGCACGTAAATCTTTTACATACAAATCTTATTGCTACTCAGAGTTTCATGCCGAAGCAATCATCAGGCAACTGTCAATTTAAACAAATACATGTAAAGATATATAGAGAACCACGTAAAAAACGCTGTCAATACATAGAGGATATTACATGGGCGCGCGGAGATACGGATTTTATCTTCGAGTGTTGAAAAGATCTCTCACGAGCGAGCGCAGCGAACGAGTGAGAGATCTTTTCAACAAGAGAAGATAAAACCGTATCTCCAAGCGAACATGTAATGTTCTATTTATCATATAATTATCAAATTAAGAGACAACAAACTATCTTTAGAGTAAATGCGCTCAATTAACCATGGTAACGATCTTTTCACTAGTGAAAAGAACAAGTTTTCGAACTTAAGAAATATAGGTATTTTATAAATAATTATAGGATAAAACCGTATCTCCAAGCGAACATGTAATATTCTATTTATCATATAATTATCAAATCAAGAGACAACAAACTATCTATATCGATCTGGACTCACAAAGAATACCGAATAGAGCTGTAATCCCATATCCCATAATCCCATAGGAGGCAGCATGGCCGAGTGGTCAGAGCGTTGCTCTCGTAATCTGGCGGTCCCAGGTTCGATTCCCGCTCTGACCACTAGCTGAGACTGAATTTGTTCCGATTTCGATTAGTTCAAATTCAGTTTCTCGGCCATGCTTGTAATATAGCCAACTGGTTTGCCTCCTTGCCAGTTGGGATTCTTAATCCATTTATGTTCGATTTATATGATTTAGTTAGGATTTGCAAATTGAGGTGAAAAGCCCTGTTGGGGGAGTCTCAATCATGTATTAATGTTAATGTTAATCCCGCTGCAAATCCTTGCGATTTCCCGATCCCCTACACCTCAAAAACACGAAATCCCGCTCCCGCTCGTAATTCAGGATCCCGCATCCCGCTCTAATTTTAGCCCAAATCCCGAATCCCGCATCCCATCAAACCTATTGTGGGATCCAAACGGTGCTATTGTTGTCAATATTGCCTATTGTTTGCCTATTGTTGTCAATATTGCCTATTGTTGTCAATATTGCCTATTGTTGTCAATATATTTTCACCTACTTGTACGTGCGGACATTTTTGCATTTTCCTTGTAGAGAGTTGACCAGTGGACCTCTGGATTTGCCTTGGCATACTAGTAAAGCTCTGTTGTTATTTAGTATAAAAGTCTTTGGGCTTGGTAGAAAGTCTAGAATGAAACACAAAATGTAAATCACTGAACCCATCCATCCGTCCATCCATCCATCCATCCACCCGTCCTTCCATCATCGCGATAATCATGCAATCAACCATTGAGCAAGTCGCTCTGTCCACCGCCTGTCTCTGTACACATTCTGGGTCATCCACTGCTGTTAAAACGAAGTTCGCGATTTGTTAAAACGACAAAAACAAAGAATACGTGGATTACTCTGAACAATGTCTTTTTGTTGTACTTGTCGCCTGTGACATTGTTTCCTTCCGACCGTAGTGTATTACTACACATTCTTTCAATCATTTTGACTAACTAGACGCACAATGGTGCGTTTACTCGTGCCCAGCCCAAGGAATTGAGCCAGCTTGGGATACCTGTGGTCTTACATAAGCTAGATGCCAAAGCTGCATGGTCTTTGGCAGCCATCAGTTTATTTGCTTGGTTGCCCATCCAATTTGTAATATTTTCAAATAATAAAATTTAAGTGTCTAATGTATTCTAGAGTTACTTTGCAGATGAAAGAAAAAGGACTATTTGGTTTGTATTAGTGATGTTGTTACTGAAAACAAAAGAAAACAAAAAGATTGACAGTCTGCTATTAGTTAGCCAGTTCTTTTACTAGCAAAGGAATGTGCTCGATTGCCTAAGCATCAATTTGGGGAACAATATATCAAAATTTCTATGCACACACATTCCAGCTGACTTTTTTTTCTGGGGAAGGGAGAACAGGATAATCCAGAGAAAAGGGGTAATCCTGCACTACCATTAGAATGAAGCTTGTGATTTGTTCAAACATTTCAGTAAAAAAAATATGTGGATTATGATGAACAATGCCTTTTGTTCTACATTTAATCTCTCTCCTTTGTTTTGTTTTACCATTCTTTGTTACTTGAACAAATCACAAGCACTCTTCTGACCGTGCGCAGTGTATTACTTGAGAAAAGCTCCAGAAACAAGGCAGAAAACAAATCTTTCAGCATTTAAGTTTCTCATCAAGTGATTTATTGCACCAATCTTCCTTTTATACATCTTCCTCATGAAAGACGGAGGTTATCATACAAACTTGGCTAATAAATGAGATATACCTCCCTGAAAACTTATTGTGTGAATAATTTCTATACAGTTTCAAATAGATGTATGCAACAAAGACTTAACACAAAAATGTACTATAATAGCTTAGAAGTAGAATATCAAAATGAAATAAAAGGCATAAATTCTTGATAAGTACAACCAAACTCTTGGTTTGGGCTCCCTGTGGTTGCCTATTCTTTTGTGATATATTTCAAAATCAGCAAACTGGAAATATGAACGCTCTTGACTGCACAGGGAATATAATTCCAGAACTGATAACTGATAAAATTATTCTCTAAGTACTAAAGCGATTTTTAGTACCAAACACAAATATCTTGACGAGTGAAAGACACTTTAGCCGGCTTTTAGTAAATCAAATCGAACATTCAACTGCCTCGAATTAAGAAAGTTTTGTCAGTAACATGAAAATGCCAGTCATCTAAAAATTCCAAGTCTAAACAACAGAGGGATATAAATATATGTCTCAAACCAGCTTAGTCATGTTTTAGAAAGCGAGATTTGCAAGCTAACATTTGAATATATCGTCGATTAGTAAGTAAATTTTGAATGAAGAAGCTTGAATTTACCTTGATTGAGACTCACGAGAGACTCCTATAACGCAATGGCTCGATCCGACTGCATTTATAGTGAAGTTTAAGTTACTAAACATTCCTGACTCGTGAAAATAACTCTGTTTTGCTCAGAAAGTTTACTGCTTTGCTTCGATTGAGGCAATATTAAGTCAAACTGAGCTGAGTCATGTTGTCGCGATGGAACGTGCGTGGCCTCGTTTCCATGCCTACCTAATTTGCATACACATTTGCGACTACGAACATAGATAGATAGATAGATTGATAGAACCGGTAAACCTAGACTCGTGCCGGCCTACGGCCTGGGCACGAGTAATTAATCCAGCTAAAGTGGAATCCCCAAACTATATATTACGAAAGGGATCATTTGTCTTTTCTAAACAGTCAAATCAGTGAAAGGTTCTGTAGTTTCATTCAACTTTTACGCGGATATTTACGCCGTGGTAATCAGCTATTCATTAATATAATAACTCAAAATTTCAAATAAACTTCAGTTTCAATACATTAGTATGTACTCTATGTACTCATAGAGTACAGGTCTATGTACTCATAGAGTACCTATTTTTAATTCTAGTTAGCTTGGCAGGTGTTATGTCATGTTATGTCATTTCCAGCTCTAATTCCTTTTCTGACTACCTATCTCCAAGCACTTCATCAGATAGTTTTTTTGTGCTTCCTACAAACTCATGCGAAATTGAATCTATTATCTCAAATCTGGATGCTTCCAAAGCTCTTGGTCCTTATAAGATTCCTCTGAAACTGCTAAAGTCTTCCAAATCAATTGTTGCTCCTATACTTTGTCATATCTATAATCTATCTTTTGAAACGGGCATTTTTCCAGACAAATTAAAGCTCTCGCGTGTTATTCCGCTGCATAAAGGCGATTCAACGGAAGATATATCTAATTACAGACCGATATCTATTATCTCGCCTTTCTCTAAAATACTTGAGAAACTGATGAACAAAAGATTGATATCGTTCTTAGATAAAAACAACATCTTGTACTCAACTATCAGTTTGGCTTTAGGAAGAAACATTCCACTACCCTAGCTTTAGTTGAAATTGTTGACAACCTTCTGAATCTGATTGATAAAGGTTTCTATTCATGTGGAGTTTTCATCGATTTCTCGAAGGCTTTTGATACTGTTAATCATAAAATCTTACTTCAGAAAATGAATCACTATGGAATTCGTGGAATTGCTCTAAACTGGTTTTCAACCTACTTACTTAATCGGTCGCAATTCGTAGATTTTAATGGTTGTCTTTCTTCTGTTGTTTCAACATCTTGTGGTGTGCCTCAAGGCTCGATCTTGGGACCATTATTATTTTTAATTTATGTAAATGATATTGCCAACTGTAGTTCACTACTCAACTTTCGTTTATTTGCAGATGACACCAATTTGTTTTTGGAGCACAAGGACCCTAATGACTTAATGCTTCTTGTGAATAACGAACTTGTTAACCTGACAAATTGGATCAATGCCAATAAATTATCACTGAATATCAAAAAATCGAAATTCATGCTTATCTCCTCTCCACAAAAAAAGACTTCTGATCCATTTGTTATATTGCTGAACGGAATTGCACTTGAACAAACAGATTCAATAAAATATCTAGGAATCTATATTGATAAAAACTTAACTTGGAACGAACATATAAATGCCGTATGTAATAAGATTTCAAAGAACATAGGAATACTTTGCAAACTGCGGCATTATGTAGATATTGACACTCTCAGATCTGTATATTTTTCTCTAGTCTTTCCGTACCTTCAATATGGAGCTCTGACTTGGGGTGTAACGTATCAATCTCGAATTAACAGAATCCATGTGCTTAACAATAAAGCCCTCAGAATTATGACTTTTTCAAATTCTAGATCTCATGCACCTCCAATTTATCGGTCTCTTCGCATTTTACAGTTTAAAGATATTGTATTTACGCAAATTGCCTTACTTATGTATGATTATTACCAGGGTTCTCTTCCTCCTGCTTTCTATTCTTATTTTCAAGAAATTTCCACTTTGCACAATTACTGTACTCGACAGTCGAAATCAAATTTTTTCATTCCCTCGGTTTCTACAAATTATGGTAAATTCTCCTTAAAATTCAATGGGGCTAAAATCTGGAACTCTATTGATGAGTCTGTGAAAGTCCTCTCTAGAAACTCGTTCAAGAAAAATATCAAGGAAATCTGTTTTCTTTCTTACGATTAAATTTTGTCATTCTCTTTTTACTTGTTTAGCTAACTTTTCAGCATTTTGAATTAGCCTTGCCACATCCTTTATTTTCAACTTAATTGCAGATCAACTTGTGCTGGTTTCCCGTCCACTCGCCTATTTAAGCCAACTGATGGTGAACTGGCCCGAAAACTTAAGTTACTCCAGTTCACCAGCACTATCGCCTGCTTACCTGTTCAATGTAATACCGTTTTTTCCCTATTTTTCTTCTCTTTCTATATATATATATTTATATATTTCAAATCATATATATGTATATCTAATCTTGTATATAGCTATATATGTTTTGTATATATACTTATCTATAGTATATATTTGTATTATTTTTCCCCTCAATTCACCTGTATGATCAGATATATATATATATATATATATATATATATATATATATATATATATATATATATATATATATATATATATATATATATATATATATATATATATATATATATATATATATTTTTGTAAGTGCAAATAAAACAACAACTTCAACTTCATGACTATTAATGAAGGGGAATCCCCTGGTTATGACGCAACAAGGTGTACCGCCGATATGTTAATTATCATTCATACGAACAAAACAAACTTTGATACACATTGTAAATACGATAATTTGACCGAAAAGAAAGATTTTGGAAAAGGCAGTGCAGCAGAAAACACTAATTCGTTTCTTACAATTCTTCTGTATTGACTAGTATCATGAAGCAGTCAAATCCCAGCAGAGCTAAACTTATTGGTCGAGTCATTGTATGCGTGGATCACGCTTTGCACTGTACATTATAAACAACTCAATTCTAATTGCTCGTGCCCAGGCCTTTAGGTCGGGAACGAGTTATAAACTGCAAATGTTTTTTTTTTCTCTCTTTTCGTCCTGAGGGATTTCTGATTGGTTCGTCCTGAGGCACCTCTGATTGGTTAAGAACGTAAAAAACAATGCCCTTCATTCATCAGTCCTCTAGGGGGCGTGAGCTCCTTGAAGCTGGGGAATAAAGACTTAGGCAGAATTTAATGGCGAACCGTGATGGCTGGAGTACAGGTTTAAAAAACAGGCCCCTTGAGCAGTAAAAAACCCAAAGTCGAGCTTTATTTTACTTGAGGCATACCCAACTCCATTATAAGAGCGTTAGAATGGACAGCTATTTTGAACTTGGTCTCCGATTCTAAATAAGATCTTAGCTCGAATTTTACGAGGTCTTAAAGAAAACAAGACTCTTGGAATGTGGGGTCAAGGCGTATTGGCAAAAATCTGTCACGGAGCTAGCTCTGGAAGATAAGTAGGGCTTATTTGATATTATAGGATGAATAGAATATAGTAGTCTTTATTTTACTATATAGATATTGGGAAGTCTTAATATCATACTAGTTAGCAATATTACCAAATCCCGATATGTTGAGAGCCAAGTAGGCCGTTCTTATCAAAGTGTAACGTAAAAGGCTACGGTCAAAGTCGTCACCCAAACTGGACGGTTGATTGTAGACACACGTACAATTGAAGCTGAGCGTTTGTGTCAGTACTTCAGATCGATAGAATAAAATGAGAGATTTAACACTCCATGTGGTTGAATTCTATTTGTCTTTGGTTTGATCATTGAACATGTCTAAAAACGTAAATAATTTGGCCGTCACGGTAGATTATTTATATGGCATGGTAAATTGATACAGTTCGTTAACAGGGCCTCACCTGGGCACGAGTGCGTCTAGTTAAAATAGATATTGGGAAGCCTTATTAATAGCGGAGAGGCCCGCGCGAGCGGAGCACCATACCTAAGAAAAAATGGTAACCCATCCAGTTGATTTTTCATGGACACACAGGGAGCCCAACGGCTGTACGTCCGTCCGTACGTACATACGTCCGTACGTATGCTGATTGGCTGATTGATTTTTGGCGCCAACTTGACGCGCGCTGACACTTTGAAACCTGAAAATTTACAAGTTTCCTTGCAGTTTTAACTTGCAAAACTTAAAAATATTATTCTCGAAACCTCGTAAAAATTTAGCGATTTTCATGATCATTAATCTGTGCCAATATTGACGGGTTAAAACGAAAACTGAACGTACGTTTTAATTTTTTTCGGGCCCAGTGTCGTTTCAAAAACTGCTCGAAAGACGAAGGACACAGAGAACATTTTCAAAGTTGGACGACTTTTTTTAGTTGGATTCGTAGCTTCAAAAAACTTCTCATGATGAATGAGTCATTGAGGATCGTGTATTTTTCGTTTCGTGAAGATGCCTTCAGTAAAGCTGCTTAAAAATCTAGCCAAAGTTGGAAATCAAGAATCGTCTGCATTGAGCGTGAAACAAGGACTGTGCTTCTAAAAGCACTTCAAGGTAAAGACCCTGGCCAGAAAATGATGTCAAAAAGTCTCTTGTACCTATATTTGATCATTTATCTTTTATTTGGGATTAGTGAAAAAAAATTGATTTTGAACTTATTTCATCTCCACTAATGTGTATAAATACAGCTTAAGTTTGGGTCTGCAATTTAATGAAAAAAAAAAAAATGACAGGAAAAAAAGAAGGAATTTTGCATGCAAACTAGAGCTGTTTTACCATTAAGCATGAAGTTGCTCAGTGAGTCCTATGAGCCCTTAAATGCAAATTGAAAATGCTTAATTCCTTGTTTTCTTCTTATGTCAAGTATCTGTTTTGATGTCAAGTATCTGTTTTGATAATTATCCAGGATGTTGAAGAGGTTTAATTACTGTTTTGGAGATTTTTGCTTTCTATTTTTGAGAATTATGAACCATGACTACAAAGTCAATTAAATCTGACAGTGAATCTGAATATTACAATATACTGTAATAAAGGTCACTGAGCTTACGAGCCCATACAATATACAAACCAAAACAAATGATTATATAATAATTTTCATTTCAGTTTTTTAAGCCCTTTACAATTGGGCAATTACCACAGGAAGCCCAAATCATTTGAATCAAGAACACAAAAAAATATTAAAATTAAAATGGAGCTTTGCTATTAGGCAGTAGTTGTTTTGAATTGTTTTACATGTTCATCTTAAGGAGGCTTCCTACAATTTTTCTTGTGCTCGACCGGTCAACTTGAAACGGCTGTAGTTCTTACATGAAAGCACCCACAGTTATGACCTTTCGTCCATTTACTACATAAAGACTGAAATTTTTATTGGTGCGTATTTTGTTTACATCAGGGTTACCATAGCGACGAAACAATGACGTCACCGTTTTAGATTCCAAGCAATTTTACGCGTTTTTCGACCTAAACTTTTAAAATGACACACAAGACGTTAATATTTAGGACTTTGCCTAGCAGCATACGAATTTTGGAGAAATTCGTATAGACAGATTTTGAATTATTCGAGGCGCAATTTTTTAACCCCAAAAATCACATTTTCTAGTTTTCGATTCCATAATTTTAAAAGCAAAGCAGCATGACAACTCTTCGACTGTCCAAATGTTGTTCAAATATCAGACTACTTCTCTACGAAGTTGCATGTGAGAAAGTGCTTTGGATCTCCGTCAGCATACGTGCATTTAGCCATGAAATTAGGCGAAATTTTATCAAAATTTATACACAAAGCGTTTAGTGCTCCTAAAGAAAAATTTCTCGGTCAACTGTTTTCTCCCTTTGGTGAGTAGAACTTTAATATATTTGCAATAAACTGTCCAAGCGCTGATTCAATTGAAGCTTTCTAAGGTACTGAAATAAAATTTCAAAGTAGAGTATATTCGGTGTAACTTAGCGCAGCAAGATTCTAGGTTCAAGTTGTTGTTTTCACTCTCACATTCCTGCATGCAGGCATGCTTCAGTATGCTAATTCAAGGCAATGGTCACCATGGCGTGACGCGCTACTTCACTAGAGTTGTCATGCTGCTTTGCTTTTAAAATTATGGAATCGAAGACTAGAAATTGTGATTTTTGAAGAAATATTCTATACGCAGAGCACGCGTACGGAAACGCAGTAGTGAAGTAGCGCGTCACGCCATGGTGACCATTGCCTCGAATTAGCATACTGAAGCATGCCTGCATGCAGGAATGTGAGAGTGAAAACAACAACTTGAACCTAGAATCTTGCTGCGCTAAGTTACACCGAATATACTCTACTTTGAAATTTTATTTCAGTACCTTAGAAAGCTTCAATTGAATCGGCGCTTGGACAGTTTATTGCAAATGTACTAAAGTTCTACTCACCAAAGGGAGAAAACAGCTGACCGAGAAATTTTTCTTTAGGAGCACTAAACGCTTTGTGTATAAATTTTGATAAAATTTCGCCCAATTTCATGTCTTAATGGACGTATGCTGACGGAGATCCAAAGCACTTTCTCACGTGCAACTTCGTAGAGAAGTAGTCTGATATTTGAACAACATTTGGACAGTCGAAGAGTTGTCATGCTGCTTTGCTTTTAAAATTATGGAATCGAAAACTAGAAAATGTGATTTTTGGGGTTAAAAAATTGCGCCTCGAATAATTCAAAATCTGTCTATACGAATTTCTCCAAAATTCGTATGCTGCTAGGCAAAGTCCTAAATATTAACGTCTTGTGTGTCATTTTAAAAGTTTAGGTCGAAAAACGCGTAAAATTGCTTGGAATCTAAAACGGTGACGTCATCGTTTCGTCGCTATGGTAACCCTGATGTAAACAAAATACACACCAATAAAAATTTCAGTCTTTATGTAGTAAGTGGACGAAAGATCATAACTGTGGGTGCTTTCATGTACGAACTACAGCCGTTTCAAGTTGACCGGTCGAGCACAAGAAAAATTGTAGGAAGCCTCCTTAAGTCATGATTAGTGTAACCTGGAAGAGAAAATTCTTGTTTCGTGTTAAGACAACTATTTACCTATGTCATTCTATTCTACAGAAAAATCTAAATATAATGTTCTGCAATGTCCAGTTCAATTGAAGGTTATTGAAATGATTCAGTATTTATGTGAATCAAATCAGTTTGAGGGATTTTTGCATTCAATTTCTGAGAATTATGAACCACTACTACAAAGTCAATTATAAAATGTGACTGAATCTGAATAAATATCACTGTGCTGACTGAGCTTGAAAACCTTATAATTGTCAGGAGACTGAGGGGCAAGAGTTTTTCAAACTCTTTATGCTAATTAAAGCTTGGTCTATAATCTTTATTATGAAAGCTATCGCTACTTCACTTTCTACTGCTATTATTTTATAATAGCGAGGCTACTAAATCGATATTAAAGGAGAAATCACTTGCATTGAGCGTGATTGACGAGACCGTTTACTGAAATCAAAGAATCCGGAAAATAAAATTGTAACATGTAAGCAAAAAATAATTATAGCTTCGATAAACTATGTAGCTTCAGTAACTTAGCATTTATGGTAAATTAAAGTTCGGGGAAAAAACATTCCAAGCACGCTAATGAAGTTAGAATATCATTAATTCAAATATGTGTTGAAATATAGCTTACCGTCTTCTTTAGCGATTGACTCAAGCAAGTAGCCGCTCGAGGATGGAGCTAGTGTGACCAGCAACATCATTGCTACATAGGATGAGTTCATCTTTATGCCGGTGCTAGCTATAAGTTACTATAAAACAGTTTTGTTTCAAATTCAGGCTAGTCAAGGATTCACTCGAAACTCGTACTGTTCTGTATAAGTGTTTTAGCGCAATGTAATGATCACGAGGCAGGCCCGACCGAGCTCATCAATTTTAATAGGGAAAGTCCCGTCGGGAAAGTCCCGACTTGCTCCGGAAACAGGTGGCCAAGGGTGCTGGTCATTCGCTTCATTTCTAACTTTCCGGTCACGAAGTCGATTTATGATCAGGAGGGTTTTAGGCCTTAAATGGCAACAAATTCAACAGTTCGGGATATTGCCTTTTCGGGAAGAACAAATGACGTCACGAATCTATTGTCTTGCCGAAAAATACCAAAAAATTGATAAAATATTCAGCAAAAAAGACCGCCTTGTTTTGAAATCAATTCCAGGACTCTCACGGCCGACATACGGGACCTTTTTAAGCCTTTTCGAAGAAGAAAGCAATATGGCGGCGTTCTGAGTAGAAGAGAGTCACAACAAGCATTTTATACGGATATTTTCAACGACAGAACATCACGTCCGCCGCCATGTTTGGTGTTTGCTTCTGGTAAGTGCTAACTTTAATCTTGATTTTCATTTCTTTGGACAATTTTGTCGCTATTAAGAGTAATTTTTAACGATTCTCGTATGCATGGTGCGTGTTTTTGCTAAGTTTCGTGGATGGTAACCACCTAGGAAAAATGGTAACTCTTGTAGAATGACTAGTGGTATTAAGTGCAGTGAGTTGTATTGTGTAGTGTACTGTATTGGGGTTGAGTTTTTGGGCCCTCGATTGTCCGATTGTTCCGTAAAGCCATGATTTTAACCATGGAAGCTTTAGAAGTTTACATATTTTCTGTCGTAGTCGGCGACAAAGAAATTTCTGGATAAATTCTCCGCAGAAAAAGCATCATGACGGTTGAAGTTTGTATATATCGTGTACTAGGATTATCTCTCTTAGGACCATATCCATATAAGTATTATTTTCAAGCTGTAACTGGACGTTGTTTTTTTTAGATGGAAAATCACGTCTACATTGTACCAATTCACATTGGGCTATTGCATTTTACATCCGCAGTCTCCCTGTTGAGGACATGTTTTCCAAAATAACCCCTACTCCCTTGGATTTTCCATTTATTTTGGTGAATTTTAGACCCTACTCCTTTGAATTTCCATGCATTTTCAAGAATTTTAGACCCTACTCCCCTGGATTTTCAAGTAGATTTTCAATGGAAATCGAGGGGACCCATGGAATTGCAGAGGGGTTTTAGTACCCCTACTTCCCTGGAATTCCATGTGTCTTCAACAGGGGGAGTGCGGATAAAAAAATACAATAGCCCATTTTCATCAAATGCTTTTATAGGGGTATAGAATGGTAAAATCCGAGCCTCCCGAGCCTGCGAGCCCCTTGTTTTAAAATCCGAGCCAGCTTTCAACATGCAAAATCCGAAATCCGAGCTTCCGACCCCAGCATTTGAAAATTCCGAGATTCCGAGCCTAATATCTTGAAACTCCGAGCCTCCGAGCCTCTACAAAAATCAAATCCGAGCTTTGCGAGCCTCTTTATTTTTTAGACACCATTCTATACCCCTTTTTATGATAGCATTTCATTTACTGCCATGTTCCCACAAACTCACCCAAAAACCTCTGTTTGCTTACTCCAACTTTTTTTCACTTTATAGGTTGATGAAATCTAAGATATAACTCTACATATGGCAGATTTGATTATTTCAGTAGCTATATGAAGTAGTACTGTATTTCTACCACTATTGCTATGTAAAACCACTCTATCCCTGAGAGTGGGGAATTGACATTACAACAGTTACTGACTAGTGCATTAGCCTATTCACCATTCCAATTTTAACAATTCATTTGTCCTTTTATTCAGCTTTTCAACTGAAATATAATCCAGTGTACTAAGAGTGCTGCCAATACACCTGTGAACTATGCGTAACATTTTAGTTGGGTGTACATGTACATATATTGTCTGTTAAATTGCATGGTGTGCCAACAAGCATTAAAATATATGTACATGTATTTCCCCATTTTCCTAGGTTTATTGAAAGCACTTGGATTCAGACAAGCTTATTTAATGTAACATGATTTTGATCTAACAAGTTGTAATGTATATTTGGGTTTTAGGACTCCCCCAGGCAAATTTTAACTGAAATTTGGACATTTTTTATAAAGTTTAACAACTTTTGACAAATCTCCCCATTTTTGAAAACTGTCATTTATTAGTTCTTCCATGTTTGCTAAAACATGATCATTATATAAAAACTATATATTTTGTTGGATACATTTTCTTTACAATTTGAGCCTAGTACACTCAATTACCCCAACAATCTGAAAACAGCTATATATAATTCCAGATAAAATCACTTCAAATTATTATAGGCAACGAAAACAAAGAAATCTCAAGAAGTAACCCTTTTTAAAAATTATAATCAATGAAGATTAATTTGCAAGGAAAAAATATGTTATTATAATTTGAATTTGTTAGAGTTAAAATAAACACCCAATTTACAGTTGTTCTCGTCTCCAATCTGTGGATAAATATGCTATGAATTGATGATATATGTTTAAGGGTAGGGTCTGGGTAGTTTTTACAACACAGTATAGAGTCAAAAACTAAAATCAGGAGCAAGTCTTTGTACACATCCTGTAATGGAAACAATTACAAACTTCCCAAACTCTGGTAGAGCCGGCCATATGTTCAATGGAATACAAGAAGGAAAGGGAAATGGCTGCCAGAATATTACATTCTTCTTGTAAAATTTTTGATTGTCTGTTTGGGGATGGTTGATCCAACTGACTGGTGCACAAATTCTTGGAAACAAGTATCCTATAAACGGTTGTATTCACTTGTACATATCATCTGCGGTGTATATTAAAGTTTCGGCTGGCTCACAGAAGCTGGTTGGTTCCTTTTCTCTGTGTCCTCGACTCTTAGGGAGCATTCATTTTTTAGAAGGGGGGGTGGGCTGGAGGAATTGAGGGGTGGGCCAAAAGAAATTTACTCTATGAAAGGGGGTGGGTCATGTTTTTCTGAAAGTTAAACCAGGTCAAGGGACCATAATTTCATATTTGGAAGTGGGGTACGTGGGTCATCAATAATATAGTTCAATTCCTTACCATGGGGGCTTGCATTTTTTTGTATTTGATTCCTGCAATTCCCCCCCCCCCCCCCCCCCTCCTAAAAAATGAACGCTCCCTTAAATGATTTAAAATGAAGCCTATTTACTTTTTGGATCACTTGGCATCTTATATGCTGGGGAAATAGGATCGCTATGCATAGTTCAGTAAGTTATATAAATCGAAAACTTTCATAAACAAACCCTTTCAAATTAGTTAGCGCAAAACCTTGAAGGCGTACGTATGCAATATATAGTTGAGTCGTACATCTCCAAATAACAACTAAGTTTATTCTATAGAAACAACAAAAGTTACAGAGTAATACTGTTTAATTCCGTACAATTTATGTAAGCTTACAGCTGAGGAACCCTGATAATGAATTCTTTCATATCTCTTGCCTTTAATACCATCTTCGGCGATAACTGACTTGCATTAGAACTCCTTGCTAGAAAAAAAACACCATAAACCAAAAGCCACTGAAGCATTTGGCTATTATATGCGTACCTACAACGCTTTGGTTCTCTGTCAAGTTGAAAAATGGCCATCCGAACTTCAAAGTAAGGGCACAAAGACGTTTCCCCTTCCTAGCCTTGATTCCCCTTCAGAGCCGCCATATTGAATTCTCTATGATGGCCGAGTGGAATTTAGAAGGAGCCTAGGTTCGAATGTTTTGAATCATGACGTATTTCTATTGTTTCAACTTCTTCCCGAAAAGGCAATATCCCGAACTGTTCAATGTTTCTTCTTGACGAACATTTCGTGGACTTCAACCTATAAAGCAAGGACTAGCAAGCATTAATTGGCAGGCCATGAAAATACGCCGAGTTATAAAGTAGCCTTGTACACGGATTGAAATGATCATCGACAGAAATGAAATCAGTGACCGTCAAAGTGAATTTGAACACTATTTTTCAGACCACATTAACACTTTTCAGAGGATATTTTACATGCCGGCCATTGTTAATCAGTGTGTACATTATGCGTGGTTTCGAGAGAAGCCTGAGCATGAATAACTGAACTTTACCCCTCCCCCCGTCAAGTCATCTTTGTCACTTTTCAGTTCCGGGATACCTGTGGTGATACAGGGGAGGTTGAATTTGTAAATCAAATACTTGTACCAAATGTACGACCATTTAACGGTGTAAATCCCCGTTCTATAGTTGTTATGTAACACTCACATAAGCTAATACCACTGTACTTTGTTTTTGCTAATTTTATTATTTTGCATCACAGTTGAGTGCTTCCAATATATTCTTAAAAAAGTTAGCGAACTAAATTGTACTAAATAGGGCGAAATCCTTTGTTTTCTATTGTTTAATTACTGCAAATTGGTGCAATTTCTTACAAAGTTTTGCACGGATATATTGTAAGCACTCTTCTTTGTAATGTGCTGTATTTGCGATGATCGGCATGAACTGCAGCTAACTTGTTTGGTTTTAATTTGTTTAGATAATGCCGCTATCCATCATACACGTGATGTTGTAAATACCATCAACGCAACTGGTGCCCTACTGGTGTTTAATTCTTCCACCATTCAGTCCGGACTTTATGCCATGTGAACTATTTTCACAAGCAAAAACTGGATTAGAGAAAACTATCTGCCTTGGACCCTATGCGATAAACCCGAGAATATGGTCTTGGAATCTTTTTTACAATGTACGGCCACTGATATTCGAAATCTTCAGGCATTGTGGATACCTCTAATGATAATAGTTGTTGATTGTATAAAAAATATCATGAACAAGTCAATAATAACCGAAGTTGCCTAAATCTCATCAGTTCAGTTCCGTAATGAGCTTGTCCCTTTGAGTGATAAACATATCTTCACTTAAAATTGAGGCATCCTTCAGCTCTTTGAGATCTTTCAGTTGATTTGTGATTGATTTTTGTAACTTTGTTTGTAGAAAAAGGAAAGAGATATCAGAAAGATTAAGGCTTCCTACAATTTCTCCGGTGCTCGACCAGTCAACTTGAAACGGCTATATATAGTTCTTACATGAAAGCACCCACAGTTATGAACTTTCGTACACTTACTACATAAAGACTGAAGTTTGTAATGCATGGTAGGTGTTTTGTTCACATCGGGGTTACCATAGCGACGAAACGATGGCGTCACCGTTTTAGATTCCAAGCAATTTTACGCGTTTTTTGACCTAAACTTTTAAATCGACATACAAGGCGTTAATATTTAAGACTTTGGCTAGCCCCTTATGAATTTTGGAGAAATTCGTATAAACGGATTTTGAAATATTCGAGGTGCAATTTTTTAACCCTCAAAATCACAACTTCTTGTCAATTTCGATTCAATAATTATAAAATTAAAGCAGCACGACAGCTATTCGACTGTCAATATGTTGTTCATATATCAAACTACTGCTCACCAAATTAAAGGGAGAAAACAGTTGACCGAGAGATTTTTCTTTTGGAGCACTAAACGTTTTTGTATAAATTTTGATAAAATCCAGCCCAATTTCATGTCTTATAGTGGACGTACGCTGACGGAGATCCAAAGCACTTTCTGATGTGCAACGTCGTTGAGAAGTAGTCTGATATGTGAACAACATTTGGACGTGGAACATCAGACGTGGAAGGAATAAAGCACTACAGTAATGAAATGGGTGTTGGCGATCTGTACGGCTTGTTTGTTTGTGTGTTAACGTCACGCGCCTGGAATGTAGTGACTTCAGGGATTGATACAGGACCTGTGACAGAAGAAGAGGTAACTGACGCTAGTGAAAAACGTCTGCGCATGCTCCTAGTAACGTCTTCGTGCTTTTGTAAACTTATGCAAATTTCGCCTTAAGTTTATGTTTGCCTTAAACAATGGTTTTCACAAAATGTCAAAATTTAAGGTCAATTCTTGAAACTTAGGGCCAGTATTCACATAATGTCTTCTTTCAGTAATGCAATATCTTTGTCTCACAAAAGTTTATGTGCACACCGAGAACACGAGCATTTCATTTCAAGCTAAACTCACACATTTCTTTAAAAAACATCGTAATATGCACCCATGCGCAGTTTTTTAAGTAATGTACAGAAAAGTTCAAATTGCAATACAGAGACATTAATACGAACCAAAACAGCACGCGTCTTATCTCATGCAAATGAAACACCAAGTCTGCCTTATTTCTTCTGCCACGTCCGGCGGAAAGCTAAAATCGAGAAATAAAGATGCGTTTAACTTTAATTCATCCGAAGTGTGCCTAAAACGTGAATTAGGGAGAAACAGCGTTCTGAGATGTTCGTATTTTATTCACGTCTTCGGACAAAAACTGATTGTTGTTTATAAGTTCGCGTCTTCAACTAGACTTCAACTTATTACTCACCTAGAACTTGAATGTAAAATGTAGGCACATCGAAAACGAGCGGCCATCGTCATTATCCAGCAAACTGAGAGATTTTGCAAAAAGGAAATTCCGTCGATTTTTAAACATAATTTTCAAGTGTGGTGTAAAGGAATATATCCTTAAGTTTGTTGCTCATTGCCGGCATCGTCTCTGCTACACTAGGACTGACAAAATTAGCGTTACAAACTCTGCTAAAGGCGATCCAAGGCGTCCAAGTGAAACCCTCATGGCTACTTAATTTATTCAAAGTCTACACCATTCTGCACGGGATTTGACCACTCTAGGGAATTGTTAGGGCAGTGTAAATGCAAAGGAATGTAAAAATATAACAATCTGTATTATTTGGATAAAATAAATCAGTCCAAAACAATCTAAAGGATGATTTACACGCCACGATTTGTCGGCCCGATTTGAAATTCATTGTTTTTGCGCTCCAATTCATTTGATTTTTCTTTCAAAAAATCGGCCCGACACGAAAAAATTTGTAGCCGATTTCTGCGAATCGGGCCGATTCTTCCTTTACCCGAACAAACCTTGTTAAAAAATCGGGCCGATCGACAATCGTAGCATGTAAATCAGCCTTAACAATTTCAACTCTAAACCCATTGTTTTCTTTACTGATTTGTTTATCAACTAGTACAAACTAAATAGTCATCATATTTTTTTCACTGGCATGGTTAAATAAAATCGTGATATTGTTGGCAAATTGGAAGCGTCTCTCGGCTGTTGTCTTGCGCGCTTATGATTGGACGAGATCTTTTAGTACAAAAAAACTTTGTTTCGAAACATGGTTTTTGCGCATTTTATGTTACACGGTGCAACATTACGTGCAACTTGTTTCGCAACGCCACTGCAAGACAAGTTGCAGAGAAATGGCCGTGTAACAGCGCCATAGTTTTACAAATTACTGCGGTTTTGATATTCTGCGAAACGTCTGACATTTCAAACGCCAACCGCCAATTGATGTTTTTCTTCTGTCGGAAAACTCCGAACATTGCCGAACAGTTTTCGGAACTCCGCCCACAAAACGATTTTGGGTATCTGGCTCCATCTGGCTGTATCTGGTTGTGCCTCTGTATGTTCGGGGTATGTTCGCTTTCGTTCGGCAGTGTTTGGAGTTTTGATTGACAGAAGCAATACGCCAATTGGAGGTTGCATTGGGACAACGGGTGAAAAATGCATTGTGTACTGATGCTCGAAAATTCGGCGGGAATTCTTCGACGCGTTCGTGTTTACAAATAAAAGTACCGTCGATTCAGTTGTCGTGTATTATGTGCCAATTTCTCGTGTGTTATTTGACCAGGGAAAGAGAACAACTAAAGCGACGTATCAGGGGGAAAAAAGGACTAACTTTTCCGGCACGGACAGCCTTAACTTTTAAGATTTGCTAAACCTCCAATGGTTTTATTTAAGACTTTCGAGCATGCGTAATGCGTTTTTCACCCATGTCGGCGGTTGGCGTTTGAGTGTCGGATTTCGCAGAATATTTAAAACCGCTGTAACATTGGTTTTTTTTTTTAATTTCAGGCCGAAGAAATTCGTGAAGGTGTTACAACATACATCACTCAAATCTCAGACCTTCTAGAAAGGGTCCCTCGTCAACTTTTACTGATACTAAAGACAAACGATCTACTTAGAAGCATTGACTATCAGCTGAAAACTAGTGCTGCAGCCAAGTCTTTTGTTACAATGTCAAGATGTTGTATACGTGCTGTTACTAGGCAACAGTTAGAGAAATGTAAAACATGGCAGTGTTGGGTTAAGACTCACGCCTTGTCTGTTGTAGGACATCTTAGAATCAGCTTGTATCAACTGTATGTGTCAAACTTGTGTAGGAAAATGAGATATTTGTTTTCTTTTGTCGGTCTAGCGAGCTGATTAACGTTCTTTTCTAGGTATTAATAATTTTGGTGTCAAGTCGCTTTTCGAAGAACTTCACAATTCGTGTTGTTTCACTTGGTCTTAACTTAGACTGCTGAATTAACTCTACTCGGAATGTCGTTCGTTTTATATCCTTTTTTATCCCACACCATAGAAAATACAGCCAATCAGAAAGCAGGAAAGGCGTTGTATATTCGGCGGTATTCCACTGATCCTTCCCATGACACATTGCGCCAATTGCTGTATTTTCTCTGGCGTGAGATAATATTGTTATACAATGGTTTCTCATGGCACGTGTGTACACTAGAAAATACAAGTGACTCGTGGGATATTCCACGGTATTCAACTTTACTCTATTTTATCATCAAAACTGCTGTCCGCACTGGCTTGTTCTTATCAACCAAGAAACACAAAATACTTAACATATTTCCAAACAGAATATTTAAAGAAAGGACGACACCTAAAGACAACCTATTTTCCACAATTGTTTGGACCTTGAAGTAACGATTTTGAAACCTCTAAGAATTCAACTTCGTTTTTCGAAACAAATTCTTGAAGTCTTTAACGACGTATAAAAGGCCGGGTATTTTCAATGAGGTATCTTGTCGGATGCATCTTTAACAGTGTGCTTTTTACTGATTCTGTGTTGCTGATGGTCTGCGGGTTTTTTGTTGTTGTTGTTGTTGTTTGTTTGTTTGTTTGTTTGTTTGTTTGTTTGTGTTTTTTTTGTGTGGGAGGGGGCGGAGGGGAAGGATTTCCTATGAGATACCTCATTAATATTCCGGCCCTATTTGTACGTCATCAAAATCTTTTTTATAAATACAATCGCATTTATGGAGAAAAACTTCCGAAATAGTTGCTACAATTGTCTAAATGATGACATGAAATATGTTATTTCAGGGAGCAGCCTTTTGTAATGATTTTAATAAATAATTTACGTAATTATTTCAAGTACAAAATTAAAGTTTATGAAAATTCTTTATATCAGTGTGAGTTGACTGCAGGTATAATTCAACTGCTGAGCTGTCAAAGTTGTTTCTTGAAAACAATTATTTATATTGAAAACTATTATTAATATAGATATGTCAATAAAGAAATTTATAAAGAAATGTATCTCTATTCTGTAAATGACTGATTTTACGTTAGCATCAAACTTGCCGTCACTGTTGCTATAGCAACCAGAACTGTTTCTCTTGCTAACAAAAAGTTGGCTTCTACCCAAAAACGTTCAGACTAGTCAAGTCTGGATTTCTTAAAGCAGTTTTAATGAAGATAACGGACTTTTCTTTTGGAAATAATCAGTTTTGTGGCTACTGCCTCGAAAAGGCGAAGTGCTGCAAAATGCTGCAACAACTTTCGCGAGTCATAACGTTTGTTCTCCTCCTCCTTCAATTTCTTCTTTTTTGGCGGCCTGAATTATATATTGCTGCGAGATATCTGCTCTGTAACTCAATGACATTCAATCCACGAGTTGTATACGCCACTGGCAGTTTGATTTTAATATTTAACTGCCAGGGCCGGGACAATTACTTCAATTTTCTCCTGATAACGCCCATTCACAATTCGACTTCTTCACAAGCAAGCGGCTAAAGATTTTAAATATTATAAATATTATAAATCCTACGTACAAACACACCATTGATCTATTATAAATATTATTTCTTCGCTCCTATCTTGTCGTGCCCGGCCGAAATCTTTAATTAATTGAGTTGTTTTAGATATCGTCCCTCCCCCCAACCCCTCAAAAGTGGTCCGTCAGGTACGGTGGCCGAGAAGGGACACTCAAAGTCGTAAATCGAAAACCCGAAATTACAAATTCAAAAGTCTGTAAATCGAAAAGTCAAAATGCAATAGTAGTCCATTATCGAATCAACAATCGCCAAAAGACAAACTCACCATTGTTCTGCCTACAAAAAAAGGCTGAAATCACTTTGACTTAGAACACTTTCGCTTTGCTCACTTTCGCCTTTCTCACTTTAACTTAGAACACTTTCGCTTTGCTCACTTTGACTGTAAAGCACTTTCAATGTTTACTCACTTTGACTTAAGGCACTTTCGCTTTCTTCACTTTGACTTGGAACACTTTCGCTTTGCTCACTTTGACTTAAAGCACTTTCGATTTGCTCATTTTGAATTTAAGCACTTTCGCTTTCTTCACTTTGACCTGGAACACTTTCGCTTTGCTCATTTGGAATTGAAGCACTTTCGCTTTGCTCACTTTGACCTGGAACACTTTCGCTTTGCTCACTTTGACTTTCTTCTAGCGGCCGAGAAGGGTCAAAAGAATACCGCCGCTAGGCGTTCCTGGTTTTGAGACAGGAAACCCGAAAATATATAAGTAATGAATTCCCGCGCGAGTTCCCTGTCATATGAGAAACGGGTTATCTTTTTTTGAAATTTTTTGAGCTTCTAGTTGTCATTTTCAGGGGACAACTTTCTCTTCAACCTTAGAGAAAGTGGTTAGCTAGCCACAACGCCAACGATCATTGTAGAAGCCTTGTTTTAATATCGGTGACTTAATGACTTACATTGTGCAGACTGTTTCAAGTGTTTGGGCATTTGCAAAACTTATTGACACTGCATATTATTGTGGATAACACTGGGCATGAAAACACCTAATTGCTGTCTCATATATATGGTGCATGGTTCTATATGATTCCTTTATAAAAGGGTGTGGAAGTCCTTGTTGGGAGTTTTGGAAATGACAGTAAAAGGAACCCGAATTTTGAGATATAGTGGGTAAATATAATTATGTAACCCCTCAGTGAGACCAATTATCAACATGTATATCGTTTTGATTTGCTTTCTTGATTTTATTTGTAGCACCAAATGTCATCCAATTACATGAGTTTAACTAGTAGGACAACATGGTCTATAAAAAGCTGTTTTGTTGTTATCTTGTACCCAGAAATCTCAGTTTGCAGACATCATGTTTATGTTATAGTCACCCTAAGTGGTACCAAATTACCAATCCAAACCCTAAAAGGGACACCGAGCACCCTCGCGGGCCCCCTTTCACAAAGGGGATTCCTCCTGGATTTGATAAAGCCTTTTTTCTCACCCCCTCCTGCTCCAGATGGCTCTTGTAATTTCTTTTGACCTATACATCAAAAATTGAACTGATGTCAGCAAGACACAACTTACTGTTAGTACATGACAGAGTACTAAAACTAAAAGTGTACAATACTTTTCAAACTTTAGTACTAAATAGCATTAATTAAACAATAGATAAAAATACAATTTGCACAATTTAGTGCTATTTATGTTGCACACTTTTAGTATTTGTATTCTAGTACTAATATTTATATATTTTCATTTATTTATTTTTATTTTAATACTCATCAAACAGACCTGCATAACTTAACTAATTACAAAAGATATGAAGGTCAATTAGGGATATCTCAATTACAATGCAATAAGAGGATAAATATTGTAATGATATGAAGTGACTTATGGTAGGTATGATAAACTGCAGACACATATGACCAAATTTCACATACCTCTGCCACTTTCTGAATTTACATGTGCATGTGCATGCAAGGACATGTATTGCTTCTGTTTGTCTGTTTGGATAAATTACCAAAAGATATCATCAATTCTTAGGTACTTTAATTTAGGGTTCCATGCTTTTATTTGCATAATTTTTATGGAAAGACTTGGCAATTCCAACAAATTAATTATTACAGCTAAGCAAAATTGATTTTATTGAAAATGTATTGAAATCTCATATGAAATTAAAAAGAACTTAATTAGCTATAGACTCCATCCACAGCACCCCTCTATACCCCCCGTTGAGGACATGCATTTTTGAGACCCCACGAAGAATTCCATATTTTCATAAATAAATATTTTGCATAAGAAGAAGAGTTAAAAAAATTAGGGTTGCCCCCTTAAGATTATAAAAAACAAGGAAATTCAAGAACTTCCAGGGTGCACGACGGGCGGAGGTCACAAATTTGCCTCCGGATTTGATTCTTAATAGCACTTTATCTAAGTGCATAAAGATACCGATACACGCGGCTCCATTAAAGTGAATTTACAAGCCAACTAGACACGTATTCAAGGTGAATATTATAATCATAAAAGCATAAAATCTTTCCAAGTATTTTTATTTTGTCCGAATTATGCCTAACTCCTAGTTCTTTCAGTTCTTCACTTGTTAAGCTCACAAACATTCTTATACTGTTTATCTACAAAAAAATTCCTAAATGCATGAGTACTATGCAAATCTATCATTCAATATTCTTATCTGCTTTGATATTACCTTGTATTCCTTAAAAAGCTTGGGGATATCATCTTGCAGGAGATCTAGATTCAACTCCATGTTGGATATCTGATAGATCGGGAATTCATTACTTATTATTTTCGGGATTCCTGTCTCAAAACCAGGAACGCCCACGCCCACCCGTCCTCGGTGACCCTCCCGTCCCTGACGGGTCACCGAGCCCGAGGAACGCCTGGCGGCGGTATTCTTTTGACCCTTCTCGGCCGCTAGAAGAAAGTCAAAGTGAGCAAATCGAAAGTGTTCCAGGTCAAAGTGAGCAAAGCGAAAGTGCTTCAATTCCAAATGAGCAAATCGAAAGTGCTTCAAGTCAAAGTAAGCAAAGCGAAAGTGCTTCAAGTCAAAGTGAAGAAAGCGAAAGTGCCTTAAGTCAAAGTGAGTAAACATTGAAAGTGCTTCCCGGGGGGGGGTACTCCCTATAATTGACTATACGGGGATGCTCCGCCCGAAAGGGGTACCTTTTTCAGGCCGCAGCTATGGGAAAGGGGTGCCTTTTTAGGGAAAGATATGTGAAAGGGGTACCTTTTTCGGGAAAAATGTATGAATTTTCGAAATTTGGTATGTGAAAGGGGCGATTTTTTGAAAATTTGCATGTGAAAGGGGTGCGATTTTCCGAAATTTACTATGTGAAAGGGGTACGATTTTCCGAAATTTACTATGTGAAAGGGTAAGGGGTCGGGAGTCCGGGCGGAGCATACCCGTATAAAAAGTTTCGGAGTACCCCCCCCCGGGAAGTGCTTTAAGCCAAGTGAGCAAAGCGAAAGTGTTCTAAGTTAAAGTGAGAAAGGCGAAAGTGAGCAAAGCGAAAGTGTTCTAAGTCAAAGTGATTTCAGCCTTTTTTGTAGGCAGAACAATGGTGAGTTTGTCTTTTGGCGATTGTTGATTCGATAATGGACTACTATTGCATTTTGACTTTTCGATTTACAGACTTTTGAATTTGTAATTTCGGGTTTTCGATTTACGACTTTGAGTGTCCCTTCTCGGCCACCGTACGTCAGAGATCCCAAGATCCAACTAATTAACTAATCAGTGAAAAACAAAACAAAACAAAACGAAACGAAAACAATCACTCTATTTACCTTTGATAAAATTGAACTAAAAGTCTGATGACGATTTAGTATACAGTCATTTGAAAAAACGTTGTCGCTGTAGGGCTTCGCGACTACGCGACCAGACCGAAAAGAAGTATGGGTAGAAATCAGTGAAGCGCTTAGCTGAACATATAATTAACCACGTCTTGAGCTCGTAATGTTTCCATTTTACTTATTCATGTATCAAACATACAGCGAAAATTTATGCAAGTGCAAGTGGTTTGGACAATAAAAATCGATATGACCTATAAGCCTGTTGATATTGGCTATCCAGAGGTATCAGCTATTGATTTATATTCAATATGGCTCTTTTCAAGGAACCTGTTTCAAAGTGCGTTATGCTTTTTTTATTTGAAAATGCGTCGATTTTTATTTCAAAGTGTGTCAGTTCAAAGTGCGCTAAGATTCGTAAAATGTATTTCAAAGTTGGTCAATTGAGGGCCACAGAGTCATCAGTGTTTGTTAACTACTGTCATGTATTCACCCTCTGGAACTAAAGCCTATAAATTGATTCAAAGTGCTTCAGTTATTTCGTTCAAAGTGAGTTGGAACAAACTTGTAGGTTATAAGTACTAGCTTTGATTTTATACTGTGTATCTAGCTTTTTCTATAGATCTTCAAACTGGTTTTCTGGTTTTTCTGACGAGCGACGAAACTGCAAAAGAGGAAGTAGAAGAGGAAGCATAAGACGGTGCTTCGTCGTCGTGGAAATAAAAAAAGGGAGTAAGGAATTGAAGACCGGAAGTAGAAGCAGAAGGAACGGAACGGTTTCATTTTCTTATGCTTACGTTTCTGTTTCTGTCGCTCATGTCAACGCGAAAACCAGAACAACGCAAGCGGTAGCAGAGACGGAAGCATAGACCAATCAGAAATTCTCTTAGGTTTTATTCCCAAGGTAATTAGAATGGGAAAATGTACGGTGCATAAAAGGCAATTCAAGTGAGGCTTCAGTCTCCGCTTCCGTCGAGCTGTTTTCACGAGAACATAAAGGTGTTAGGCGTCCGCTTCTGCTTCCGTCGTTCGTGAAAACCAGGCTTAACTACAGTTTTTTTCCTTGAAAATCTTTCAAGTACGTACGTTTTTGACATTTACATTTGTATTCTACATTTACGGTAGAACGAACCCGTGCAAAGCTTAACTGAATTCAGTAAACTATTTAACAATTAGACCTCGAGGACGAATGGACTACGAGTGAATAGCCCATGAGGCCGAAGGCCGACTCGTAGCCCATGAGGCCGAGAGGTCTGATTGTTTTAGTATAAATCTACTAATCGGTAAAATAAAGGGATGTAAATTCTCGATAAAATTCTGAAAAATCACTGAGAAACGTAGTTCAGCGTTTTGCGTCACAAATTAGACCTCTAGTAGGCCAATCAGTATGCAGAATGTGCGATAGACTGTTAGTAGGTGTTCATACTAATATGCAGTATCCAAGGTGAGTCGCCCAGGAAGCCATAGTAGCTAGTTAATGGCTTCTAACTATACAGGAAGTGTAGAGTCTGTTTATTGGCGTACCGCATTGATTCTCCTTAATTTTATGGCCTTTCCACGCCTAGTTACAATAATTTACTGCAATTTTACACAAATATGTTTACGCAGTTTACAGTCCTGTTGCAAACACCTTCAACTCAACATCGGTTTTCAACAAATTTTGCTTGTTTAAAAAGTTCCATTTGTAGTTTTCATTTTGCTTTTTAAATTCTCTTTTTTTCAAGTTTTCTGGCCTTTTCGCTCGTCAAAAAGTTCTGATTTTATAAAAAATAATAAATGAAAATAATATCGACTGACGTCTGCATGGGCTTTACCTGTTTGTAAACAATAAGAAATCTTTTAGTTGTTATATTTATTTACGTTTTAGTAAACAAAAATTATCATGAAACATTGATAAACATATAGACGGGTAAAAGTCAAACAGATAAAGAAGAAATCATGCTAATTAGAGTTAACTATTTTACGAATGACCTGGAATGAACTAAATTTATAAATATTATTTATGAATAAGTAAGATGAAGATAATGGAAGTAGTTTTCGAGTTAGAAGCATGCAGCTATATAGTGGCAAATTTCAACTCAACAATAAATTCATTTTCATTGTTACACGTAAACAGCGCACTTAAGTTTACGTTTGTGAATATGAGAGCATAAGTTTACTTCTTTATATACATGAAAATATAACCAATGCAGTGTTAATCATCGTCTATAAAATAGCATTTACTTTTACAGTTAGTTTTTGAAGTTTAGTCATAACGCACATCTACGTAAGCTAGAGTTAAATTTTCTCTCGGATAAAGTTACTAAAGTTAATTTACCACTAAAGTCAAACGTCTAGAAAAGCACTCGCTCACTCTAGATCTTTATTCGTTTTCATGAGTAGTTTACCTTGAATGAATTTAAAGGGCTTGAAGCTATTTCAAGTGTTTACGGAACGGAATTAAGCACAGTAACTATGTATGACGTCATTTACCCAGCGCTTACCCGTATGTGCAAGCGCGCCGGACAAACGGTATTTGGCGGCAAAAGTTATTTCATCGTGATGTAAAAATTTCGAAGTGGGATTGTTTTGGCGGTAGACTTTTAAAAACGATTCTTTCAAGCTTATCTTCTTGTCTGAAAAGTTTTGGAATGTACGTCTATCTGATTCATATGGCAGTTTCCGGTAATATTTTTATTGCGACTTTGTTGTGGGTTTGTAAACGATCTTCAAAAACTCACTAAACATTTTTTTTGTAGCCGCGCGAGCCACGTTACACTACGTCAACCTTTAACGCAACTGCGCCAAGGCTAACTTAATGACGCAAACTGGGGTGATCAACAGACCTACCGCCCGAACCAATTAGGTTCTCCCCTTCTTTTCTAGATAATGAAAGATGCGTGTAGATTATTTGTCGATATACATGTACATTTGAAGTGTTTACGACTTTGTCTGATAACTCTAATCAACTACACTTAAGGTTGGCTATTCATTGTTTAAACGACGATAGTTTCAAGTTCATCATACTAAAAATAGAATAAATTGATAACAGTTACGTCAACAAAATGCTCACTATTGTTGTCCACCTGTGGCTATACTCCCTGTAAACACAGTGTTTACTGGAATGAATAGCTGAATTCGGAAATCCATATAGAAATAAAATGCATTTTCAACATATGACTTCAGTAAAATAGCAAGTAGTTTCTCGACTTATTAAACGTGACTAACAGTTTGCGTCGGTGTAGTGTTAAAACAGTTTTTTTGCCTTTTTTCGATGCGATAACGAAATTCTTGGTGTACATGGCAACGCGGGACCGATCGTCATGACAACCATCCAGGACAAAGCACTTATAAGGGAATGCGGACAATCCATGAACATACAGAATTCAAGACAAGACGGACAGACACAAAAGTAAGTCTTCACTGTGACATGTATTTTTCGCTGATAAATGTAGTCCCTTTACCGCACATTGTTAACTATGTAGCATTAGTTACTGGCGCGCCGACAGGTGGTTTGGTATTATTTCGTCAGCTAATCTCTGACTATTAACAAGCTACTTTCTATGGCAATTCACCGACGATGGCGCCGTAATAGTATGAACAAAGAAGACACTTCAGTTTGCGGCTTAGTACTCTGCTCGAAATTGTTTTCAAATTCGGCTTGAAATTCGTTTCTTTTCATTCGTTTCTTTTCCTTCCTATCAACCCTTCCCTCATAGGTCCAATGTTTGGTAGTCTTCAAAATGAGAACAAAGCACACAGTGGGTTGCATAGCAACAGCGAAGTAGGGAAACGGGTCTGGTGAATCAGCAAAGTGTTCGTGGAGTTTTCCGGATACTACAGTTTATTAGTCTATTGTGAGTCTATTTATTATTAATATTTCATTTCAGTGTTTGGATACGTATTCCTCGGCTTGTGTTTAGTTCAGCTGTTGGAACCCCAAGTGTCCTATGCTAGAAGATGTAAGTCACGTTCATATCTCTTCGAATTCACCTTGAATTTGACTTTCTCTGAATTCTATGTTTCTTGTCAGTTATATAATTCACGGTCGACAGGATGGTAGCCAGAGCAAAATTTTAAAAGAGCATTTTTACAATACAGAAATGCTTGCATGTTTGCAATTTTAGAGCAGTGGCAGAAAATGTGACGATAACACATGAGGCTGAGTTACTCGGGCTGCCTGTAAGCTAGACCTCATAATTATGCCTGGATGTTTTTTCCACTGAACTACTCCCACTTAGTTGTACTTAACAACACATGAGAATATGACGATAACACATGAGACTGAGTTACTCGACGGCCCTATAAGCGTTTACTCGGGCTGCCTGTAAGCTAGATCCCATAATTGTGTCTGGATACTTTTTCCACTGAACTACTCTCACTTAGTTGCACTTAACAACTTTCTCTCGCTCTAATCTCAAATTAAATCGACCAAGAGAACATAAATAAGAGAGGGAAACTTGTTAATGGGGCGCGCGCCGTGATGATTCCCATCTGTGCTATTTTTAGTAACCGGATGCAGTTTAATTTTCGTCTTACCCTACTCCCGTGCGTCGAAAATTTAAACGAGTGGAATTTGGCGATTTGAGCTTCATAAAATCACACAATCGATATCAAATTTATTCCAAATTCCACGAAAATGCCATAGGATATCCTATTAGTAACAAACATCAAAAAATTATAGAAAGAAACGAGTTTTCCTCATCTAAATGAGCGAAAATTTTTAAATAAACGTAAGTGCGCGCTCGATGACGTGCGATGCGCCAGTAGCGCGCGCATTTTCGCTAAAATTTCATTCAAAAATCGAACAAAATCCTCGACGTTTTTACACACTTTTGATACTAGATAATATGAACAAAGCAGAACTAAGAAAACTTTGTTTTTAACGCTCTTTTTGAAAACTCAAATCTGCACTAAACGGTTCTCTGGGTCCGGAAGTGTCAAATTATGACGCACGGGAGTAGGGTAAGACGAAAATTAAACTGCATCCGGTTACTAAAAATAGCACAGATGGGAATCATCACGGCGCGCGCCCCATTAACAAGTTTCTAGTTTCGCTCTCTTATTTATGCTCTCTTGATCGACTAAAGGTTATGCGCATGCGTATATATGCTTCGATATATTTGCTCTGTTTCCAAATTTATTTATTTTTCAAATTGTAAGACATTCTAACAAGATCAGTTTATAACGACTATATAACACGACATTATATAACACGACATTCTCAGTATTCCATATTTCAGAAATGAGTTCAGCTTCGGAGAGAATCATGTAAAGAAGTCCGATTTTCTCAAAGTATTTGTTGGTCGTTTCCAAGGGTTCACGGAAATAATCTAGTCAGACAGTTCACAAATGAGTTAAGGTAGCTCGACCCCATATTTTTACATGAACACCTTAAATTCCAACTTTGAAACTCTCATGCCTAAACAGATTGACTTCAATTTTATATCCATTATAACACATTAGTTACATATATTAGACTGAAAAGCAATATTGAATGTGTTTATTTTGGGGAGATCGGACGAAATATCACGTGATAATGACGTCAAATGTGTTTTAGCTTCGGGTCGAAGTTTGGCTCTCAAATGCACTGATTTGCTAAGGAAATGCTCGATGCTACCTATACCTTGATTGGATGTTTGCCTTCCTCTGAAAGAAGTCTCACTAAAATCTACAAGACAGATAGTATTAGTGATAGTGATAGTACTAGGGAGATATCAGAATAGAATGAGCGATTTTGGAGGTAAATAAATATCCTAGAAATGAGTAAAATTTGCCAAGGGGAGTGTGGTCTTCAATTTTTGCATAAATTATACCCTTAAATTAGAGCACAAAATCATCGATATCGCTTCAATATTTAACTACCTTTGTGTTTATTTTAAACCACCTAAAAAGTTTTCAATGAGCTTGACAATCCGTGTGCTTGTAGTGTATTAATCAGTTACGGTCCTCAGGAAGAATAAAGAAAAAAAAATCGAGCAGTTTTCTAATGATCGCATATTTTGCAAAAATGCCGTAAAACCGGAGAAAATGTAAACATTGAGTTTTCAGCTTCATTCACATATCATTCGCTTTGGCGAAATCGCGCTGATGTATATCCTTTCCAGTTTTTCCATAAAGTACTAGGGGGATATCAGAATAGAATGAGCGATTTTGGAGGTAAATAAATATCCAAGAAATAGTAAAATTTGCCAAGGGGAGTGTGGTCTTCAATTTTTGCATAAATTGTACCCTTAAATTAGAGGACCTAAAATATCTCCAAATCCGTCTTGTATATTTTAGTGAGACTTCTTTCAGAGGAAGGCAAACATCCAAGGTATAGGTAGCATCGAGCATTTCCTTAGCGAATGCATTTGAGAGCCAAACGTACTTCGACCCGAAGCTAAAACACATTTGACGTCATTATCACGTGATATTCCGTCCGATCTCCCCAAAACACATTCAATATTGCTTTTCAGTCTATATGTAACTAATGTGTTATAATGGATATGAAATTGAAGTCAATCTGTTTAGGCATGAGAGTTTCAAAGTTGGAAGGTGTTCATGTAAAAATATGGCGTCGAACAACCTTAAACTTCATGTAGACTATTTTCCTATTTATTCCTCAGTTAATTATCGAAAGTGCCAACCGTTGTGGGAAAAGGAAGGTTGCAGAGTTGACACCGACAGAGGTTTAACGTCTCTTTTTGACGATCGAAGAAACGGAAGAATTCAGATCGACTGGGACAACTTCCATAGCTACCTATGGGAGTAAGTCGTTATAGTAGTATGGCCAGTAGTGTTGAAATTATTGTCATTATCATAGTCGTTATAGTTTATTATATTGTGATTGTTGCTGCTGCTGTTGTAGTAGTTGTTGTTTTCGATGTTCTAGACTTGTCTTTGTTGTAGATGTTATTATTATTGTAGCTGTCATTATTGTCGTTGTTGTTTTGTTCTGTTGTGATTGTTGTTGCTGTTATTGTCGTTGTTGTTGTTTTGTTGTTGTTATTGCTGCTGTTATTGTCGTTGTTATTGCTACTCCTATTGCTATTTATGTTCTTGTTTTTATTACATTTGTAATGGCTGTTGTTGTTGTTGTTGCTACTTTTATTAATGCTATTGCCCTTGTTTATTGGTAGGCCCTAACTTACGTTACTCGTCTCTAACATTTGCTTTCACTTTCTTCAAGCCTTGCTTGTCGTTGTCGTGAAGCGGCGTTGAAATTGAAACACTCTTGGTTTGCACTTGAAAACTATGGCATTTGCTTTAGTGCTCCTGGGAAAATCGAAAACTTTTTCGCAAGGTAAGTCATATTTGCAGATGGACCTGTGGATAATTCTTTAGTTACGTGATTTTAGTGACGTCAGCTAAAATTTTCAGTGACTTTCCGTGACAGAACTGATTTAAATCAAGTATCCTAGAAATTTCCATAGTTATGTGGAATGATATGTGACTTTTCACTCTCGTATTTATGTTAATTGAGTTTCCATATTTTCAATAAACAATATTTTCATTAAACTATTATTCAATATAAATAGAATTAACAATTTTCTCCTCTAAATGTACCTTGTAGATATCCACTAGATCCAGAACACAATTGTGTTGGTGCGATAAAATTCAAGAAAAGAATCGTGGGTGACAAAGATGGAGAATTGTGTATTGGTGGACAAATGCGAGCATACTTTTACAGGGTAAGTGTACTAATAGCGATGTTTCTTTCGGCGCTAAAAGACGAATTTTAAAAATGGCGGGATCATTGTTCACGAGAACAAGAACAGAACGGTCTCTAAAATCATCATGGCACACTCAGCAACAGGCAAAATCCTTGCAGCAACTTTTTGGGCGTTGCTCGTGTAGCATCCTTACAATTAGACAAGGCGCATTTTCGAAAAATCAGAGACCTGGAGGCATTTTGGGATAGAGGCTGGTAACATAACTATTCTAAACTGATTTTTCATGCTGAATGCGAATATGACTGTTACCGAGACGTATTCTGCAATCTTATACGTGTAAATGACGTATTTTGTGAATTGCTACAGAGTCATTTCATAGTAACGGCTTCTTCATGTAATTCCAAAAGCTCCCAAACTTAAAAACAATTACCCGGTATAGCTGGAAAGAGCATATCAAAATCAGTAAAACTGTGAAGTTTGAAGGATATCAGTTGAAAAATCAAGGAGATACAAATTTTCAAAAATCGAGATTTGTTTGTATCTCTTGCATAACTGTAAGTGTTTTCATACAAAATCTCGATTTTTGAAAATTCGTATCTCCTTGATTTTTCAACTGATATCCTTTAAACTTCACAGTTTTACTGACTTTGATGTGCTCTTTCCAGCTATGGTAATTGTTATTAAGTTTGGGAACTTTTGGAATTACATGAAGAAGGCCGTTAGTATGAAATGACTGTAGCAATTCACAAAATACGTCATTTACACGTATAAGATTGCAGAATACGTCTTGGTAACAGTCATATTCGCATTCAGCATGAAAAATTAGTTTAGAATAGTTATGTTACCAGCATCTACCCCAAAATGCCTTCTGCACTTTTTGCAATCGACTTTTTCAGTTTTGCGCCTTGTCTAAATGGTTGGTGCTCTGTTTTTGGCAACGTCATTGCCAGACAAGTTGCAGAACAAATTGCACTCCGGATCCGTAACATTCATCATTCGTCATTCTTCATGAAAACTAGAGGTCGATCGGCTTTTTTATCAAAATATTTTAGCACATTAGCATTGCAGTGGTTGTTTAGTAAACGATACCAAGCGCTAAATACATATTGACTGAGTACCAAATGGCGAACAGACTGACTGATTAAATGAATGGATAAAACAACGAACGAACGAACAAATGAATGAATGCATGAATGAATGAATGAATGAATGAACAAATAAATGAACGAATGAACGAACAAACGATCGAATGAATGAATGAATGAATGAATGAATGAATGAATGAATGAATGAATGAATGAATGAATGAATGAATGAATAAATGAATGAATGATGAAATTAAGTTTCTGTTTCTGTTGTTCTAGATCAACCCACGTGAAGGAACCACCGTCATAGAGCCAAGCGCACCGCCAGGTTAAGTCCAGTGTATTAATAGCCCGCTAGCTCGAACCCGTCTGACTCGAAAATCCCGGCTATCTCGAACACAAACCCATTTCCCTCGAGTAATTTTTTCAGTCGATTACTATCGGTTATCTCGAACCCCCGGTATCTCGAACACAAACCTACTTCCCTTGAGTCATTTTTCAGTCAATTACTATCGGTTATCTCGAACCCTCGCTATCTCGAACAATATTTCGCTTCCCCTGGGAGTTCGAGTTAGCAGGGTTCTATTGCATGTTCAATATTTCTAAATGTTTGTAAAACAGAAGTAAGACTTCTATAACAATACAAGAAACAGGATATTATACAAAATAGGTCACGTGACCTGCTTGTTCAATCAAACATAAGCAAATATCTCCTAAATGAGCAATGGTAGTTCAGGTGTTAAGGCAGATTCATATACACCGTACAGGTATAGAAGTGAAAATATACTACAATGTTTCAAGTACAGATGATAACCATCTCCCCATTTTAATTCAAATTTTTGGGGTGCACGGAAGTGAGGTTCAAGGTCACGTGACCACCAAATCTCCAAAACTTTCATCCTACAATGTTAAGGTCATAAAGGTATGTATCCAAGCAAATTTTGGTGAGAATTGAGCAAAAAGCGAGGGCAGAAGAAAAATATATCGATTTTAGCAATAATTGGCCTTCAACCCAGGCCTTAACTCGAGGATCTGCACAGATGACGTCAGAATGTGGTGAAAACAAGACACGTCACTTTACTTTGTCTAAAAGCGTACATTTTGTTTTCACCCACATTCTGACGTCATCTGTGCATCTATTAGAGTACAGATGCACGAAAAAATGGAATCTATTTGTTAATTGGACAGAACACTTTGTTTAATTTCAGGAGTCACGTGTGACAAGGTCTCTGACGTTGTGCTTGTCATCGATTCATCTGCTAGTATAGGCCAGCGTAATTTCAAGAGAATCAAGGAGTTTATTCAAGAGTTCGTTAACCGTTACGACTTTTCTAAGGGCAAATCGAGGCTTGCGATTGTGACCTATGATACACGTGTTAGTCAATACTTGAACTGGAAAGACAGTCAGGCCATGAAGCCCTCGGATATTCGAAACGTAAGTTGGAATAGAGAAAGGATGACAGTTTGGGTGGCTGCTCCTGGGGAGTGGTCTCCCTTGCAGTCGTGTTTGGTCTCGTAACGCAACATCGTAACGCAACGCTCAATGATGCGAGACGTGACAGGGAGACTACCTGGCCAGGGAGGGGAGCTTAGAAAACGAGATTTACAATCCGAATAAATTTGAAAATGCATGTCTTTCCTCTCTTTTTTCGCTATCCACACAGGACAGCGTTTTCTTAGACTAAATAAACAACGCGCCTTTATTGTGGACGAGAGGCCATATTGGTATTAGTCTCCCTCATATCGTCACGATGGGCGAGAGGGCGTTGCGTGACGAGACTAAAGGACTACATTAGTGTGAACGTGGACTAAGACCGTTAACAAATTCAAAATGGGTTATCTGTGGCAAAACCAGCCGAGAAAGAATTGATCCGAGTTTGTATTTGAATTGCCTTAGGTTGTTGACACAATTAAGTACACTGGTGGCAGCACGATGACGCATAGGGCACTGAATCACGTGATTAAATTCATCATCAAACCATTCAGACGAAAGAGAGTCCCAACATCAGTGTTCCTCATCACAGATGGTAGAAGCTGGAGAGGAAGAAAATACCTACGTAAACCGTCCAGAGAGCTCGAGGTAACGTTTTGATTTCCATGCTGAATCATCCCTCGGATCCTCGATGGACCCGATAGCCAATCAGCGCGCGAGTTTCATAGGAGTGGCTATGGGATTCTAGGAGAAATAGTTACAATGGTAGTGGTAGCTGTAATGTAGTTGTATTTTCCATGTTAGTATAGTGGGGGTGGTGGTGGCAGCGGTAGTGCGCGTAGTGGTGGTGATAGTGGTTAGGTGGTGGTAATGGTGGTGGTAGGGGTGGTAGTGGTAGTGCATGGTGTGGTAGTGGTGTGGTGGTGGTGATAGTGGTGTGGTGGTAGTGATAGTGGTTAGGTGGTGGTAATGGTGGTGGTAGGGGTGGTAGTGGTAGTGCATGGTGTGGTAGTGGTGTGGTAGTACGTGGTAAATTAATGGGTTTAGAATCTACTAAGTACTAACTATTATTTTGTTAACTTTTTTGTGCGGTGTTAGTGCTAGTATTAATTATTGAATTGGTAGTGGCAGTAATATTAGTGGTAATTTTGATATATAATCATTGTTAATATGTTACTATTGATTATAATTAGTAATTATTGATATGATAATTTTGATGAATTTCGCTCAGGACATGGGTGTTCATACTTATGCTATTGGCGTTAGTAAAGATGTCGATGTGGGCGAACTCAAGATTTTTACCAGAAAAAAGACAAAGAACATCTTTCTCTTTACAACGTTTGCCAACCTGATCGAACGCGCAGCGAAAAACTCTCAATAAATTGATTGGCAGGGCTTGTATTAAAGAGTCTTAGATCAAGGTGAGATAACTGAGACTTCTTAAAATCATTTATATAAAAAAACGGTTTTGATTTACAATGAACTAAAGGGAGGGTCGTTAAGCTCGTCCAACATAGAACCCCTCTCCCCCTCCCCTCCCCTCCATCTCCTCCCCTCCCCTCCCCTCCCCTCCCCCAATAAATAGAAATTGCTCCCTAAAATATCGTAATGTTTGCTTTCATTCTACAGGCCAGATAAAGTGATGACGAAACCGGAAGCGACCAAAGCAACCTATATTAACATCTTTAACATAAACTAGATTTAAGACACTCATTTTGTGTACTTTCGCGATATACCGTAAGTTAAGTCACGTGTTGAGTCACGTGGTAAGACAATCACGTAACACAGTTACCTTGAAGTTACTATATTTAAAATTTAGGATTTTCTTGCGAAGTGGACACAAATAAAAAGTAGAAAAGCAAATTTAGACTTGATAAGCATTACTAATGAACTTAACCAAAACCATCTGAGGCCGGAGCACGAAAGGCGAAGAGCGCTACCCCCACCCCCTCCCCCTCAAACTCCTTCGTCTTTCGAACAACCGGATCCGGTAAAACAACAATAAAACGATACTCTATAATCTTTCTATTGTATCTAGCTGTGAGCTCCAATGCAACCTTTTCTAGTCTTTTAATGATGGATATCAACACAAGTTGTCATACAATTCTTGGGTTGCATGTGACGTCACGGCAGCCATCTTGGATGAATTTCAACAAAAGATTTCTCATTGGTATCTCTTGTTTGCTCATCCAACACGGCTACCGCTCTATTGTCTTCTGAATTCCAAAAGGAATGGATGAAACCCAGCAAGTTAAGAAATGTGTGTACCAGATACTGGACACGTAGAGTGTGTGTTGCAGCTATGTAGGCGCATATCCACGCTTACGCAATTCAGCCCGTCGCTGTACGTAAATCAATGATTCCTTGCGAGTACATAGCAATTGATGCTACCGTGCTATATACGCGGTGTTTATTAAGTTTTATACAGGTTTTTTTTTTCAAAATACTTAGTCGTGGCAAAATTCAATGCAAATTCAATATGCCGAGAAAAGGCATTTCCCATTGGCCAATCACCACAGAGTTTGTAATTGTAGAAAATTTAAACATTTGCACTCTTACAAATGAATCGAGGTTCATAGTACGTCTAGCTGCAGAGTAATGCTCAATGTCCTTATATGTCCTTAAGACGTTTTATAACTTTTTTATAAAGGGTTATTTAAGTGTAATTTTCTTCCTCTTTGTTCGTGCAAATACATGAAAAGCTAAGGAACCATGAAAATCCTCCGAAATGATAAAATCGTTACCATAGTTACAAAATGATACAACACGCCGAGTTACGCACAGGTTCGTTGGTTGTAACATTACTATTTTTATGTTTGGTCGCTGGAGATCCCAAAAGGGTGTTTCTACGAGCTGGCTCTGGACTTCTCTCTTTCCGAAGTTGCTTCAACTTATCTTTCAATTCTCTCCTTAAAATTTTCCCGCTTAAAGACCTCGGGATTTCATCTACAAACTCAACCCCACCACGAAGTTTCTTGTAAGGTGCGACATTTTCCTCGACAAATTTCATGATTTCATTTTTTGTTATGTTGCCATTGGTTACCACATAAGCGCATGGTAATTCGCCAGCCTCGTCGTCAGGGAGACCGATGACGGCTGCGTCGATGATTTCAGGGTGTGACACTAAAAGGGATTCCAGTTCTGCGGGTGGCACCTTAGAAAACCAACCAAATAAATTCAGTGAAATTTACGCATATAAAAAGGTGTCCTATAAGGGTGGATACTTCACGGAAAATGACCACTAATACGTGGGCGTGGCAACATGCATGTTCCAATCCAAAAAAAAAAAAAAAAAAAAACCACACACAAGCCCGCATGTTTGTCAAATAAAACTCAGCCCTTTGAAAACTAACTTACAATATCTTGTTCGATAAAAATAAGTATCGTTAAAATGGCAATGCTTTAACTGTCAGATAATTTCAAAGGTGCCGCCTAACTATTGGTGGGTACCAGGAGCCCATTACTAGGAGCGTGCAACCTGTATTCTAATCTGAGACCAGCGTTTTCACAGATGATCTATTTTTAGAAACTGAAGTTGCCATTGTTTTGCTCATTTAGAAAGTGCTGTGCCAAAAGCTTTCTCGAGGACATAGCTTCAAGTTGTGGACATCCCAAAAGCTTTTCGCGTATGATTTTTTCTACCTTACTACAATGCTCAGTTGAAAAAATCCATTTCGTCAAGTCTTGTAATCCATCGTCGTCAAGTTCGTCTTCACATTTTGCCTTTTTCCTTTTTTTAGACTTATTTTGAAGCCGTCTCTTGGTTTTAGAAGAGGTAGCCTTAATTGGCTCTTCATAGTCGCTTTCTACGCTTTCCTCGCTGTAACAACTCTCTGAAAACTCACTGTTAAGGTCGCTTGATAGGTCACTTTCACTATCACCGTCCGCCATGTTGTTTACATTTTTAATTTATGCAAAAGCTAAAACATGTCGCCATAGAAATATCACGCGCTGATTGGCTATTCAGGTTTCTAAAAATAGAACATCTGTGAAAACGCCGACTCATGAATCTATGGGCGAGTTGCACGCTCCTAGTAATGGGCTCCTGTGGGTACTTAAGATCCATTGATAACAGCACCCTAAACAGATAACACAAAGGATTTATTCCCCTAAAAATCCAAGTCGTCCTACCTTTCAAAGAGGGCAACAGAAGACGACTGAATCCCGTCCACACTAGTACTTTTCAATGCTTTGTTTTTTGACTAGTGTGCACGTAGCCTTATATTTTGAGACCAGGCTTTCAGTTTACCTAAGGGTGTGTAAATACCTGATATCCTTTGTATTTGATTAGTTCTTTGACTCTGTCCACAATGTAAAAACACTCATCGCCATCATAATGGCCAACGTCACCAGTGTGTAACCACCCCTCTTTATCGATGCTGTTGGACGTGGCTTCAGGGTTACCAAGGTAACCTAGCAAACAATAATGGATGATCAAACTTAGTTTATAGAAGTATGATTTCTGGGTTTATTTGTTCACAAACCTTTCATTACTGTTGGTCCACGTATACAGATCTCACCGTCTTTCCCAACACCCAAAGTCTCACCTGTTTGCAAATCAATTACCTTGAAACATAAAACTAGTTTTAGTCAGATTATTTTAAAGATACTGTTCAAACAATTAGTGGAATACACAGGTTCGATTCCTGTCAAGTGAACTCAGAGTACCTTGCACAGAAAATGACAAGCCTAAGCTGATTACATTTTTATCATTTGTGTCCTACCAGAATATCTTTCTATATATTTATCAATATCTATTTATCAATAAATCAATAGTTATCCATTCATTATTGAGTACTGAGTATAATACTAACGTATTCCCGCCCCCCCCCCCCCCCCCGTCCTCTTTAATTTCCTCTTTTAAACACACCCAGCTCACTCGGCCTCAGGAAATGTAGAATTTATGTCCTATCTTTGTTTTCGAAGCCAGGTGAGTTGGGCGTGGTAGAGGGGAGAGCGTCGGTACTTGACACAGGCCAATACACGATATTTTTTAAATGAAAAGCTGTAAGTGCTTGATTATCAATTTGCTTTCAGTAACTTACCTTACACTCCAAATTTGGAAGCAGATGACCAACTGTACCGTGTTTTGTACTGTTCGTCAGGGTCATGTGACTTACAGGGCTAAGTTCTGTCATACCATAACCTACAAGTACACATCACATCTTGAAGCTCAAAAACTCATTCATGCTATTTCTTGCGCTAACTACTTTGGTAAAGAATAATAAATACTTTAATAAAGGCTTCCCGAGATTCTCAGTATATAAGAACATGTAAGAACAACTACTTGTGGCTAGCTCTAGAAAGGCCCTAGTCAAGTATCATGAATTAGTATTTACCGCGATGATTAAGCATGGATTTTGACTTTTGTTCCACAAATCAGAGTATGCAGATATATTTCAAACAGCGAAAACAAAGTCAACACACACAACGATTCAAAATCATGCAGCATAACGCTCGTCTAGTGGAAAACTGTGTCATGTGTCAGCCAGCTCTAAAATAAATTACTTTTCCCAATATTTGAGAAGTGCCCGTTTTCACACTCTTTATATTACCTTTATTTCTTACCTTGACGAATTCCCTTTAATTGTGGCACTTTTTTCACTACTTCCTTAGAAATTTCGGCACCTAAAGGAGCCGCGCCTGAAGTGATTTCTCTTAGACTCGATACGTCATAGTTTCGAAGGGAAGGGTCCTTAGCAATCATCATGGCAATGGATGGTACCAAGGCAACGTGGGTTACCTAGCAACGGTAAAAAGCGTGAACAATGAACGAATTTACAACAAAACAAAAAATAGAAACCGAAAAACAAAACAAAACAAAACAAAACAAAACAAAACAAAACAAAACAAAACAAAACAAAACAAAACAAAACAAAACAAAACAAAACAAAACGAAACAAAATAAAACGAAACAACACAAAACAAAACAAAACAAAACAAAACAAAACAAAACAAAACAAAACAACAACAACAACAACAAACAAAGAAACAAACAAAGAAACAAATAAAAACAAAACAAAACAAAAAAGATCGTTGCGAAACCAACCTTGTGTCCCTGCAAGATCGAATAAAGTTGGTCTCGTTCAAACTTAGGTAGACAAACAACAGTGCTACCGCGGTGCAGTCCAATAGACAGTACAGTAACCATACCATAAGTGTGAAAAAACGGCAGTAAACCAAGCAGTACAGACGACATTGAGTACTCAATAAACCCGTCAGCGGTTGCAATAGTAGCGTCAGCCACCAAATTGTAATGTGTAAGCAAAACGCCCTTGGGGAGTCCTGTGGTGCCGCTTGAAAAAGGCATAATTGCAACGTCTTCTTTTGGGTTGATTTCTGGCTGAACAAAACTACTTCCATCATCTTGAAACAGGTCTGTGATTGACACGAAGCCTTCAGCTTGTCCAATGACGTATATTTTTGTAATCCCAACATCCTTTGCGCTCTCTCTAGCACGATGAGTGAGTTGTGGAGTGGTGACAAGGAATTTGGCCTGAGCTATTTTTAGCTGATGGGATAATTCGTCTTCTGTGTAAAGGGGGTTTGCTGTAGTGATGACACCACCAGCGTTTATTGTTGCTAAGTAAACGATGGCGAATTCAGGGATATTAGGACAGTACAGACCCAATACGTCGCCTTTTTGCATTCCAGCTTTGATGAAACCTGAACTCGTTCGTGTTACTAAGTCCTTGAGGCGTTTGTAAGTGTAGAAACGTTCACGTTTCACATCGGTCTGTCGAAGAAAATGAGAAAATCAAACCAAGAGATCATCAAACAAAGCGTCTTTGAGATGACTGTGATTAATACGTAAACAATTGGTTTTCGACTTCTGCTTTCCTTATCCTTGTCATATCAAACAAACATACGAGCGAAATAACGAATGAACGAACAAACGAGCAAACAAACAAACAAACAAACAAACAAATATACAAACAAACAAACAAACGAACGAACGAACGAATGAACGAACGAACGAACGAACAAACAAACAAACAAACTGAAAAGTATCCCTCAGGTTGACGCACAAGCTGCACCAGCTACAGGACAGGAAATTTGCCAAAACAAGAGTAAGGTAACGATATAAGTCCTTTTTTCAAAACTGATTATGTAATACTCACCAAAGCAAGTTTGTCACCGTATTGATCAAAATTCTGCATCACAAACTCCGACCACGATATTTTACCGGGTATCTCCACACCGGAGAATTTACTCTTTAACACGTTAACATCTCTGTTTTTTACGATCTCTTGCAATTCAGGAGATTTCTTCAATTCTTTCTCTTTGAGTTCTCGTCTGAGAATCTTACCACTAGCAGATTTTGGGATTTTCTCGACGAAGACGATCCCTCCTCTGAGTTTCTTGTAAGGTGCCACTTTTTCACTGACAAACTCTAGTAGGTCCTTCTCAGAGATTTCACCTTTGGGAACTACAAATCCTTTGGGTAGTTCACCAGCTTCCTCGTCAGGAATTCCTATGACGGCAGCGTCTTCAACATCTGAGTGAGACAGCAAAATAGCTTCGAGTTCAGCTGGGGGAACCTTTAGAAACACAAAGTTTCAATAAGTAGGCGAAAGAATGCTATCTTAGAGCAGAACCAAATAATCGCTTCGCAGAGTCTGCAGAGAGCGTTTCCATGCAAATTAACCATCGATTTTAGAAGTCTACAAGCACTGACTATAGGACGTAGATTGTACTGCAGCGGTTAGCATTATTATGTACCTAGACCAGGAAAAAGGTTTCAAGCCCAGATCGTGATTTGAGCCGTTGTAGACCGTTCTTCTTTATATCAAATGTAATTTCCAGGAACATTTAAGTGAACAAACCTTGACACTTGGATTCATATAGATAAAGCATCTCAAGAATGTTTAATAGAGGCTATATTAATCGGCAAAATTGTTGGCACGATTGTTTCTATGATGTGCGCGCAGTGGATTTTACTGAAACTGGCTCCCCCCACACCCCACCCTTTAGAATTTTGGTGTGAAAACTCCGGTACCTTATAACCAACTACCTTGAAATTAGTCAGACAGACTGTATGGCTACCAGTAACACTGTTTAGGGAGTCGGGGAACCAATATTGAGGCACTAGAGTTCTTAATGTACCAAAACACTCTAAACATCACATGGTGCCAATTAACAAAAAATGGCAATGATTGCCATTTTCGATTATCTTTGGGGTACTTGTTTTGTAGTTGCTGCTACTTACTTGAAATCCTTTGTACTTGATCAATTCTTTAAGTCTGTCTACCACGTAAAAATTCTGTTCCTCATCGAAGTGTCCAATGTCTCCTGTGTGTAGCCATCCCTCGCTGTCTATAGTCAAAGCGGTGGCCTCCGCGTTGTTCAAATAACCTTCAATCAAACGTATGTAGTCATTTTAATCACTTAGCCACAAACAAAGAAAGATTTCCCTTGTCTCTAGATCAAATTGAAATTGTGCGCCGAGGCATGCGCACACGCGTGCAAAACGACTACGCATGCGTAAATTTTCCAAAGCAAAATTACACAGAAATCAAAGCTAATAACAGTATATTTCAGTTAAAATTGTTGCTCTGTTTACTAATTGTACAAAATTGTATCATTTGTGAATTCCTATATCAGCGATAAATAAGGTATATATTTCAAATACAAAAATTGTACAGCTCGGGCTTCCTGTGGTTTACCAAATGAATCTACGGAAAAGTTCTTTGGCGTCCTCGCTGTTTTCTCGGAGCGAAAGGAAAACTGTGAGAGTGTAAATTAAAGACAATTCAAACTAATACAAGTTGCTGCAAGTTCACCAAAGATGAACGTTAGACGCTTGGAGAATTCCTTATATACTTTTGGTTTGAACAACGTTTTGCACCAGCGTGTTCCGCCGTGGTAGTCAAATAATGCGAATGCACCAAGAGCAGTCTGAATAGATATAGCATCCATTTTAAAAGTCTTTTTGAAGGGAAATCTTTGTCAAAATAGAAGAAGGGGGAGGGGGAGGTGAAGGACTTGCCTTTCATGACAGTTGGTCCTCTAATACAGATCTCACCATCACATTCCTTGGAGAGGATTTCACCTGAAACCGTATCAACAATCTGGAAAACAAATAGTACTTCATGCATTACATCAACAGTTAGTACAACTACTGAACCAACTGATGAAACTTGCATCTACAAAAGATATCTCGCAAGACTGTAAAGATATGCACTAATAAGTTGAGGCGTTGTCTTCGGATGAACCGTTTAGGACGACGGTCACCACGAGCAAGTAGACTTCAAAAACCTTAATCTGGCTTTAGAGTTTGCGATTTGACTATTTGAGGCTCTGTGTCATGAGTTCCATGGGCGTGCCTTATTCAGTGTTTTTTTTATCTGAATCACACGAAAGTATACATGTACAATCTATAAAATGTATGTCCTCTATTTGTCAAAACGCATCTGTACCTTACACTCCAGGTTTGGTAGAAGAACTCCTACAGAACCATGGTTGACATTACTGTCCAATGGTGTTACGTGAGATACTGGACTAAGCTCCGTCATACCGTAACCTGTAGAAAGTCATGACAGACATTACTGTCCAGTGGTGTTACGTGAGATACTAGACTACAAGCTCCGTCATACCGTAACCTGTAAAAAGTCATGACAGACATGACATGTACAATGGTGGACACCTTTTTCACTTTTTCTTCGTTAAACTAGGTGTCTGTTTACAACAGGTCAAAAAGATAGGAAGAGAAATCGTTGGGACTAGCCTCCTTCGCAGGCAACTCCTATTTTACTTTTGGGCTTCCTGTCTTACATAATAGAGACTGGGAACGAACGAAAAGAGCGTGGGGGAGGGGGAAAGTTTTTCTTTCGCTCCTCAGTCCAAAACTCTCGCCTCCAGTCTTCGCTCTTCCGTTTCGATCCCACAGGAAACCCAATAAACCCAATAAAGGAAAGGAGTAGCCTGCGGAGGAGGCTACGTTGGGACCACGGAGAGTGTCCAATAGTGAAGGTCCGACGGTACTTTGATTGCAGTAATTTATCAATCTCAGGCTCCGTATTTCTTAGGCTTATTTGCCTACCTTGTCGAAGGAATTTCAGGTTGGTAAGACGAGCAGTCAACTGCTTTCCCAAGTCCTCGCCCATGGCAGCGGCACCACAAGTGATGTCAATCAAACTTGACAGGTCATATTGGTCTACCATTGGATGCTTTGTGAGGAACAATAGAATGGGCGGGACCAACGCAGCGTGGGTTATCTGTTAATTAAAGTAAAAAAGAACACTAAATGTTGGATGTCAAAAACAAACAAACAAACGAAGGAACAAACAGGCAGACAGACAGACAAACAGATAGACAAAACAGCAAGTGATAACATCTGCGCATGTCTCCAACTTCTATTGTCTTGGACTAATGGATGATTTTGAAAGGATCATTTCTAGCTGTTTGTACTTCTGCACTCGATTGTAATGTTCCGAAAAACTTTGGTGAGACTATATACGATTATCTTTATGAGAGAGGTAGCCCTAAGCCAACCTCGTTCCCAGGCCCTTTTCTCTTCGCTTGGAGGACCTCCGAATGGCCCTAAGCCAGGTTAAAACTGTAATTGAGGCCACTTCCAGTCCAGCGGTTCGCACATACTCGTCATGTTATCACTTGCTGTTTGATAGACAAACGAACTTCACGAGGAATGAACTTCACATATCACGCGACAGATACCTTGTGTTCTTGGATTGTCTTCAAAAATGGTTCTGCCTCAAAACGCTCCAAGCACACAACTTTTCCACCACGAAGCAAAACATTTGCCAGATTGACCATCAACCCAAAGCTATGGTAAAAGGGAAGGACGGCAAGAACGGACGAGTTTTCATCGCCACTCGTAAAACTCTCTCCCATTGTAATGCAAGAGTCGGCGACCAGGTTGTAATGTGTGAGCATGACACCTTTAGGTAATCCCGAAGTACCGCTGGAATACAGTAACGCAGCCACATCATCCCTTAGATTGATTTCCACTTTCTCAGGAGGGTCGTCGGACTCGTCCAGTAGGGAAGTGAATGACTGACAGCCTTCTACGTCACCAATGACGTAAATATTCTCCACATCAACTTTAGCAGCCGCCTCTTTAACTTTGGCGGCAAATGTTGGCACAGTGATAACCCATTTGGCTGCAGTGTCTCTTAATTGGAATTCAATTTCATCGGCTGTGTAGAGGGGGTTCATCTGAGTGACGATTCCACCAATACTTATGACCCCAAAATATACAATTGGATACTGAGGAATGTTGGGAAATATGACGGCAAAAACGTCGCCTTTTTTAAAGCCTTTTCTTGTAAGACCAGTGCTAAACTTTTGTATTGAATCCTTGAGTTCTTTGTACGTGTAAGATTGTCCTGTTTGGGAGTCAATCTGGAAAATATAAAAAGAACCAATAATGTTGTGGCCGTCGCTCACACACCTTAAGCCCGCCGCACACGTTGAGAAACTGCCACGCGAGGCATTTAGCTCAGACGATTTCTCGTCGCAGACTCGTTGCATCTTTGCCTACGCGAGGCCAAAACCAGAGCAGGTAAAAGAGCACACGTTCAGAAAAGTGCCTCTCGTGGCAGCTTCCTCACACAGTTTCTCAACGTGTGCGGCGGGCTTAAGCGACGTAATACCGCAAAGGAGCGAAAAAATCGACTTATAGAATCAATCTAATCATGATGATGATGATGATGATAATGATATTTATCGACTATCATGGGAAATATAAGGAAAATGAGCAAAAAATAAATGTTTTTGTCTTTTTACGGTCGACTGTACTTATTCTAATCCTATAGTGATTTAATGGTTTAATTATTATATTGTTAGGATTATTTTTGGGTTTCATGTTGTGAGGATTATTTTTAGAATTATGGTTATTCTACGGGAAAGTTATTTGTTTTGGGTTGCTTTAAAGCAGTAAGATTTGAGGAAATTGATTAAGAACCTAAAAAATTGAAACATTGGAAAAATTAAACAAAAACATAAACATATCTATTTCATGGTTGACTACCATCTACCATGACGACGAACACCAAGGTTGTCAAGCTCATCATTCAAAACTAAAGACGCAAATGACAATGATTACGAACTCATGAAGATGGAAGCCGAGTAAATGAGTTACAGTAAAGCACTAGATAAGTCTTGTAAGCCTAAAATCATATTTAACAGTATCTGAGGGGCTTGACCTCGGGGTCTGGGAATTAATTTATGTCGCTCTTTAGACTGTCAGGTTTGAAACAACAGAAAACAACTCATATTAACATTCAATGATAACAGCTTCAACATGTAAATATGAAAATATGGCAACAAGAACGCTGTAATGTTGCAAAAAAGTGATAATTACATATTAAAAATCAGTGTGCAGGTACAAGGGAGAAATTGTCAAATTATTTTGTTGACTTTTATGTGGAAGCTTTCATCAATTATCAGCAAAAGTACATCAAGTACAAAGCACATCAAGTTTTGACACGAACATTACGAATCAACATCAGCTATTAAACTACTTGTTTGACTTACAATTGCAGTTCGTTCACCGTGTTTGTCGACATTCTGCAGCACGTACTCTGACCAAGACAGGTTCTCTGGTATTTGTACATCAGGCCATTTGCTTCTTAACGCCATAGTCAACAGCAGTCGGGGATTAAACCAGTAAAATGTTAAGCAGTCCAACAATTCTCTTCCTTAATCACTTAATTACACACTTATAAGATGATTGGCTTATATATATTTTTCTCAAAGATTATAGACACCTTTGGTGTTGTCTGGTTTGGCGCTGATTGTTTCTGTGTTGAATTCGTAGTGGATTTTCACGCCATCGATAAATGATCATTTATAAAGGATTGACACCAATGGAGGAATGTTTACATTGTTGCTATAGTTTCCATGTATATATTGCAGTTGGTTGAACACAAATGTTATTGATTCTATTATATTGTATTCTATCATGTTGCTGTATTCTCAGTGTGATGCTTTGTTTTTGATCCATGTTTTCTGAAATGCATGCTCATTGAAAATACTATAGATCAAAGAAATTGGGTTGTTCACAGAAGACAAGTTTTGACACATCAAGAAACTTACAGTGGATAGATAGAAACAAGACATTTCACATTTCATATATAGGTTGCTATCAATCAGCTGTTGAATCTCATTATCTGCGTTTGACTGGAGGGCAAAAACCGGTTTGACTGGGGGTCAAAAACTTTCAAGACCCTTTCAACCATAATAGAGAATTCTTTTGAAAACTTACAATTCAGCTGGTAAAAATTCTGCACAGGACGGGATATGACGTCTATTGATAGCAACCTATTCTGCTTCTTCCCAAACGGCTTTCGATACAAAAACAAAAGACATGCCTTCTTATTTTTCTCAAATGTAACGTCATACCTTGTTTGTTTCTTAAAACTTTGCCATCAAGCAGAGCATTAACGAGTTTTCGAGGAAGACTTGAGATACAACCTGAATACAACATATTTCATAATCTCTCTCCATTGAAAGCACACTTGTTGTAAAGGTGATGTTATATAAGTCGATTCGCAACAACGATTTTCCGCGCAACAAATGTTGCCCGTAAAGTTGATGCCGTAGAAAATACAAAACGCAACTATTTTTAGCAATATTTTTGGTTAATAGGTAAGTGAACAAGTTGCAAATGCTTGTGATATGAAGTTTAAAAACTTTTAACGCAAAATTATCAATTTGACCAAGTGTTGCGCGGAAAATCGTTGTTGCAAATCAGTATATATTCTTTGCAGCCGTCATAACAGTAGGAAGTCCAAGAATACTTTATAGGTCGTGTTTATATAAATGCAAGTTGTCCCTGGTAACTGGAATAAGTCTATGTTAAGTCTGTTTAGTGTCAACATGAGGGCAAAGAAATCTTGGTTCTTTTACAAATATTGACAGAGATTTTCGGTCCTACCGAGAGTTAATTGAAATAGGTATATACAACTGTCGATGAAACCACAGTACCCAGATTGAGAATTCCAGCCTTACTTACTTAGACTTAGTTCCTCCCGCGCTGTTCTGCGCATAGGGCGACAAGTGTACTCCACTTCTTCCGGTCTTGTGCTACTGTTCCAGCCTGCTGAAACTAAACTTTGCACCACATTTACATACACGAATGTCTACGTTGAAAAGCCGGCATACATTCATATGCCTTCGTATCCTTTCCCAACGGGAATTCCTCGTGCTCCGGCCTGCCTGAAGAGATTTCATACCGAAATGAGTGTTGTACATACTTTGCATGGCACAGCTGTTATAGAATGTGGAAGGGTACATGGAAGCTTGCAAAAATACGCAAGAAAAATCGTTTGAAACCGCAAATCCGCTTGGGAAATTGCAATTGATTAAAATCTGCATGTGTAATTTTGGTGATAAACGCACTTCAAAACTACTATATTCTAGACGAATGCTACAACAAATGTTAATTTATACATTTACATGCGATATGCTTTGATATAAAGTTTGTCCTGCAATTGAATATTGTTAAAGAAAGCGATTTCGACCCCTGACGCAAAGTACATTACACTTGTCCGCAAGAAACATGGCCATATAAATTTTCATTGGATCATTCCTTCAAATCCGCGATTTTGACCATTGTGGATGAATCCGCAAATCCGCTCTTAAAAATATTATCCGAGAATCCGCACTTAAAAGAAGGCTCAATCCACCGATCCGCAAACCCCCATGTCCCCCTCAATGTGCTAACGGAATGGGGATTTCGTGTCACCCCTTACTAACAATACAAACGCAACATTGTCAATGGATAGAAGTGGATATTTATTATTTACCAATAGTACTGAATAAATTGATTTGACTTTACATTAACTTAAAAATTAAGTCACATTTCAACACACATTCACTATGTACAAATAACTCTTTTATAAAACATCGCCATTTTTTGAAATGAATAAATTGTTTTCACTGGAACTAATCAATGAAGTCTATTCTACTACCTTATCACGTGACTGAAAGGCGAGTTGGGACTGGGGCAGGATAACGCGAAATCGAGGCTGTTTTTATATAAAAGTTTTCCCAAAACCATGCGATTGAAAGCCTCGCTTTCATGATATTGGCCGTAAAAGCCTGGTAATGCCTCAACGTCACAGTTGGTTACCCAGTGAATGTCATTTTTATGAATTCAGCTGCTATTTTATTTACACAATTCTTTTAAAATTACTCGATAAACGTGGAACGCACACGTGACCATGTTACACGTGACCATACCACGTGACATGCTATTTGATGATCACATGATTATAAAGACCGAGGAGAACTTAAGTAATTTACACTTTGATATATTAACAAAAATCATAAAAATACAAAAATATACTTTATATTAAAGCTACAAACTAATGACTGAAAAATACAAAGAGTGGCGAAAAGGAAAGAAACGAAGAAGAAAAACTGAAAGGAAAGAAAAGAGATTACAGATCTGTTTAATTCACTCGGAGACTGTTTCCCTCTGTCATTTTCACAGCTAAAACCACGACATAAGAAGAAATGAATCTATTTGACTGTTTCAATTACTGTCCTAGGCGAAAGGAAACCTTACAACGACCTTACAACCACCGATACCACGATTAAACATGCACTGCCGCATGCATCAAACTCTCTCTCTTTGGAGCGCGAAAAAATGTACGCGACGTGTCGAATAGAAATTTTGCAACCAGAGCCTGAAAACAAACTCTTCGAAAAAAGTTTAAGCTCGTTTCTGAAAAGTTAAGAAAAAAAAAACCATATTCCGTCTTGTAGGTTATAGTATTTGCTTTGATTATATAATATGTACTGTTTTTATATTGCTTATACTGCAGCTATTTTTCCTTGAAAATCTTTCATGTGTGTACGACTTTCAGCCCTGTTGTAACCAAAACTGTCTAGCTAATTATTTACTAAGTGTCGCATGCAAAGTGTCTTGGGTCGAATTGAATGTCGTACATAAGCGATGTAAGCGACGGCAGCCGCGATAGACATACCAGGCAAAGCTTTGTAGTCGGTGGTAGCGATAAACGGATCGTAGGCGACAAATTGTACGGATGTTACACGAGAAATCGGTATGCGTCAAATCGTACCGGCAAAAATTACGCAGCGTACGAGGTGTTACAAAGTAGCTAACTAACCAAAGGTAGCTAAGAATTAGCGTCCTACGCAGGCATCTCTAAGTTTCTCTCTCTTTGGGATTCCTGTGGGATTCTTGTTCAAGAAGAGGGGGACTCAGGAGAGGGAAGAAAAGCTCACCTTCCTTTCTCTTACCCAACTAGCGCCTAGTCCCTCTCTATCAGCAACACAGGAAACCCAAGATATATAAAAATTCAAATTCTTAGATTATAGAGACGCCTGGGGAGGAGACTAGTTAACAATCACAGTTTATATTGCCACGAAAAGACTTGGTCTATAAATTACCAATATATTAAAAACATACTCGATTATTTGATTGGTAATTCCACTCTAGTAAGGTGGTGGTTTACATGTTAAAACAGCCATATTTTCACCAAATGGGTTCGATAATAATTCCTATGTAATATTTCCAGGTATTCTATGTAGGGCTGTCAGTGTTCACCGTTCAGTCCTTCAGTGTACTGGTCACCGGTGATTTCTGTGAAGGTAGACGACGAAGATTTATTCCGCCATCTCAGTGACAATCTTCTCTTTTCCTGACGGGACGCTACATTATCTCCAGTGGTTACGCGGTTCAACTCGTCCGGGAGAGACATGGCGATAGTCGATAAATCTTCATTGGCTGCGGAAGACAAAAATGATACATCACTTAAGGTTTGGCACTGGCTTACCATATGCCATGCAAAGTGGGATACCTTTAATTTAACTTACTTTAATACTTAATAATAATACTTTTTATCTTATTTTAGTTTTGTTGCTTTACTTTACTTTTGTTAGAAATATAATTGATATCCACCCACCCGCAGGCCTACCGACGTTGTGACGTCAGGAGGTCAATACGTCTTTGCCTCACCATTTACTGCACCTAATTCAGTATTTTGACCAATCAGCGTCGTTCCTGTACTCTTAGATCGATTACGTATGGATGATTCTTGATCGACTATACCACTAGGAGCTGTCTGCGTGCGCATAATTGCCTTGGGTTCAACCGCTGGCGTTGAGGGTCTACTGTTTGGGTTGGGGGCAGGACTGAAGCATCTTGACGCGAATTCTTCAAAGCAGGTCATGTGTTTGTGGTTAGTGACTACAGTTTGTATACTATCGTATCGTTCTTCGTAACTGGTTGTATTGTTAAGGTAGAAACAGTGAACTTGAAAACATTCTCTTTCTCTCGATAACTTTATAAATTCACATATTTGCAAACCCGGCCATTACTAGTGAAAAACAAACAAACAAACAAACAAACAAACAAATAAGCAAACAAACAAAACAAACAAACAAATTTTCAAACAAACAAAACAAACAAACAACATAAGCATGATTAACATAGAAACTCACAAATGTACTCCTCTTTCAGTGCGTGTCTTTTTATTAGTGACATAAGCAACATAAACAACACAAGCAGTACGGCTCTTTAGGCCCGGTTCACACGACGACACAAGCATGGCCATAAGCATAAGCAAAAGAAACAAAACTTTTCCATTTTCTTATGCTTATGCTTATGACGTTATGTTGCGTGTGTGAACCGGTAAAAAACGCTTATGCTTATGTCTGCTTATGTCGTCGTGTGAACCGGGCCTTAGCACTGATCATCTTTTCCACTCCTGTGTCTTTGCCATCCTAATGAAGCCAGGGACATCATTTTGACTTCCAGAACAAGTTCTAAGAGACAATATTCTCAGGGATGTTTTTCAGGGGTATTTCTTTTCTCTTGGAGCGAGAAACGAGCGACAGCAGAGGCCAAGACAGAGAGGTAGCAGTGGAGATGGGAAGGGTGTAGAATTAGTACATCGCAAATTCAAAAGGATACCATCTCTCGTATAACGGTCGGAGTGAGGTCACAGCTTTGCTAGCATTAATAGCTGTCGCTCGTACAAGAGAAGGGAGAACTCGTCTGTTTACAATCGCACCGTCAAACAGGGGACCAAAGTTGGGTACCTGAAAACAAGAAACTTGCGTAAACAAAACGACGCTACTTTGGTGGGGGGGGGGGGGGGGTATCAGGTGGACTATTTCGACCGAGGTAAGTAGTGGAGAGGGATAGAGAAACAGGAGAAAAATATGCAAATGTGATATCAAATTCCTTTGAAATAGTTTAGGTAATTAAAGACTTGACCGCGAAGGGACGAAGGGAGAGAATAAACACAATACTCAACATTCAAAATCCGTTACACAGGCACAGTGCATTGGCATCAATATCAGCTAATAGCAAACTGACTTACCTCAGGTTTTCTGATAATATGGATTCTAAACAAATGATTCTTTAAAGGATAAATAACGATTAAGACGTCACCAAACTCAGTGTTAACGATACCATAACGATAATCACGGTTATGTTCAGACCACACGATATGAACTTCATCGTTACCTAGGTGACGCATCTAAAAAAACATTAAAATAGATTTTATGGCAATGAATGAATAGACTGGCAATTCGTGTACTGGAAGAACATCTAAAGCTACAGCTCCACTAGTTCGTAAAAACGCATTTTATCAAGAGACCATAATACTAAGAGAGCGAAACTCAGTATTGATGTCTGTGCGATGTTCGCGACGACTAAGGCTATTTTTAGTAATTTCGCCTTCGCGCGCGCAAGGCTCTATACAGAATAGAATTCAAATGCCGAAAGAAAACGGTCTATTGTTTAAGAGCCTTGCGCGCGCGATGGCGAAATTACTAAAAATAGTCTTAGTTGCCGCGAACATCGCACAGACATCAATACTGAATTTCGCTCTCTTAGTATTATCGCACCTTAAACAAAAGAAGGCAGTTTTCGTGTGACTGGAGGCCAAAACGCATCGAAAAGAATGCGTTTTTAAACGCAAATGCACTAGTGTGAATTATTTAAAGTCTTTGTCTGAGCCAAGACATTAATCTAAGATGATCGCTAGAGGCCTTTGCTTTGAGGTCTCCTATTTACAAGACAGACACTCTCAAAGACAGACATCTTTTACAAGTTAAACGCCATTAAACGACTCTCTAAGCCAACACCTTTAATTAGAGACCTCTTGACACACACTGCGCCTTTCCCCGACAGTCACCTATTACAAGGCAGACAGACAGACAGACAGACTTTTTACAATACAGACAGACAGAAAGACAGACGGACAGGCAGACGGCAGACAAACAGATGGACAGACACCTTTCATAAAGGAACACCGTTCTTACATGCTAAACTCGAGTCCAACACCACAGTGCGGCACAACTAATATAACTTACTTTCTTAGTAAAGCCTGTACCATCGGTAGCTAAAGGCATGCGAGTTGATACGTGAAAGATGACTTCCTCTGTTGAGGTAGCGTAGTATGGAGCAGTTTCTCCTGTAGACAGATTACGTTCTAGTCCACCAATAAACCCTGTATGTTTAGACAAATCCACCTGAAAGGAAACGATACATTCCATGCATTATTTAAGGAATAGATTCCATTTTCCGTGCGTCTGTATTCTAAGGGCCTCCACAGACTGAGGGGAAATAGTTGTCAATAACTAGTTTGTGATCCGGCGATAGCTTAAGGCCGGCACTAGTACCAGCCTTATATTTAGCCAGTTTAATATCAGGAAGCATGAACCGGGAGCTAAACTTTGCATGAAATCGTTGGTACACACGAAAGAGCGTGTTGAAGGGGCGTGTTGCGGGAGCATGCTCCCTTGTGTGTACCAGCCTTATTGCTTTGTTCTCAAATTCAAATGAGTCCAGTTTGTTATCGCTACTTTTTCCAGTGTGCGGACTAGTCATGGACAACTAATAGTAATCGAATAACAACTAGTTATCGATAGCTATAGACCCTTTGCATAATACTACTAATCATATGCAGATACATCCTTAGCCTCACTTTGACTCAGCTAAACAATGACACCATTCAGTGGTGTCATTGTTTAGCTGAGTCAAAGTGAGGCTAAGGATGTATCTGCATATGATTAGTAGTATTATGCAAAGGGTCTATGTTAATGCTAATGCTAATAGTCGCACAGATGACATCATCAAAATGTGATAACAAAAAAGTACGCCACGAGACAAAATGAATCTAATTGAATTGAATTAATTTACAACAAAATATAACGTTGTCTCACCTCCCATCCAAGTCCAGCCACAAAATCCTCGTAAGCTTGACTTCCTGCGTTGTTTTTCATGATTGATGTCTTGTCCTCTTGGCCTTCGGCGACGTACAACACTGCGAGTTTATGCGTCTCACGACTGGAAATAATCAGTACATTTCAATCAATAGATTTCCTTACAGACTGTAATCAATAAGTGGGCCACATGGATGAAGACTGGCGAAAAGTGGAAATCATCAACATCATCATCGGCAGCAGGAGCACTACTCTCACTAAAGCTACGGTAATACGAGCAACAAAATCACTCAACTTTTCTCGCAACATTGCTGCGAAACAAGTTGAAGAGCAATGCTGCGCGTTTTTCCACCCGAGGACAAACTTGTATCGCAACAAAACAGTTTGCTGTAAGTTGAGTGAATCCTGACTTCAGCAAACTATTTTGTTGCGAGACAAGTCTGTTCTCGGTTGGAAAAACGCGCAGCATCGCTCTGCAACTCGTTTCGCAGCAATGTTGCGAGACAAGTTGAGTGATTTTGTTGCTCGTATTACCGTAACTTAACAATAAAACGGATGAACAAATCTACCTACCACCGTCTGTTGTCCAAGTTCTTCAACTCACGTAAAAACCGTTCGTTTCGCTTGAGTAAATCAACACGATGTCTAAACAAACAATAATTAACAACATGAGTGAATGCTAATTAATGCTAATTAATCCTTGTAGTACAAGTACAAACCGTTTTTCCCATGCCATGATACCATGCTCGCTGACTAGAAACCGACACAGCTGGAATGGTGAGCTTGGATCAGCGTGAGACATTGGATGAAAAGCTGCAGCTGATAAACTACAAAATGAACAAAAAGAATGGTATCAACACAGGCCTCGATTTACGATGACATTTAGACCATGACTGACCCCAGCCCTAATAGTTGACCTGCCAGATAACGTTGAGTATGTATCTGTCGTAGTGATGCAGAAAAACTGGAGTTAGGGAGACGCATGAATGGAGCAGTTTTCATATGACTGTGAAAACGGCACCGCACGGTTATGGCAGGAATTTCCAATGTTTTTATAGACATCACGGCACTGACACGGACACGGTACGGCGCGGTCCGTTTTACACGCATACAAAAACTACTCTAGGTAGGACAGTGGGTCCACAGCCTTTCTTCATTCCCTTTTCTAAGCAGGCTAGTAGGAATGTTTTATTATACAGGAACTAGAAGCAAGGGTGGCACGGTTGGTTAGTGCGCGGCTTTCAGTGCGAGAGGTCCCGAGAGGTCCCGAGAGGTCCCGAGTTCGATTCCCAGTGACCTCACATCCTTGTTTCGACTTCTTTCCTTTCCGTGTAGCTTTAAGTAGCTTTAAATACCCGTAAAACGGAGCACTGATGGATAGAGGGGGTAGAATGAACACACCGTCGGCTTCCTGCGAAACCAGCTTTGCTTCTAGCTGAAGGAACTTCCGACGTTAAATATAGAGCTTTTTTAAGACCACTGGGGTTCCCTGTGACAAGGGGAAGACCGGTATTCCTTTACTTTCTACCAACCAAACCCGTTCCCATAATCCACCACGTACCTATTATCTGTGACGTCACCATAATTCAACTCTGCTTCGAATTGGTTAGAAACAGACTCGATGACGGAATTCTCCATATCTCGATTGATGACGTGACTACAGGGTGCTGGTTCGTTAAGTGATTGGTCAGGGTACAGAATACACTCATGACTCGTTGTGCCAATATAACTTAATGCCTGAAAGTAACATTTTATCCATTGAGAAATCAAAGAAGGGTTTGTCGGTGGCGTTGGTTCAGTTGATTGAGCACCGGTCTTCAGGGTGGAAGGTCAGGTACGATGGCGGACCATCACTCAAGGTCTTTATATAATTGAGGAGAAAGTGCTGCCTTTGTAATTACATCTGCAAATGGTAAAACCTTCACGTCTTCTCGGATAAAGACGTTAAATCATAGGTCCCTTCTCTCCCAAAACTACTACACCCTTCCTTCCCTTTCCCTCCCCTATGACCAGTCTCTTAGCAACGATATAACACATATAACAATGACTGCATGCTGATTGGTGTTGTCCATACCTCATCTAACCTATCAGGAGCGAGTGGTGTACTGCCCACACGTAGTTCTCTGAGCATGCACTTTCTAGACACCTTCTGAGGATCAGGAGAAACTTGATGTTGGACAGTCGTTCCTTGCAACAAGCCTGCAATAAAAAGATTATACGATACTCATGGAATATCTTGCACGAGTCTTTTTTCACTTACTGAATGTCTGTAAAGTCATAGATAAACGCTTCAAAGTGGGAAAAAAACTCAAAAACTCGTAAAGTCATACACAAACCGTTTCACAAAGTGAAAATCTCTATTACGTGATTTATAAAATCGTACGTAAACCGTTTCACTTCACCTGCGTAACTAACAAGCATTCGTACACTCGTACGTAAAGCAGTCCACTAAGCTTGCGTAACTTAGAAGTCAATCAATGAAATCAATCAATCAATCAATCAATCAATCAATCAATCAATCAATCAATCAATCAATCAATCAATCAATCAATCAATCAATCAATCAATCAATCAATCAATCAATCAATCAATCAATCAATCAATCAATCAATCAATCAATCAATTAACTTTGTTTACCCAACGCCATCAGTAGGACTGTTTTTCAGACGTGCCGTGCTAAAGTCGTAAAGTCGTACGTAAAGCAATTCACTAAGCTTGCGTAACTTAGAAGTACTTGTAAAGTCGTACGTAAACCGTTTAACTAAGCTTGCGTAACTTACAAGCACTTGCCAAGTCGTACGTAAGCCGTTACACTACACCTGCGTAACGTACGAGTACTCGTAAATTCGTGCGTAAAGCATTCCACTTAGCATGCGTAGCTTACACGCACTCACAAAGTCTTACCAGGGAAAGATTTTATTTTCCCGCTCTCATCGTTCTTGCCATAAAGTAGAGTGTAATCCCAGCAATGGCGCCCAGTCATGTCACGTAGAATGAGTCGAACTTGTGTCTTTGCTGTTGTCATGTCCTGGAGAACTGACCGCTCTGATGGAACCTACAAAAATCAATATATAGAAGATACTACACGGTGGCGCGAAGATATGAATTTTATTTTCGAGTGGTGAAAACAATATTTTACGAGCGAGCGCAGCGAGATGTTGTTTTTAACACGAGAAAATAAAATTCATATCTTCAAGCTAACGTGTAATGTTCTTTTTATTACATGGATAAACCGAGGCAAACTAAAATAAAGACAAATTAAATTTTAAACTGGCAGGAATATATTTAGGATGCAAGCGTACATCCGGGACTTTTAGGTAAATAACGTTTTCATATCTTCACTAGTGAAAATATGGAAAATACGAGTGTTTTAATTTCCAGTAAAACACTATTATCCATATAATATAGAAACAATATTAACCATACTCAAAACACCGTTAAATAGTTAGATTTGTTCTCAAAAAGTAGAAGTCAGTTTTAGTTCTACGACTACTGAGTGCAACATTGCACGCAACAGTTGCAGGGATGGACACACGATCCAATTCTGCCGATAAGCGTAACATTGCCAGTATAAATGTTTTAACAATAAAACAACCACTTTTTTGTACAGCAATGTGGTCCGTTTTCCAAAGTTCGATTTATTAGTGATGACAAGGTTTAATATTGATGTTGCGTCACTGTGGTTCTGTAGTTTTTTGACATTAATTTTCTTAGTTTTATTAAGCTAAGTTTTTGATCCATACCTCTTGTTGAAGCTCAATTAGTGTTACTAAGACACTATCATTGAGACTGAAGAACTAAGAAAGGAAAAATGACCCAATATTAGAAATACAGAACCATGGTGTTTCACAAGATGATGATGATATTTAATGATGACGAGAGCAGCAGCAGCAGCAGGAGGAGGAGGAGGGGGAGGATAATGTGTGATAGAGCGGTTTTCAAACGAGTGGGAAACGTACAGTCCGTACCGTGACCGTGTCAGTACCGTATATGTCTATAAAAACATTCAAAAATTCTGCCGTATAACGGTGTCGTAACCGTGTCGTGCGGTGACCGTACTGTTTCCCAGTCATATGGAAACCGCTCTAATGCTGATGATGATGGTGATGATAGTGATGTGTGATGATGGTGATGATGATGATAACAAATCATGATGATGATGACAAATGACGATGGGACACAACGAAAAGCGTTACACCACAAAGCTGTACCTGTACATTTGGGGAGTTAAAAATAGAAGGCAGTAGTTCATCAGCCTCAATGCTAAAGTTGTCCTCGTGTTCTCCAACAAAGCTATCAAGTCTTGAAGGTCCAGCTCCAAGGGGGAAGTGACCAAGATTGTTGACCAAGTGCATCAGTGCCTGTATAAATATACACAGAAGACATCACACCTATACGTACACCAAGCAAAGTTACTCTACTGTAAACTGTTTGTTTTTGGTCTAATTTGTTTAAGTTCTGAACCATCGGGCTATGGACTACATTCAAATTGCACTGGCTCGCTTCCTGAGATACTAGAACTACACCCCCGTCTATGAGAAACTGATGGGGTACTGAGTTGTGTGTGACATTCTGCTGGACTTATAAGTAAAAAAACAATGATTTATAAGTAAAAAACAATGATGGCTCAGTGATCACCACAGAAGAAATAGTGCAGCTCAAGCAAGGGGAACTGAAAGCGTCTGATATTAGTGTGACTTACAGCTTTAGCAATCAACTTGATTGGTTGTTCTTTAGGAGGAAAAGCAAAGTGTTGTGACGTCTTATCTACGTAACAAACAAAGAACAAACAAATAAATTGAAGAAGCACACTCAAACAGCGAAAAGTACTGTGATGATGATGATGATTAAGATGATGATGAAGATGAAAGCTCTAATAAAGCTTGTTCACAGTACCTTGTGGATCCTCTCCGCTGTCAGGAGTATCAAAAGGACTATGTGCAAGACTTGTAACTTTAGATTCTTCTTGTACTCGAGCCAGTCTGATAGGTCGTCCATCACCACTAATGATTGTTGATATGTTGAGGGATTTCCTACGCTTTTGACTGGGTTTATTGATGAAAGCCAATTGTAACACCTACAGGGACAAGTAAGGAAAAAGATTATGGACTTGCTGAAAATAGAAGGAAATCCCATTTCTTTATTTCATTTATTCCCACTTCATTCCGATTTTCTTGTCGTAAGCTCCCGCCTCTAAGTATGGAAATGAACCTCACTAAGGACTCGTTCACATGAAGGCGAGTTGTCCCTGGTAGCAGGGATAACTCTTTTTGTTTTCTTTTCCCTGGGGGACACAAAACAAAAGAGTTATCCCTACTACATGCACCCTCTCTCATGTGAACGGCCCCTAAGAGTCACACTGGCTGGTCTATCAAAGATGTTTGTCTGTATCTTATTAGTCTTGTAGAAATGAGTGTGTTGTACAGAGTTATGTCTAATCTCAACTGGCAACCAACACTGTCATTGAGTTTTCCGAAAGTTTACCGACAGGCCTTTAACAGTTGGCCGACAATTAACAAATTTTTGTAAAACTGTTGGTGAATGGCAGCCGTTTGCTTGGTCCACAAATGGCCGACAGTAGGCCAACAGGTAGTCATCAGTCAGCCCACAGCAATATTGATAGGTTATTCTTCATTCGCCTGTCTTGTAGACATGTCCAGTGAGAGACAAAATTCACATTCCATTCCAAAAAGGTAGATTACCTGGAAGACACGTGATAGTATACTCAAGTTTTCGTCTCCTTTTTTCATGAGCAACCTTTCCACTGGTATTGCCATCGTCCACTCCAGAAGACACAGTATTAATGGTATCACACCCTAACAAACAAACTTGGTTAATAGTTGCAAATAACGATTCCTTTTCTACTGTCACTTTACAAACATCCCCTCAGTATAATCAGGAGCGGATTTAGGGGCAGGGTGCAGGGGGTGCGTACCCCGTCCTGAGACGTTGGGCCCTTTTCTTCCTGGTACTTTTCCAAAATATCCTCAGTCTGGATTCTCTGGATGGTTTCCCATTTCTATAACGTTGCAACCCATCTTGAAGGATAATCCTGGATAACGTGTACAATTCTCTTTCAAGTTATTGCTTACAACTCACCGAGTTGTCTTCCTGGACATGAGATGCCTCTCCTCCCGGTAAAAGACTGACAAGTGTGTGGCATAAAACCTGAAAAAATAAAAATAATAAAAAATAAATAGAATGATGGTAACCTATTCATATTATTCTTTAGCTTTCTCCTTCTTTATTTATTTATTTTTCTTTCTTTCTTTTCTTTTCTTTTTTTTTTTTTTTTTTTTTGCTTGCTGCCCTTCCTTCCTTCCTTCCCTTCTTCCTTCCTTTCCTTCTTTTTCCCTTCCTTTCTTTTCTTTCTTCTTTCCTTCCTTTGTCCCTTCTATCTTTCTTTCTTTCTCCCTGCTTTTCTTTTATTCTTTCTTCTCTCCCTTTTATTAACTTTCTCCTCTTTCTTTCTTTTTTCCTTCCACTAAGATTTACACACAAACCAAGTCTTACCTCCACAATCTTTAAAGGTAAATCATATTCATAAGCTGACAGTTCTTTGTAGTATTCTGATAGAAGGTGAATCAGATCAACAGCAATACTGGAGATGGCTTTGTGGTAAAACTATAATGCAAAAAAATGGGACATTAAGGTGGCGTTTGCATGCCACTAGGATCATTCTAGCACTAGGATCATCTTAGCAGGTGAATCATCCTATCTGCTATACATTTACTGCAATCTGTTTATATGGAAATTTGTCTTCACTTCGGGTACTAGGATCATCCTACTAAACAGAATGCAGTAAATGTATAGCAGGTAGGATGATTCGCCTGCTAGGATGATCCTAGTGTCATGTAAACACCCCCTAAGTACTTGAGTGCATTAATTCACTAGAAGCAGAAATAGAGCAGATTTCGTATGAGTGTGAAACGGACCACGCCGTGCCGTGTCCGTGTCAGTGCCGTGATGTCTATAAAAACATTTGAAATTCCTGTCGTGACCATGCGGTGCCATTTTCACAGTCATACGAAATCTACTCTATGATCTTTACTTACAGTAATACTTTGCAAAAGAACACAGATGCAATCTTGTATTCTAGGATGTCCTTGACAGTGTACAAGCTCTTCCACAACAAACAGACCAAGAGAGTTGAGAGCAATGCATCTACAAAAATACAGTGCACACATTCAGACATTTTGAACTGCAAAGGGGTCGTTTAATAGAGGGTTGCTGTATCCTAAAAGTGATTGCTCATCAAGAATTGACTGGAATTTTAGCTGTTTACCTTGCATTTGAGGAAGGATCCAGCTTAGCTACTCTTAGCAATGCAACAACAAGTTTCTCCTGAAGTAAAACAGATAAGGTTGAGATAACAGTTTTTGACCGGTCTCTTCTGTACAGCATTGGGGAGGCCAGCCCTTGGGTGTAGTCACTACCCCATACCATATCTTTAAGGTGTCAATGCACCTAGGGAGGGAGGGAGGGAGGGAGGGAGGGAGGGAGGGAGGGAGGGAGGGAGGGAGGGAGGGAGGGAGGGAGGGAGGGAGGGAGGGAATAACTCACCTTTATATCTTTACAAGTGCTTGTTGGTTGATATTCATTTGTTTGGTGACCTGGTTGATGTAGTGGCATATTAGGAAAAGCATTGGGATAGCTTAACAATGAACCCATCAGAGTTACTGCCTCAGCACGGGGTAGCTGTTGACAACAAGAATACCACATTATTTTATAACAGTTTATCATTGCAGGGTGCACACTAGCCTCTTTGGTAGACATCCCTTTCTCTCTCTGCCTCATCATTTTTGGTATTCCTGTGCTTGCCTGCAGAAAAATGTTGGGCATAGTCTTTCTTGAATACTGAAACAAAGGGATCCCAAGAGGAGAAGAAAGAATGGATTGCCTGCTGAGAAGACTAGGGTAACACCAATGAATATTGACCCAAATGTATGCCACCAAAAACACTATACAGATGTTACATGTAAGTTGTCAGTTAAGCTTTTTGCTGAATTTTGAAAAGCATTTGACAAGTTATCTAACAATTAACTGTCTTCTGACAGTCTAGTACTTTTAGTCAAAGATTAGAAATTAAAAAGAAAGGACTAAACTTTTAATTACCTCTAAATTTTGATTGATAAAGATGGTGTTTGCAGCTTGAATAAAATCCAAGATAAGGAGTGTACTACAAGGTAAAGGTAGGGAAAAGAAGTGACCACAATTACTAATGATTGCACTAATAACATCTTGGTCTGTTCCTGTGAGGCCTATATGCATTAGTCTATAAAAGTGAGTGAGATATTCTTGAGAGAGAGGAAGCTTGTGTCTACGAACTGTCATTGCAGTCATGAGTTGGTATGCCAAGAGACGTCCTTCTTTGAACTTGAATGGCATGGACAGCGATGCAGCCTGGAGATACAGAAACAAGTTAATATTGCTATTAAAAGAAATTTGAGCTACAACAAGGTTGCACTTTGATGATATTACCTCAAAAATCCATGTTGCAAAGAACTGCAGTGGAGGAAGGAGCTCAGGGACTTGTGGTGTGTACTTGTTGTCAAGAGAGATACCTTGGTTCAGCCGGACCTACAGGAATGAGGAACATACAAATATGAGTACAACAGCCTTATTAGCACACTTTTCGTATATGACTGTGAAAAACAAACAAACAACATTGTACAGTAAGATAATATCATGGTCATAAGGACAGCTGGCAGAAAGCCCATGAATCAATGTCAACACACTGTCCCATTTAAATATCAACTATATATATATTGGCATATGACCTGATCAGGGCAAAAAACCTTAGGGCTGGTTCACACTAGCAACATAACAACATAAGAACATCGACATAACGACATAAAGAAAGAATCAGTTTTTTTCTTTATGTCGTTATGTCCATGTTTTTATGTTCCTGTTATGTTGTTATGTTGTGATCTTTTCATTGGTGACATAAAACATTGATGTAAGTTGTGTTTTGCATTTGCATGACCTCGTCGTTATGTCATTATGTCACTAGTGTGAACCAGGCCTTAGTGGATAAGAGGCATGACACTGATAGAGCCACAATCATAAAAAATGTGCTATGGCTTGACATGGTATACAAGTGTCATCTGACATAGGAGAGAGAAATCCTTGGCTCATGGCCAACAGCCTTATAATTCTCTCCTTTTACCTACAAACTAAGTGAAGTTCAGGAAGTTTCATGGTGACATGTACTATACCTTGGCCAGCATGTTCCAAACTGTTGCAAGGCAGTCAATGACTTTAGCATGGATAGTAGGGTTGTCAATCTTGTTAATGTTACCAAGAATGCCCAGCATTCTTCTCCATAACACAACTGATGAAACAGGACCCCAGCCTTCACGCATCCCACCAGCAATCACGCACTGATCTTCTTCACTGATTCCACCTTCTGATTCCTCCAGGACTAACAATCCTTCATGGTTCTCAGTCATTGGTGGAGTTGGACTTCTGTATCTTTGACCCAGGACATCAGATATATCTATATGATAACGAAAAAAACAGTGAAGATACAAAACCTGAAGTCCCAACATCATAGATCTGTACACATGAATCAACATAGAGTTGTACAATGTGTACACCACTGCAACAGCTGAGCAGCATTGCATGCAACCATTACGTGCTTCAGGGACCAAGTTCTGCAACTTTCTCTGTGACATTGTAGGGGTGGACACACTGTACCTGTGTTGTGTACTAAGTTGCAGAAAAAGTTGCATTATGTGTCTGCTGGCTGGACACTCATGGTTGAGTTTTATTATTGTTTGTAAGCCTAAAATCACCAGGATTTCACTATGCTTGCTGTCATAAATGATAAACTATTTCAGTAACTATGCACCAAATTATAATGACAAAAGCATGCAGTCCCAGGCCTGAATTTTTTTGTCTCATATTCACTGTACAACCAACCCTTATTCAGCAGACATATCTGTTCAGAGTACATTAATCAAGGTTCCAAGGGATGTCCATCCACAGTACATGGTTCATACAGCATACCTTGACCAGTCAAGACCATAGAGAGCCTGCTCTCCTTTGTATCTGACCCAGAATCCTCATCAGTCCTACTTTTACTGTCATCTTGATTGAAAACTGCTGGACTTGCAGACCTGTCAGCAAGAGAATCCCTTGAACCTGCATCTGATTTACATTCTAGACTTGATTCACTTATTCTTGAAAGTCCCATAGAGTTGATGATAATGGGTGGAGTTGTAGAACTAGTTTCTTTCTCAAAACTCAAGTTGTACCAATCCATGGATTTAGAGGTGTCTTGTCTTGATATTGTACTTGCATCTGATGTTTGACGCAGTAGTGGAGGTGTTGAAGCAAAGTCAATCTTGTCTTCATCTTTGATATCGTTGACAACATCTTCAACATCAGGTCTAAAACTCAGTTCTGCACTTCCAATGCTTTCTGTGTCACTAGCTTGAAAAGAAAGATGTTTATTTAAAAGAGGGCTGTCTGTTTTAGTGTCAATTAACGTCTTTGAGTCAGAGTCATGAATGAGGTTACTGGAGGTTGGAATCTGACCAGCAGATTCATCTTCCTTTGGGGTTGCAGGACCTACAAAACAAAATACAACTGTTGAGTCATCTCTCCAAATTGGCTAAGTATGTAAAGACAGCCTGGTTATACCTGCTACTTGGTGCTGCATCATGTAATAATATTATTATCATGAACACTATGGTGTTCCCATGATGATAATCATAATTATAATGATGAAATTATCATGTACCTAGCTCTGTAGCTACATATGATGCAAATAAATTAAACATGTACTGTAAATGTCACAGGTCAAATTTGATTTGAGGTCATTTTTTAACCTGGTTGATTAAACAGCTGTTTCTAAAACAGAATTGCACCATCCCAGCCTTTCCTTACCTTCTAAATAACTATATTTATTTAGTAATGTAATTCAAGCAAAGTTGTTTTTATTGACAAACCTGCTGCAACACCTGTAGTCTCAGTTGATGACTTTTCTCTCACAGATTCATCATTTGAAAGTTTCTGTCCAGTTTTTCTAAAAGCACTTTCTCCAGCAGATGCAAGTTGTAAAACCTTTCTATCACCTTCTGGAGTATACACCTTAGGTGCTGAAGCGTCAACACTTGGTCTTTGTGCATTGGGTGTAACTGGAGCAGAAGACATCCCTGCAGACTTCTCAGGAGTCTCCCGTAACAGCTTTGGGCTCCCTGTTTTGTCTCGTTTTTGGTTTGAAGAGCTGTGGCTCTCCATTTTACTAAACCGAGCAAAGGAATCTTTGCTGAATTGTGATTTATTTTCCATTTGCTGTCTTCTTTTCTTTCTTTTTTGTTCACTTAGCCGGACCAGAGGGAGATCTTCTAGATCAAGACCATAGACAGTTCTGGCCATTACTCTTGTAAGAGTTTGAAGAGTTGACTGAAAATTGAAAAAAATGCCATGTACATTGTAAAGTAGTGTTTTCCTGAGACTGTAAAAGCAGCCCCAAATTTTGAAGTAACCAGGATATAACATTCTGGCATCTATAGGTCTCACTTGACAAGATGACATACAATGTACACTGTAGTTTTATTACAGATGACCATAATGATAACAATGGCAATAATGATGATGATGACAGTGATGATATTCATGGTTAATTATTGGATAAATCCAAAGCAAACATTGGTTAATTTATACAAGCATACCAAGACACAGTCACGGTTATAGTGATTTTTCTTTGTTTTATACTCATTAATTATTTATGAATTTGAAAAGATGATGATGATGATGATGATGATGATGATGATGATAGACTTACATTCCATTCTGTAATAACTTCTTCCCAATGCGTGAGTGACGACAGGACATCCTTGCATTCATCCCATAGAAAAACTGACACTTGAACTTTTAGGTTGGCACGAATCCATGTTACAAATAATGTCTAGCAAAAGAATGAATGATCAAATAATGTCCAGTACTGAAGAATACATGATCATAATAATGTTTAATGAAAAATAAATAATCACCAAGGTTAACAACAGACATACATGTATTACAGTGCTGTGCTTTGAACCGTTGCCACTACCACAAAGTTTTTGATTACTTTTTGACATCTTTTTGAAAACTTTGAATACCGCTAACCAATTATTAGATATTCAAGGCGCTTCACTTTGATGTCTCGATAGGCGAAGTTTGTACATCATATCGAGACATCAAAGTCAAGCGCCAATATCTAATTGGTTAGCGGTATACAAAGTTGTCAAAAAGATGTCAAAAAGTAATCAAAAACTTTGTGATAGTGGCAACAGTTCAAAGCGCAACACTGTAAACATGAATGATTGTGCTTCACTTGTAACAGACTACTAGCAAGTTGTCCACTTAGTGTTTGTTCTTTTTGTACTGGGACTTCTCTTGCCAGCAAGGTGCTGAGCTGCACCTAGCAGAACAAGCAACAGCTGCTCCCTAAAATAAAAATACAATAAAGTGGATATTAGCAAGTGTGCAGTTTCTGTGAAAATAACATTTAACAGTGGAATAACAATGTTTTGTACCATGTCTTGGTCTCCATGGGAACTTCTAGTACTATACTTCGATACAGGTGAATCACTCTTTTACAGACATCAACCTGTAGAAATGAGAAAAATGCTATTAGCATGGGTCCAATATGATGAAAATCAGTCAAAATTGGAATTGAGTTTAAATATGCTTACCAAGTAGTTACCTATATAGAGCCTAAATAATCACCAAACAAAATATTTTTGTCATATTCAAAAGAGGGATGTGATAATCATTAAATATATTTTGACATCGAAATTGGAAGTAGATGTTGTCATCTCTCAGCCTTTTTGTTCTTTTTACTTTTTCTTTTTACCAACATTTCTCTGCAATAATTTACTAATTAAAATGCGGAATATAAGGATATATAGTTCTCAATATCCATCATTATAGTTTCCAATTTTTACCAATTTCCATCAGAGTTGTTCATGGGTTTCAAAAAGGATGTAACACACCAAAAATAGATAGCTAAAAGCCTATGACTATACTCTACCTGTTTAGCAAGAACATCTTTATCTTCTGGCACCAAAAATACTTCAGCAGAATGTAGCAAGAAAAGACGTAAGTTTGCTTGCAAACCAGCTCTGACTTCTTCTGATGGCATTACAAAAATCTCTTCTTTTTTCTTATCGACAGCATGACAGTAAGACCATGTTCTAACTGGACTTGATGGTGGTTCATCATTAAAGGGTAATTTCAGAGATTTGGGAGAATCAACATCATCCATTGGATAGTTTGGTTCAAGCATGAATACTGGCTTGTCTGGTTGATTCAGCTAAAACACAAATATTAAAGGTTTGTACCAGTTACTGAGTGGTGTAGTTTAACTGGGTGGGGTGGGGTATTATAACTGCTGTCCATGGGTAAGTGTTTATGCCAATACCCTATCAACCAAAGTGACCACTTCTTGTTCAGATGTGAGGAGAGGGGAGAGGAAGGGAAGAGAAGGGAAATGGGAGGGTAGGGGGAAGGATGATTAATTTGTTGACAAGAGATATGGTGAACACCCCATCCCAACACAAAACACTTGCTCTCTGTGCCTGGATTCATTATCATGCACAAACTACTACATACCTTGATCCAGTCTTGATATACCAGTAGTAACTTGTCTGATTGTTGTGACATTTCTTGGGGGGAGTCTGAAACCCTGGTGATAAAAAATGGAATACAAAATGTAGCTACCCTCACTACTGTATGGTCATAAGTGACAAGTTTCCCAATTTGGTGATTCCCCACACACAGATCCTCAGAACCCAAATGTAGCTAGGTTAAATTCTTAACAAATTAACATTCCCTCAAAAACAGACATTGGAAATCTTTGTCACACCTTTGTAAATCCTTGTACTGAAGACCTGCTCTGAGGTAAAATTCACTCTTTCTTACCTGGCGTAAAACTTCATGAAGAAGCTGTACGTTCTCTTTTGTTGAATACAGTACCCTACGAATCACATCACTAGCCTTGTAAAGATGCTCACTGTTTGTACTCCCTGTACGAAGTAAGTCAACACTGGCAATAGAACCAGGGGAAGAAGTTGGACTTGATGACAACTGTGATTCCATAGACCTTGATGACAAGAAGGGACTCTCTGGTGCTTCAGGGCTTTGCCGCTTGAAACGGACAGTAAATGCAACAAACCATCTTAAAACTGATTCCCTTGGTCCAGACATTCGAGAATCCTTTGATTTATCTTCTGCTGTTGTGGTGGGTACTGGAATTTTGATTTCTATAATATGAAAAATAGAATGGGAGATGACCCTGTGGTCTTCTCAGTACAAGACTGTACATTTACATGTAGGTGAATTATTATAGGGAAGATTAAATTTTGGAATGAGTGGGTCTCCTTTACAGCCAATCATGAGCCAATCGGACTTCAAAGTTACAGTATCTAGATGACAGGCCGGGGTGGTTTGAAGGCTTGAACAAACCCCACCCCCTTTACACAACTTTCAAATTCTGAACAAATTAATGTGGACATTAAAGATATAATTCAATGTATACAAAGGCTTAGAATGAATCAATTGCCAAGTGATCCCCTTTATGAGGTCCTGGTGATCAATTTGACACTAAATCTGTTTTAATCAAAGTGAATCAATATATACAAACCTGGATCTGCTTCATATAATGGAGGTTTTGGTCTCCAGTCAGAGAAAATGTATGGAAGGTAGTATTTCTTAAAACTATTGAATATGAAGGAGAATGACATGTCGTAGCATCTTTTATCTGTCCATTCAGTCTGTACAATCTGAAGGAAATGAAATGAAATAATTATTTTATTGAACAATGTATTTATTTAAGGAGGAGGTTCCTTTTACAAAACAAATAAACAAGCAGGCAAACAAGCAGGCAAACAAACAAACAAACAAGCAAACAAACAAATAAACAAGCAAGTAAGCAAACAAACAAGCAAACAAGCTATCAACAAGCAGAAAAACAAACAAACAAACAAACAAATAAACAAGCAAGTAAGCAAACAAACAAGCAAATTACAAGCGATCAACAAGCAGAAAAACAAGTAAACAAATAAACAAACAAACAAGCAAGCAAACAAGTGAACAAACAAGCAAACAAGCAAGCAAACAAACAAACAAACAAACAAACAAGCAAGCAAGCAAGCAAACAAACAAACAAAAATCAAAAAGTAATACGGACAATTATTTACCTAATTACATTTGTATTACTACAGTTTCTCCCTTTCATACCCTCCCCTCCTACCAACTCCCACTTCCCTTCCACTTTTCCTCTTTTCCTTCTCTCAGTAATAAGGGCTGATGCAGTATAAACAGTACTTTGTCAAGAAAATAATTATCTACTTCTTCCAATTCCCTTTCACTTTCCTTTATTTTATTTCCTTCACTCTTATCTACAACAACTCTGAGGATTTCAGTTTATTTCCTTCCCTTGTACTCAAAGACTCAATGACTCTCAAAAATCTCATGTATAATTCCCCTTCATTTTTATTTCCCTTACTCCATATAATCCACTAGAACTGACGGCTGCTCTTGTAATTCTACTTTTGACTTACCCCAGTACTCATAGACTCAAGGACTTTGTCCAAAAAGAACTTGGTTAATTTCTCTACTGATGGGGATTTTTCATTTGCAGCAAGTGGGTAAATGGGTTGGATTTCTTCTCTACTACACCAGTCTATCAAACAATGGTAATTAAAGTACTAATTATAAATCTATTACATGTAATAATACATATTAAGCCTATTACTCAACATACAGTAAGTGTAAAATGGAGGCAACATTAAGTATTTTCACATAATGTCACATGTAATTATTTGCCTGTCACAACCGTATATAATATTCTAATTATCAACTTTATATTTGATAGTTGGATAAATTATAGATCCCCTGAATAGAAGGTGAATGATACATATTCATTAAAGTGGCCTGATTTTTTAAAAAAATGATCCTGGAACTCTCAGACTGAGTTTCATTTTTTGGTGGAGGACAAGACTTCTTATTTAATATAAAGGGTCTCGGAATAATCCAGTTGCAGGGAGGGTGGATATATTGATACTATTAATTTGGTCTTAAAAATCTGAGTCTCAAAATTTAGCCTAAGTATATTAGATATACATAGGATGCATAGTGCTATCTTTTGGATGAATCCTTATCCTTATGTTTTGTGTCATGTGACCAGGGGCCCGTTTCTCAAAAGACCCGATAACTTTACGGACCCGTTAACTTATTCAATTTATTTAGGTTAACGGGTCCATAAAGTCATTGGGTCTTTTGAGAAACGGGCCGCAGGTCCTGTAAAAGGTCTATTCCCATTGGTCATAATTAACTATTTTACCTTCACTGTTTTTATCAATCAAATGAAATGTACTTTGTGAAGTATGAGCCACTTGGTCTTCGCACTCTGGTCCACGTATTACATAAACAATGTCGTCTGCTTCTGTCCTTGATAAAGTTGATTTCTCCCAGTTGATTGAATTAATGGGGTTAGGAAATCCAGGGATGATACTGGCATACATGAGTTGAGATAACTCATCTGCATTTCCTTGCAGACATTGAAACCATAATAGGAATAATCTCACACCTTCTCTTCTCAGCTGTATCAATAAAAAATAAATAAAAATGCATTACATTATAATAAAAAAAGAAAACAAAAAGGAAAGAAAACTAAACTTAGGAAAAAATGAAAATCTAATCAAACCAACCTTCACTGTGTTTCCATGGTGAAGCAACTTTAGCATAATACGACCTAAAAAAATTAAGCCGACAGAAAGTGTGAGACCTTTAGCTTAAACAAGGATATGCACTAGCTAGCAGTGTCTGAACCAACTAACATTTGCACTCGGCAACTAAAATAAAGTATAATGTGGTAATGCTAGTGTGGTAGGGTATACTGAAGGGTTTCCAGGGCTCTGTGATCATTGAGTTAGAGAACAGCCTTGTTAAACTGCCACAGCACATACAATGCTCTAACAACGAGTCTAAAATCCAGAGTCACCCAACAATTTGGCATAGATACAGTAGCCAAAATTGTTTTCAGGATAGATTTAGCAAAGAATAGCACAAGAAAACAAGGAGGCTAACGTTGTGCAACCCCACCCCCACCCATGGACACCCCCCATGGACACACCCACCCCCCATCTAATCCCCACCCCCACCCATGGACACCCCCCATGGACACACCCACCCCCTATCTAAGGGAGTGAAACTGGTATTGATGTATGCACAATGTGCAATTAGGCCCTTAATGTTATTTTTAGTAACAGGAAGTTGATACCATTGCATGTGCAAACAGTGAAATTTGATTGCCAGAGAAGAAATGGTTTGCATCAATCAAATTCTATTGTTTGAGCACCTTGCATGTGCAATATGGTGTCAACTTCCTGTAACTAAAATACTCTTAAGCACCATGCATATCACGTAGGCATCAATCGGTGAGTTTTACTCTCTTAATATTATGGTCTTTTGATCTTATTCAGAAGGTGGGTGACACTAGTGGTCATTCTAAACACTATTTGTGTCTTCTGTCATCTTTTATACCACATTCCATTTTGCTAAATCATCCCATCAAAAGTTTTACTGAATGTCAGAAGCTTCGGTCCACTCTAGGCACAGTCTAAGTGTAGAATGTTGGCTGCCTCTATATTAATATTGGTGTAAATAATACTGAATGTCAAGACTTTAGACATGCAGGTAAAGGTTTAATTTACACCGTAACAGAACACTAGTATTAGGAGAATCAATACAGAAAGAAGATTTCTTCCTTTATTTCAGCCTCATTATTGCTTTTTATAAACAATCTATGAGGCACAAGTGAAACATCGATAAAGTCAGAGAAGAGGGATGTTATAAAATAAAAGCCTGTCGTAGGCTATGAATGTTTATTCCACTAAGAGCAACTTGTTTGCCTTTCATAGTAAAATATCAAACATTGCATTCTATTATCCAGCTTAGAGATTAGCTTTTGAAAAATGATTGCAATTAATAGTCTCATGTATAACAGTGCTATCCAATTTGTAGAATATTCTCTATATTTTAATATTGTATTGAGAAATAAGGTTAAATTACCTATACTGTGGAATTGCCATCTCCTTTGAATAAGTTCAGGAAGAAGTAGAAGGATTTTCTAAAAATAGAACAAATTGTATTTACAATGATAATCCATGGAGTTACATATTGCTTTGATAAAACACGATGTACAATTAGGCAATAATTTATTCATACACGCAATCTAGTACTGAGAGAAGTGATTAATTACTAGATGTTTATGACAAAATGATTAATTTGATCCCACCTCTAAAATGTACAAAACGGCGTCGAGGTCCTCTCTTTGAGATCTGTGACCTGTGTAAGACGATATGTAGGTTAATCTTACTACCTCATAACTAATATCTACAAATTTGACTTTCCTTGTAGAGACGAAAAGCATTAGTAATTGTTGCAAGTTCCTAATGAGAATACAGCTGCATTTGCTCAATTATGAATCAGTTTGAAAGCCTTTGTCCCTCCTTGGATACTAAGATCTGTATGTACCAGCTACCCAGTGATTGATGTAAACACTCAGCGCATTTAAATCTCAACATTTGTTTCCTTGTGTTTGTTGACCGTAGAAATTGTACAAAGAGCTGAGAGATAACGCTAAGTTTGATAAATCTAAGCAAGTCCTTATAGCTTGCTAGAGATTACCCAATAAATTAATGAGTTATGCGAAAGTTAATGGCTGTTTTTATCGTCAAACTACAGAAGTCATCAACGCACCTTTCTGCTTGAGATTCGCCTCCACGATAGAAAAGACATCGTTGAAAACGAAGTAGATCTCACAGTAGTGGCCCTCCAGGAACACCTTGGACTCTGCATTATCGAAAACATCTACGAGAGAAGCAAAAAGAATAATGTTGAGCTCTTAACTGGCGTTGTGACAACTATCAACAACCCCTCAACAGCAAACTGGTCTCCAACCTAGCAGAAGTCGAAGAGCTTTCAACCTTCCAGTAGTCTCTTTCTTGTGGTCTAAGAATTTATGTGTGTTCTTTTTGATATCAGTATGGCCTTTTCTGCTATGGAACATATTTGCGTTCCACACATGAATAGAGGATGCCAGTATAACGGAGTAAAACCTATGCTCTCATTCATGACTCTGTAGCCATTTTATTTTCGACCTCCAGATGGTAGCACGACTGCGCATGCGTTAAGGACCGTGTATGAAGTTTCGCAGGGGAGGAGAGACAAAATAGAGCCTGAAAACCGGAAAATATTTGTTGAATTTCTAGCATATTGTTCCACCGATTGAAATTCTTGATTGCCATCTGGAAAATGAATCATTTTTACGCTCACTTATGAAAATGTCGTGCGTAAACAACATTAATGAATTCAAAAGACATAGGTATTTTATCTTTGTAAAATCTCATTTGTTGATGAAATTGTCAATCTTTCGAAACTGTGTGTAATCACTCGTATATTTGAAATATTTCTTTGATAATAATAATAGAACATTGATTTTCTGCTCCAGCAGTGAACGGGTCGTCCCGCGGAATTCCCCGAGGGTGTTAATAAACCCGCCAAAATTTGATTCCACATGCGCGCGCACACACGTGCTTCAACCATTTCAATCAGTTTGTTCATTTGCAAGAAGATTTTGTCTGATTTGGGAGAACATTGCACATAAGTTGTCACTATTTATCAAGTATTTACTAAAATGCCTACTCGAAAGCGTACTGTTCAATCGTCGAACTCAAAAGGACAATCAAAAGAAGCCGGAGGAAAGAAGAAAAAGTTAGAGAAAGGTAAGACTTAAGTTTATTACAATCGAACATGAACTTCATGCATGCAAGATGCCTTTGCATTTCCGATTAGACGAATTTCTGCTTATGTTCTTTCTAATCCTTTGTCATTGCACATAAACTAGAAAAAACAGAGCTAAAAACGCTAAGAGAGTTAAAGAATGTTTTGCCAGCCGTGGTGGGAGAAGAGGTCTTGATTATATAAGCTTACTCATACCCAAGAAAGTACGAATAAGAAAAGCTCTCAAGTTTAGAGATGTGTTTTGTGGAAGTTATGCTACGTTTGCTGTTGCCGAGTCTACTAATGATGTTTATGCCTGGGGGTTGAACAACTATGGTCAACTCGGCACGGGTGATGAAAACAGCTAAAAACAGATTTTTGAATGTTTTGAACAGAATGATTGTGAATGTGCTTATTCGTGGAAGTATCTTGCTCTTTTCAGGGACCAAGATGGCGGGGACCATCTTTCTGATGTTTGTTGCCAGTTGTCATGTAGTTTACGAAGATGTCTACAAAATTTTAATAACGCAAAATGTTTATACGGATCACTGTGAATTTCAATTTTGCTTAACTAGATTCTTTTTTAGGATAAGTTTGGAGTGAAATGATTGTTTGCAACTTTCACAAAATATGTTTGGAATGCAATGTCCATACATGTAGATCCTAGGGCAATTAGGATTTCGAAAATTCGGCGGCTTAATGCAGTGTTTTTTTATTTTTGTCATTTGTCACAAAATACAAACAGGTCTGCGCATTGCATTGACAGAGTGAACAATCAATCAAGTTTCTTGCTTTATTTGAAATGGCAACAAGCCTCGAAGAAAAGTTTTTTTAAAATAAAAACAACTCAAAATCATTTCTTTTTGTTTTCAGAAAAAGAGTTTATAGCCAACAAAGAGACAGGTCATGTTCTGGTTATGGGTCAGGGGGATGTTGGTCAACTTGGTTTAGGGGAGGATATCATGGAGAGAAAAAAGCCTGGAAAAGCAAAAAATCTTGATGGCATAGAAATGGTTCAAGTGGAATGTGGTGGAATGCATACAGTTGCCCTTAGCAACAAAGGAAAGGTAATACCAATAAATAACACTGTCAGATTGACATGCATGTGTATAGTTTTCTCCAAAAGTGCAGATAGCTAGTGTTTTCACCAGCTATTGGTGTATCAGGCACCAGTTACAGCACGAAGCTTAAAACTGTGACCAGTGTAAATGCATACTTTTTTCTCACCATCGTCCAATTGCTGGCTTTCAATTGACGTCACGGCGGCCATCTTGGTTGAACTTCAACAAAAGATTGCTCATTAGTGTCTCTTGTTCGTTCAACCAACATGGCTGCCACTCTTTTATATTTTGACTCCCAAGGGAATGATTGAAAACCAGCATTTAGAGCTTTGATAAGAGATAAGATAAGAGAACCCTTGGATGCTTTTGGATGATTACTCTTTCATAAGAATGCAAATACATTATAGCTGGTCATACTTTTGCAGTAATACACTGTGGTCGGAAGGAAACAATGCCACAGGCGAGAGTAATCAGAGTAATCCACATATTCTTTGTTTTTGTTGTTTTAACAAATCGTGAGCTTCGTTCTTATAGTAGTGGATGACCCTATAGGGCTTTGTGCTGTTACTTAGTACATTACAATATAAATCTAGGTGATATGCAACGTGCTCAGTACAATACTGTAAGGAGTCCATAATTTAACAATGGTGGAGCAGTTTTCTTATGAGTGTGAAATGGGCTACACTGTACCGTGATGGTATCTGTATCATCGATAGATAGATAGATAGATAGATAGATGGATAGATGGTTTATTAATATAATTCATTGCAGCCATATGGCTGAATTACAAACTATTTACATCTATAAGATAAGACAAACTATTTACATCTATAAGAACATTCAAATTCCTGCTGAAAACATGCCATGAAGTAAACATGCCATTTTCACTACCATAAAACAGAGCTCATGACTTGTGATTATACTTACCAGGTTTACACTTGGGGCTGTAACGATGAAGGGGCTCTGGGACGTAAGACCTCATCAGATGACGGTGAAGAGTTCATTGCAGGTGTAGCTGAGCTTGAAGATGATGTACACATAGCAATGGTATCAGCAGGAGACAGTCATACTGTCGCTCTCACTGACAAAGGAACTGTGTATGCCTGGGGTACATTTAGAGTAAGTAGGAATGGAATTAGAGTGGTTTTCATATGAGTGGGAAACTTGTGGAGCTGTACCGACTGTGTCTGACAGTGCCGTAATGTCTATGAAAACATTTGAAATTCCTGTCGTAGCAGTGCCGTGTAGTGATCATGCCATTTTCCCAGTTGTGTGAAAAATGCTCTAACTTGAAAGAATACTAGTATAGTCTACATTATATTGTTTTCCTGAACCAGTGAGCATGATTGGCAGAATATTGAAAATTTCCATGCAGAGGTGTTCTTATCCTCCTCACAGAGGAAAGGCTGCATTGTCAAAGCATTGGTATCATTATCCAGTGGTGCAGAGTTTGAGTTCGTAGTCCTAAGTTCAAATCCAGCTTCTCATTGCAACCATGTTTGTAAATAGCCAACTGGTTTGCCTCCTGCCAGTTGGGATTCCCAGCAATGAGCTTTTATCATGTAATTTCAAAAGTCACAGTACAGAAATATAATTACCATAGCTGGAAAGAGCACGTCAAAATGAGTAAAACTGTGAAGTTTGAGTGAAGTAACTTTCAAACTCACGAAGATATGAATTTTCCGAAATTGAAATTTTGTATGAAAACATTCGCTGGTAGGCAAGAGATGCCTACCAGCAAATGTTTTCTTACAAATTCACACTTTTCAAAAATTCATATTCTCGCGAGTTTTGGATTTAATTCCTTCAAACTTCACTGTCTTGCTAATTTTAACATGCTCTTTCCAGCTATGGTAGTTCTTTTTCAGTTTTACGAATTTAAAAATACCTGATAAAAGCTCATTAAATTTTAGCTTTTTTCACTTGTAGGTATTATTTAGTTGTAATTATTTGAGTGGTTTTATTAGCACTCCTCACTACATGTATAACTATACAAAGCATTTACATTTTTTACAAGCAGGATAAAAGTGATTTTAAAAACAAAGATTGAATTACAAAGTGGTTGTTTAGGAGTCCGGTGGTTCCCCAATAGAGGTGGTCACTCATGGGGAGTTGCCAGAATGTACTATGTACAGTCAAAACCTCCACATGGGACCACTGTCTTCCTGTAAGTGATGAACCACCACAATGCGACCACTTTGCAAAAATACCAAATGTTTTCCATACAATTTCTTATAGTTGGCATCTCTTGTAAGCAACCACCTCCCTTAAGCAACCACCTTAACTAATGGCATTTTGGATGGTTGCTTATGGGGGGTTTGACTGTAAATGCATTTATCTTTACAGGATGCAAGTGGTAAAGTTGGCTTACAACCCGATGGTGCTCATCATAAACCAACAGTTATCCTACCATCAGAATCTGATCCAATCAAGAAGATAGCATCTGGTAATGACCATGTAGCAGCACTTACCCAAGGCGGTGATATTTACACATGGGGATGTGCTGAACAAGGTCAGCTAGGGAGAGTTAAAGAATGTTTTGCCAGCCGTGGTGGGAGAAGAGGTCTTGATTATATACTCATACCCAAGAAAGTACGAATAAGAAAAGCTCTCAAGTTTAGAGATGTGTTTTGTGGAAGTTATGCTACATTTGCTGTTGCTGAGTCTACTAATGATGTTTACGCCTGGGGGTTGAACAACTATGGTCAACTCGGCACATGGTGATGAAGAAAATGGCTATGTACCCATTAAAGTTGAAGCATTAAGCTCCTTAATCACAGACAATGACAAAAAAGACATTGAAATTGCCAATGGGCAACATCATACCCTGTTTTTAAACAATTCAGGAAAAGTATATTCAATTGGAAGGGCAGATTATGGAAGATTAGGAATTGGAAAAGATGCCAAGGAGTCGTCAACACCTGTCCATGTTACATCACTTGACTGGAGAAGTGATATCTAAAGTTGCTTGTGGTGAAGTAGTAAGCTTTGCTGTTTCCAACAAGGGTGATTTATATTCATGGGGAATGGGGAACTGTTTGCAGCTTGGTACTGGAGAAGAAGATGATGTGTATGAGCCAACAAAAGTACAAGGGAAATTTCTCCAGTCAGATACACATCAAGTACTTGGGGTCTCAGGAGGAGGACAACATACCGCTATACTTGCTCAAGAAAGAGAAAAAGATGAAAGCTAATTTTCTGTGCTGTTAGCAATCATTTTATGATTGTTGTACTCTAAGAATTCACTCCTTAAATCAGTCAATCTTCATATACTACTATAAATGCTAAAGTTATATTTAGCTGGTAGGCGATGGCCATTGCCAACTAATATGAACATTGTATTTTTAGACAATATTTTTAGTTATTTTGTTTGCAATGAATGTAAATTGTGTAGGGCCCATATTTTTCATTAAGTTCAACCGAATTTTAACTTAAAATAAATGGCATCAACATTGAGTGGTTATGTAAACATAATAAGGAATAAACCACTGACAGCATTATTTTTGTATCAAGTGGTTTATCTTATTGATATATTGTATGTTTGATTATTCATGATGAGAACTCTGTTTAAAAGAGATAGAAGACAACATCAAATTAATCTGTCGAAACTGAATAATATCCAAACATATGGAAATACAAGCAGCAGGCTAAAGGTAAAGCCCCAGTTACACTTGACCAACAACTGGCAAGGACTAAGATAATTTACAGCAAGGATGAATTCTACTTTTCAATGAGAAAATGATGAAAGTTTTGCTGTCTGCAGTACTAGTGTTCTGACTTGTAATTGGCTTTATAGCTATCAAAACGTTTATCCTTTTTTTAAATTCAAGTAGAATTACCTTGTCATCAATTATCCTTGCCTTAACGGTTTTTGTTATAGTGCAACACGACAGGGGCTTCCATTTGGCATCAATGCTTATACTGAAAGGTGAGAACTAGGCTTTAAGACATAGACATGTTGCACAAATAATGTTGGCTGCAACAACTTCAGAAAATGATCAATAAGAAATACTTACTAGTGGTTGTCATTTTTTGTTTGTTGCATAAAAGATGCCAGATAGATTGCATTAGAAGGAACAATACAAATGTGTACATGTTGTAGTACATTTCTATTCAAAGTACAAACAATATATTGCAGGGCCGTAGCCACCGGTACGGTTAGTCAGGTTTCAACCGGACCAACTTTTACCTTTAGAACCATTGTCATTGCAGTTTTGAAGCATGAATTCGTGTAGGAAAACGAAAAAACCAGACCAACTTTTAAAAACTGTACCAATGTTTAAATGGTGGCTACGGCCCTGTATTGTCCTTGTGTCCTTGGTCTAAGCATTAAATGCTTGAAATGCCAACAATTTGCATACCTAATAAATGTGTCTAAGGGGGTATTTACATGGCACTAGGATCATACATTTACTGCATTCTGTTTACATGGAAATTTGTGTCTTCACTTCAGGTACTAGGATCATCCTATCTCACCGGTAGGAATATCCTAGCACTAGGAGTATGTTTCGGTAATGTAAACAGACTTCACTAACTAGGATTAGGAAATGCTAATGTTGGGGCCCCTGTGGTAGTTCAAGTGTTAGTAGCCACTCCTTTGAACTCTGCTTCTGGTGACTGTCATGTAAACTAAACGTAAAGTTAGTTCACCTGCTAGGATGATCCTAGTGGTAGGAAGATCCTAGTGCCATGTAAACATCCCCTAAGGTCACATCTCACGTGCTGAATTCAATGCAAATGAGATGCCCATGTGAGATGTGATGTTTGAACTAGCCCTAATAGTAAAAAGTGCTTGGTAATTTTTGTGTGACCAAATGCATTTTTTATGATAAAGTGTTCCTATTCAGTCTAATAAAATCAAGGATAATTTATTTCAGTAGTGAGATGTCAGCTGTCAGTTGAGCTGTTGGTTTCATGAAGACCATGAATTCCATCAGTGTCCACAATGAAAGGACAGCAAACATTTGGTAAATGAGGTGCAAAGATGACTGTGAGATTTCTTTTTACTAGATGATGATGACTTGATTCCTGAAACAATACAAAATCTCTTCTTGTCAATTTTTGAAGGTGCAACTGTTTGCTCCCAGTGGTTGACTAGCAGTAGCTATAGCCTCCTTTTTGAGATGTTCTTTGGGTCATCATGTGGGGATCTAGCCTCCTCTGCAGGCAACCTTTTGGGCTTCCTGTGCAAAATTTTGAGAAGAAAAAAGACTGACGCCTTCTCTCGCCTGGCATCCAGGCCACTATGTGTCTTTAACACAGGAGGCCCAACGAAAAAGTGAACAGTTGCCTGCGGAGGAGGCTTATAGTGGGGAGCTACATTGTAAGTATTGCATGAAGACTCAACATCTGTAAGGAGGCTAGATTATATGATATTATTTGTTGCCCAACTGAAGGGTTGGCCATGAAAATGGCCGAAGTGACTTCTGGTAGATCAGTGGAAGTGTAGGATTCCATTACCATCACTTTTATTTTGGCCTGTTGAATCCACACCCTTTTGAATTACCTCAAGAATTACAAATAGAAAATCAAATGTACCTTAATAGCTTTAACATCAATAAACTGTTCTGTACGAGAGAGCATAATTCTGGTTGTTACCATGGTGGACCATGCCAGACCAAGAGCTGGAATAACACCTTTACAACCCAAACTAAAGATATATAAAGTATAGCATAAGAACTGCATACATACAGAGAACAAATGGCATGGTTATTCTTAATACCTGCTGATATTATTGTTATTGACAACATCGGAGACCTGAAAATGCAGGATGCAATAAAGTCAAAATCTACAATACTTGTACATCTTATGGTCTAGATTTGACATTCAGACTGCAAACCTTGCTGCCCCTTGAGAATGCTTGCAATGTTTTTGAACCAATGATTAGCACCTCTTTCTCTGAGAAGAAAGCCTGGGGGGACTCCCATTATATTATGGTTAGGGATGATTGTCATACATTTTAGGGGTCAACACCACTTAACATCTTTGGTACCTGATTGAAATTTTACATGTTTTATGAAAATAGCTCAAACCACACCAATTTTGGTACCTTATTGGGTGGAAATATTCTAAGTGATGATTATCCCTTATCAAAATATAAGGGAGTTCACAGTCCCTCCCCCAGGGAGGTGAAGAAAGATCCAGCCTTCGCAAATGCAGTTAAAGAGGTCAGTGCAAAAACAGTGTAAGTGATCACTGATCAAAATATATATTCTCAAAAATCTTTATTTATTTTCAAAGGAGAATTCAGTATTTTGATCAGTGATCACTTTGTCTTTTTGTTTTTGTTTTTGTTTTGTTTTTGTTTTTGCAGGGACTTCATCAATTACAAATGTCAGAAAGTTATCTCTCTTTTTATATGGTGTTACAAATTTCCATTCATTCCTTGTTCTACAACATCTTAGTTGAATGAGTGGGTGGTGGGTTTAAGCTGCCTAACCTGTGAACAGTTAAACACAAGCTAAAGCTGCCAGGACAGGAAAAGAATATAAATATTAAATAAATAAATAAACAAATAAATGAATGAATAAATAAATATGTGCAATCTATTATACCTGATTTACACAGATGCAAGCAACATTAAACTGATGACTCATTCTGTGTAACTGAGCTCCAAATGACCTGAGAGCTTTTGCTCTTTTGGACATTTCTCCTGTAGTAAATTCTACTCGAAACAATGCCGCAACAGAATCAATGATTATGAGTTTGACTTGTCCATTATTTAACAGTAGAGGAAGACGTTGGAAGATAATAGACCTCAAGTCTTCCTGAAAGGAACAATTACGAGAAAGAGAGTTACACTGTAGTGACTATAGCTGGCCCTTGCAATTAACTGCAATCAAGCTTATCAATATATCTTGGAATGATTTCCTTACCACATCAGATGCATGCTCTACATAAATATTGTCTCCTGGTTTAAGATGTGTAGCAGTTTTTTCATCATGCTTTTTTAAAAAGGGTGGAATAAGTTGTTGGAGGCGTTTACTAGGAAAAACATCCTCTGTTGAAATAAACAAAGCACCTGAAAGATAGAGGTTTTATATCATCAATATACAGACAGTGCCCATCTTATTAAGTATTTAGTAGAATGGGCCTAGCTCTAAAATGCTAGCCAGCAACTACCTCTCCCCCACCCCCATCTCAATTTTAACTTCCCTTCATGTGAGAGAAAGATGTGTACTGTAGTCCTAGAGGGCAAGAGATTTTTACTGCTTTCAGCCAATTGTCATTCAATGTTTAAAAGTGCAATGTAAGCTTTTTTGACATGTTTAACAAATGTCAAGGGCATGGAAGTGAGGTTTATGATTGTGTTTTACCAGAAGTTTTCTCTTTCTTGCTGCATAGCAGCTCTATAATTCATTGGCTCAAAATTTGAGGAGCAAAAGTAGAGAAAGCTGGAGAGGATGATGAAACAACACTTCAAACTATCATTATGCTATAGTCATCATTACAATATTATCATCATCATCATTCTGGAAATTGTTCTCACCTCTTCCTAGACCTCCCCTATCAGGCGGAAGTTGAACAGATAAGCAGAGCTGAAGACATAGCTGTGTTTTTCCTGATGCACTTTCCCCAGTAATTTCTGTAATGCCCTGGCAAGCAATACCTCCTCTAAGTGCCTCGTCCAACACAGGACACCCAGTGCTCATATGTGATGCATGGTGGCTTTGGTGTAGTTCCAGTGCTGTCTGAACTGGTGGTCTAGGAATAGATGCTGCAGCAACTTGATGTAGAATTGTTATGTCTGATATCGATAGTTTAGTGATTCGTTGTATATCCGATGCAGACATGCATATGATCGTGTGGACATTTTCTAATCTCGCTACGAACAACACAGCAAAAGTTGTCGTTTTTAAAATTGAATTAATATCGTAGTGAAAAGTCATATTAACATGCCTAACTCGTGAGTACCTTTCTTTAGAGCAGTGATTATCCTTTGTGGTAAATCTAGTCTCTCCATTCGACTTTAATCAGGTCGACATTGCAATCTTTTTGAAATTCGCGCTCTTTCGTCCACCATCTTGAATATTCTACCCTTTCAATGCATTGTGGGATTTGTTTTGACTGGGGAAGTCTGGGAACTAAATACGATGAAAACTGGGTTCTGAAATTTGTTTCGTTTTATTTTTAAAATCCATGAGAAAGTAATTACTTCATTAGATCTGCTGAGATTTTTATGATATTCCTAACAGCTAGGTTGTTTTTATGTATGTTTTTTAATTCTTTTTGTCTAAATGGATGAGCTGCCAAGTTTGCATTACCGGCGTTCAGAGTGGGAGTCGGCCAACGTGTCCAACGCGACAGAGAATCAGTTGAACAACATAAATAATGGAATCGTTATCGACAATGATATCGGAACTCATCAAAGTCAGGTAACTTCTTCTTTTTACCTTAACTACACGTCTATTTAGTGAGTTTCTTAATAATTACTTTTCTAAACATTGACATCATCAAATTTTATTATTGACAGTTCGATCGATTATTATTCCATCAATGGAAAGCAGCAATGCAGCAAGGACAATTTAGATATACTCTAGAACATGTTCAAAGTAGAGTTATTCCAGGAAAACAACAATTTATCGCTCAGGTACGAAGGTACATTTTTTAGATTCTTTACTTTTGAATCTTAATTGGGTTTCCTGTGGTGTAGAACACAGGAAACCCAACTAAGTTAGCTCATTGTTTAAACAGTCTTTATCTTCTTTAGTTCAATGATAAGAGAACTTCAAAGAGAAGGAAAGCACCCAACATAACAGAAATCAGACAACCATTTAACCCTGATAATTTTAACTTTACCAAAATTAAACGTGGTGAGGTAGGATGAAAGTTATGCCAATTACATAATTGAATGAATGAATGAGAATTAATAAGTGATTGAGTACTAATATCTTGATATTTTTCAATACGCACAGATGTTGTTCAAAATGTGCCCTCAAGAGGAGACTTCTACACTCCAAGGTAATGTCAGCAGTTTCTTAATAAATCAATATTTGAATGGTAGGAAAAGTCAGTTATGAGAAAATTATAATAAAGCCTCAATTAATGTCCACCTCTGGTAAGACGACACCTTTAAACAGCTAGACAGCACCCTTCACTCCCTGGACCTGACATTAGTATTTTGATAAATGGGAATGAATGAATGAACAAACAAACAAATGAACAAACTTATCCAGGCAAATATGATTTGAAAAAGTTGTGTATCTTTTTTAGATGATGCTAATGTGGTAATCATCAATGACAGCCCAGTTGATATTGGACATGTTTTGTTAGTACCAAGAATAAATAGCTGTCTTCCTCAGGTATGTCAAATCAGATTGTAATTGTATTACAGAACTACAATTAGATCTAGTAATTCTAGATCCACTTGAGCTCCCAGGTTTTGAGGTCATTAATTTGGTCAGAAAATGGTTGGTCATATGATTAAGCCATCTATAGCCACCTAGAAATTCTAATAGGAAAAGATGTATATTTGTTTTCTTGCCATTGGAAAATGTATTATTTCATTAAAAACTGGAAATTTGAAGTCTGAAAAACAGATCATGTTGTGCAGCACATCTATATTCAGTGACCCCCTCCCTGTGACCACTCCCAATCTATAACAATCAAGATACATGGACTTTTCCAATGTCTGTGGTATTTACACCTATTAATATATTATTGCTTTTGTTGTTTTACTATAGACACTAAGTGAAGACGCACTACTCCTAGCCCTTGACATGTTGTTGCTTAGCAACCACAGGTACAATTAATGCATGATATCATTGCTTGTGATCAGCTAAAAATTAAGTATTTCTGAGAAAGCAGCCATTAAATGACTCTTGAATTTTGTATTTTTAATTATTTTTAGAGGCATCAGAGTTTGTTGGAACAGTCTTGGTGCACTGGCAAGCGTCAATCACCTCCACTTTCATGCTTTCTACTTGGATTATCCACTTCTTGCCGAGAAAATTGTATGTGGATCAAATATTTATAGAATAATTTGATAAAAAATACTTTATTTTGATATATAGTGATGGCCCCTTTTAATAAAACTACATCCTTTATTCTTGTCCATGTCAGAATGCATCTGAGTTGTGCAATGGATGTTATGAAATACTGAATGAATCAACCAGAGGATTTGCATTCCAGCTCCATGGACAAACACTGGACTCTCTAGTAAGGTTAGTCCAGATGCTGGGCCCTCCTTCTCTGCTCCTCTTTTTTCATTTGGGCTTACAGTACACTATAGTTGAAGGGTGCTTCTGCAGTGAAGTGTTCTTGGACTATTGTCCAGCTGTAGTGCTGTGAACATTTGCGTGCACGGGCGTGGCTGATAGAGGGATAACTCTAATCCGCTTCCCTTCACTAGAGGTTCCATCAATTTATGCCCATATTTATAAAGAGGAAGTAGGGAATTGTTCACAGACACCACACCCAATGTTATGGGTCCTGATACATTGTATTTTTTCCTTCTTCAAATAGAGTGATCTACAAAGTATCATCCTATCTAACTGATAGACAAATTCCTCATAATATTTGCTTGACCCAAGGACCACCATTCTCCTCAAGCACAGATGGCCCTACAGTGGAGCAAGACAAATGCAGTGATTCAACTGTTAGAGTATTCTTGTGGCCCAAGAAGCCAATGTTTGGTAAGCACTTCAAATACTGGATGGTATTTCAGTGATATTATTTGTAATAGCTAGTTATATATGACATTTTGGTTATTCATACTAGACACACAAATTGAAGATGATTTTGAGTTGTCTGTCCTCTTATTGACACACTCTTGACGTCATAAAATGTTCAAAACTCAAGTGGAATCATGAGCGCAGCGTTTTTTACAACAATATATTTATTATTTGAGATAAAAATAAAAAAATCCTTTTCAAACGGGGCAACAGAACGAGCGCGCGCGTGCTGAAATGCGTCAGCAGTGTCTGTCCTCGTATTGACACACTCTAATCAACCAATCAGATCGCGAGATTAGTATCAAGTGTTGTAAAAACAAAAATTGACAGAGGCTATATGTTTAGGTTAAGGACAAGTTCTGATCGAGCCTCTATAATAATAAAACAATTATAAACCTAGCCCATGAGCAATTGATTGTTAATGTCTACAAAATGACATGGGTGCAAATGCATTATCATAATTATGATATAAAGTTTGTTTTTAACAAGACTGTTTTGGTAGTTTTTGCAGACCTTAAGGATGATCCCCCTTTTGTGAATGCTTGTATTGAGCCAGCAGGATTTTTAGTTATAAAAGGTGAGGATGTATTGTGGAGGTATCTGTAAAGGCAGATTCCACAAATGTGTTGAACCTGAGAAAGGGGGTAATCATGCACACAAATATGCAAGGCATTTGACTCAAGTGCCTGGGTATGGAATATTTTACTAGTTTGATGGACTTTTCAACACGTTTTTGACCAATTGTCCCACATATGCCTAGCCACCCCCTGCCTCCATCAGGTTTAACATTAATGAACTTTTGTATATCTTTTCAGACTATGAAAGTTACAAAGACATGACTGAGGATAAAGCCAATGAATGGTTGGCAAAATACGCACTAGGTGAAACAGAGTTCAACAGCCTCAAAAAGGATCTCTGCTTACATCTTAATGGGCAACAATGACAGAAAAACCTATTATTATAATTAATTATGAATAACTACTAAGTTATCCGAATAATAGGGGCAAAAAATAAAAATAAATAAATAGATAAATAAATAAATAAATAAATAAAACAATCACAATAAAAAAATTATATCAAAAGTATTTTTATTTATTTATACATACATGATAAATATTTTACACCTTTGTCTTGTGAGGTTGTTTATCATTTCCAATCAATTTCCAAAGGAATGAAAAACAGTTTTTCATTTCATACTAACTTATGAAATCATTCTAGAAAATAAGTAAAAATGATACAAGAAAAAATGTGAGGTATACGCAATTATATTGCCAATAAAGGAATAGCTTAGTCTCTTACACTCTTGCAGATTTGTACTGTAGTGTAGCCTGATTTTCATCTATGGTCCAGCTGGGTCATATCTGCTTAGGGATGAAAAAGTAAAGCAGATAACCCCTGTCCATCTGAAAATCAAGCTCTAGGTAGTGTTGCTTGCCTAGCAAATGATGTGAAGGAGACTAGGAAGAATTTAGTTTTTGATCATTATTTTACAAGCAACAGAAACATACAATGCATGTAACTAAATTTAGACTGAGACATTTATACATCTTAATCATACAATCATAATATTTTCTCAAATAAAGTAGAGTATGTACATCAATGTGTTTATAAAATAATCCTCAAAGGAACAATCAGCATTATTGTGCTGACCCTAAAATGATCACAGCATTTCGAGTGAACATTTGTATTCACCATGATATAGTATTACACTAGTTGATTAGAAACTTGGAAGATGCAGTAAAAATTGTATCAAATCTACAATAAAAGTTGTACAAAATGTGCTTCGTTGAGTATTAATTATACTCAAGAAAGCATGCCTGTAGGCAAAAGGCAACTAAGGCAAAATTTTCCTGCCTTCTGCCCAACAATTGCCTTGTAATTTCTCATCACATTTTCCATCCATTACCATAGGTTCTGTTTGTTCTACAGGCTATGGGCCTAATATAATTAATGTTTCCCATATGATAACTTTGTGCTCACAGAGCAACCATATTACTTCCTCCCCTGTGCATATTTAGTAGAAAACGTGATGTACTTGGTTTAGAATGTCCCATTGGATAATGATGCTTCTTTGAACTCTGGTATACTCTCAAGAAGATATGATCTGTGGAGTAAAAAAATTGCAATTAAAAGAAAAATGCATGAAAACGCAAATAGAACAATGTATTTTTAAAGGAGCACTTGGATCAAATTCAATGGAAATTGAAAACGACTTGAAACTTAGTGAAACCTATGTACATGGTACCAATAATTACCATGAAGGCAATATTTTCTTCACATCCAAAAGAAATGGATCAAATTGTTAGCATCTAAATTGTGAGTAAATACATCACTATGATGTTGATTACTCAACCCTATTGTTCTTTTAGGTTTCAAACCAAAATTTCTCTGTGATAATGAGCTTAAAATACATGTAGATTTTCTGCCAAAGATTAGCTAGTTATTTAACTATGTTAACTTCATACAGAATTATCAGTTTCCAATTTTCACCGACTTTAAGATGTTTTAGTTTTTATACCTTGCTGATTCTGCCATGATGTCACTGCTCCATCTAGGAGAATAGGGGTAGTCTCTGTGTGATGTTGAATATGGGACTCCATTGATTTCATGGTAAATTGATTGTAGAGCAATGGTAGGTTTGTCCAGTGGAAATCCAATACTCAAACTTACTGAATAATCAAAAATAGAATGAAAACTGCATTACAGTGCTACAGAAGCTTTGTTTATAGTCTTATGACAGTTAGCTCTGTTCGATGGCAGGACAATAAAATCAATTTAAATTTGAAAGAATTCAAATCCTCAGGGAAATGAAATTCTTTTGCTTCCACAATCCATGATTATCTAGAGGGACTGCAAGTATCTTTGACAGTTGAGGCTAGTTTTTCATGTATCAAAAATATTGAAGGTCTTAGTACAATCATTTATATTTTATTTATTTTCAATCTGGAAAAAAGTGGAGAACCATGCCCCTAACCAACCCCCTAATGCATGGTCCCAGGTCTGACGCAATCAGATGTGAAATTCCTCTAAGTAATGACCAGTTTCTACATTATCAAGAGTCTGAGTTATTTACTTACCATTTACTATACAAAAGAAACCTTGTACATTAACTAACAAGGATATATCATGATAAGTGTCTGCATCATATTCAAGAACTGATCTATAAATGAACAAAACAGAGTTTAAATTAACACGTGCATTGTCTGAATATCAATTAACAATCACAGTAAATAGTTTAGCTTAGTTGCTTTTATTTCATATGAAGGCAGGGACACCACAACAGCGCTTTTGCATGATTGTCAGTGGGCCCTATCATGTGACATACCACACACACACCAGCGACTTCATGGCCTACTCTCCCTGAATAGTGGAGTCGTGGGTTCTTTAACATCCCTCCAATGCGAGGGCATGTGTAATAGTTTTGGAGAGATCGGGCCTACAGTTTAATGTCCTTATCCAAGAAGAAAAGCTCTAACCATTTGCAGATGTCATTACAAAGGCAGCACCTTCTCCTCAATTACTTTAAGATCCTGAGTATTGGTCTGGCTGGGGAATGGAAATCCCAACGACCTTCCACACTGAAGACCAGGACTCAACCAACTGAGCCAACAGCACAACAAACTCAGAAGGTCAAGTGAGTTTAACTTACCCTCCAAATGCACTGAGAAATGCAGAAACATATTCCTTCCTTCTATTATAACCAGAACTGACCTGCTTTACCTGAAAAAGACCACCTAAATTAAATGTACAGCACAAAACATACTATATTGAAAAGTATGATTTTGAATTTGAATTTGAATTGACTAATTAGAGGAACTGCAAGACAAAGTATCTTTGATAGCAGGGGCTAGGATTTCATATATCAAAATGAAGCCATTAGTAAAATTAATACATGTAGATAGATCATAAGATAGATAGATAACTTTCTTTCTTTCATTTTATTTATTTTCAATATAGACCTGGAAGAAATTGGAGAACCCCCTTAACCCCACCCTCTAATGCATGGTTGAGTGCTGTAAGTTTCCCACTCATACAAAATCTACTCTATACATGGAGTGGATTCTGCAAGTTCACCTTTTGAGCCAGCAAATGGTGTATTACAGGAAGATAATCCATAAGACAAGAACCATTCTGTCCACCCCATTGTGGTACATGCAGAGTTGTCGTTCCTCCAAGAGCTCTGCACAAAGATAAAATATTGGTTAGAACTCTCTTTTTCTGCAAACTGTAGGATTATAACATCTAACATTATATTGCCTGAAACCAACAGTCAGTCTCATGTTTTGTACAGTATGGCCAAGATACAGTATGTCACACTGCTAGATTCAAAGCTCTTTGACCAACCACCCCTTGGTAATTAAGAAAAGCTACTCAATAATTATTGTAACTAACTTTGATCTGAAAACATTCCAAATACTGTTACTTATAAATCTTTTTGTACATAAGAGTTCAAAAAGGTCTGACTAACAAAAGTGGCTGCTAAAAGAATGTGGCCCGCAAGAAGAGTATCAACTGCAGTACAAAGATGAATTCACCCTGATAACACTATTAATACCCTTACCTTTCTAGTCGGGGAGACAAATACAGCTTAGGGGTAACATGATACTTTCCACTTGAAGAGATGTAATTAAGCAATAAACAAGCCATGTCAATTCCTGGATTATCCTGTAAAAAACATACCAGGTAAAAGTGTAGAACAGCCTACCAAATCAAGTGACAGTCACCTGACAGCTCATCTACTGTACTGTCACCTGACAGTTGACCAGTTACATGACAGCCAGATGAATCACACTGTAAACTGGTGAGCTCCATAAAGGTCAATTTTGGTATACTATAACCATTATTTTGTTTGAATAAAGAGATGACATTTCAAGAGCATGACCTACCTTTAGAAGGTATGGTGGAATAGATTCTGTATCAACTGGTACCTTGATCAATATATTTATATCATATATCTGTTAAAGAAGCATTATTGATAAGAGATACATTGTAGTCATATAGGGGGAAAATCTGATTTCTTATTCACAAAATTTGAATTGAATTTTCATTGGCATTCTTAAGATGTTTCTGACTGGAGTGCAATTTCAGTGCATTTTTACTATTATCTTGCCCTATCAATCTTTTTATAAAAATGTGCTATTGTCTCATTCCTGATACTGCAACAGAAGTAGTTGGCAGGCTATTCTATTTAATTTCCAATTTTTGCTTTCCTGTAGACAGTGCATGGACAAGTAGAAATAATCACCTCATTTGAATAACCACCCCAAAAATAACTGCACAGTAATTAAGGTGCTTTTTGAAGGAAATCAGATGTGGATCCAGGAAACTCAGAAAGGGGCTGGGCTGGAACGGTTGGATAACAATGAAAAAATTATGATTTATTGACAAGTCAGAACTTTAATAAAAACTTCTCAAAAATAAGAGGGGATGTGGCCCCCTTGGGCCCCACCCAGAGCTGTATATTAGTCAACCTGGTTGCTATTGGTTACCTGATATCCTCCTTTAATCAGGTGGACTTCATATTCACTAAAGTCATTATTTCCAATAAGATAATCACATTCTATCTGCATCCTTGGAATTTCTTTAACTAAAGCTGTTTGATATTGTTTGTAGTGTTCAATAAGTTCTTTTAACACCAGAACTAGACTTTCAGGATTATTGTGATCCCAGTCATCTAAGGACTAGAAATAAATTATAACCTTTTAGTAAGATTGCCTATGTGCCCATCACTGAATCATGTACAGAGCACAACAATCCTGGCTATGATTTTTAGGCCATTCTATCACTCAACCAAATTTTTGGTTGCCCAGACTAAGAGTAACTCTTAGAGTAAGGAACTCTTAAAGTCCCTATGATGCATATTTTTTTATTTTCAAACTCATTTCTTTTCTGGGAATATAGTTAACTAGATATTTTTATCCCATTTTGGAATACTCTATATTTTCGGAGATATAAAAGTTTCAAATTTCAAAATGCAAATGTGATGACGTCAGAGGAGTCATTATCACTAGCTTCTCATGGATTTTACTAAAAGGTCTTAAATTCCACAACCAGATTTTTTACTCAAACACAGGCTTTACCAATGGAAATAAATTCCAAGTGAAAAAATCAGAGTCTTTCAAGTCATCTTGGTTTTGTATAATAAATGAAGACTCCCCTGATGTCATCAAATTTGAATTTTGAAATTTGAAACCTTTATATCTCGAAAAATATGGAGTGTTCAAAAGTAAGACAAAAAGACCTCAACTATATTCCCAGAAAAGAAATGAATTTGAAAAGAAAAATATATGCGTCATAGGGACTTTAACAACTGTTGTTCACATGTGTTTATTTTGTTGTGTGTACTTGATTGGTGTATTTAAAACTAAATTTATATCATTTTTAATTAGTGCAGGGTCTGATTACTCAAAGTAGTGGGTTCATTAATGGCTGATCACTGGACAAATTGACTGGCTGCGCTCACAACTTTGCACAGGATTTTGCCAAGCTGTCTTGAGAAACTCTAACCAACTTCAGATCCCATAAATATCTGTAGTCTTACCTGGGTGTCATATGTCTTTCAGTTTAAAATCTTAATGAACCCCTGTCAGACGTAGGTTAATTAGTAGGTTAATTTGTTAGCACAAACCCAGGGTTAAAACCATAGCTAGGTTTTCTTTAGACTTAGGCCCTGTTCGAACGAGCTCTCAAGTCGATTCAAGTTTTGACTTGCACGGGCTTGCATCTTCGTTTGAACACCAACTTGCATCGACTTGCGTCTACTTGCATCGACTTGAGAGCACTTTGAACGTGCTCAAATTTTTTCTCAAGTCGCTGCAAGTTTTTCCTCATTTGAACAGTCACCACGCTAAACTTCATAAGTTGTTTTTCATATTTTTTCGTCCGAACTTCTGCACATTTCTTCTCCTACAAATAATTCAAACAAAAACAAAACTGATTTTCTCGCTGTCCTTCAGCTAACTGATTTTCCTTGAACGTTTTTGAACATTTTTCATCGACTTGCGTGGAGAGGTGTTCAAACGAGGACGCAAGTTTCAAGTCAAAACTTGAATCAACTTGAGAGCTGGTTTGAACAGGGCCTTACCGTGAATTAGTGCTAACTCAACCCAGGCACTACAGCATCCCTCCCCTCTTGCACATAAACAGTGAGAAACGAACATTCAAATCTTGTTTTCTATACCTTCATCTCTTCAATGTGTGGAATAAAGTTTAAGTCATCATTTCCAAATATAAAATCAGGTGGTAGTTCAGGATCGCTGAAAATGACTTCCCCTAAAAACATCAGAGAAGAAATCGTCAAGTTAACTTTCTGTAAGCTTCTTAAAACTTAGCTTAGGTCATATTAGTTAAGCTTATAAAAAGTCCAAAAATTATAGCCTACATTTTAGTGTGTGTCCAGCAAAAGGAATAAGGACTTTAAAGCGGTCTAAACTTCTAGCTGAAGATGGCGGATAGCTACAACTGTGAAAACAAAAAACATAAAAATCGATTTCTTGTCTGTCACCAAACGACATTTGTAGAAAACCAACCCTGTCTTCTGTTCCTTAATTTGAACTTTCTCCCCCTGTAGCCCGATATCTTCTGTTGTAAAAAGAAGCTTTAACTGCTTTGCGACTTTGGGATTAAATCTGTCTAGAATATCTCCCGCCATGGTTAAATTATCTGTGGTCAAACTTGACTCTCGAAGACAGCTTCAACACGTCCGCCATTTTTGTTTCTAATGGCCGGCAGACCTGGGACTAGTGAGGTCGGTGCACACAGGGAGCCTGACGGGATTCGGGATATATCCCGGGCTAAGATAACTGTTGTATGTAGCACAATGTAGCACCGGGATAGCGTGGATGGGGCCGAAATCTTCATCACGAACGTAAGTCGATTCGATGTCTCAGCTTCTCAGAATGCTTCGGGAGAATCGTCCCCAAAATATGTTTTTTCGAATTTCTAAATAATTCATTCATCCAGGGGGGTGCGGATTTAGGTGTTTCGACTCCTGTCGACGGCGATTTTTTTCCTCTTTTTTTTTTCTTTTTCCTTGTGGTCTTTTCTTTCTTTCTTTTTTTTTTCCTTTTCTTAATCACTCTCTTTCTGTTTTTAATACTTAGATTGCAACTATTATGCTTTCAGATTATTTCTGTTCTGTTTTGATATAAAGATTAATTAAGTTGTGTCATTATTCGTGAGATTATCTCACTTTTCTTTGTATCTAACTTTGATGGCAATCTGTATATTTTTTTAAAAAAGTTTACAATCGCTCGATCTGCGTACACGCCAAGTAGACCTAACGTCAGGAACCCCTTGGTAATGACCGGCTTGATCCTACAGCTAGAAACTGGGATACTATTAGTAGATTTAAAATTCATTCTCTTTTGGGCTTGGCTGTTCACGCGGGGCAGCATAGACGCGCGATAGCAAGACGAAATGTTGAACGAAATATTGTTCAAATTTCTATTGTTTTAGACGATTCTACCCCCTCATAAGCGAGCCGTGACGTCATAATAAAATGATCATTGTACTTCTACATAGATTGGTTTTCAGACGCCAAGTAAGTACTTGGTGTATGGAACACCAAGTGTATCAATAGATCAGATAGATGATACATCCATTGATATACGATCTATTTGATACACTTGGTGCTGCATACAATTGGTGTTGCATACACCAAGTACTTACCTCAGATTGGCACGGATCAACGGTGGCCACTTGCAGTCTCGCCCCTTACCCGACGGGAAGGAGAAACAAGGGGTGAACGGTCGAGCCGTGCCTGAAAATCAGGCTAGCTGCAGCTATACTGTATGAGGTATTCAGAACTACCTCGAATAATTGGGGAATTAGCAAAGCGTTTGGGGTTTACATTGACAAAAGTTCCGGTTTGTTTCCGAGTTCACTGAAGGCGGTTATCAGATTAAGTATAACTGACTTGCGCGACTTTTTATATTTGTTATTCAAGCTTTAAAACATTACAATTACATTACTAAAAAAGAAGTATTAAGGACAGTTTAAGTCAGTTTTACACAAGTATATACACCTGGGTTTTTTTTATCACACGATATAAATTTAAGAGGGGATTTCTTTCAAGTTCGCCGAGCAGTGAACGACAAAAACTCCTGAGTTAAAGAATAGCTGTTGGTCCAATCCAAAATCACTTCTGTCAGAACTAAGTTTAAGTTGCTCGTAAGTAGTTTTGGCCGATGAAAGTTGAATCAAAGTGTTAATCCAAAGCGAAAATTTGGATCGAAAATGAGGTTTAGGTCTTCATGTGCTCAATTGCTATATGTTTTCTTCATATTCAGCTTGAAAAAGCTTAATTAATCCCAACACAACTAAAAAAATACTTTGTACAATTCAAAAACCGTTTTAAAGAGGTATTCTATCTAGTACATTAGTTTTTAACCGGTAGAAAAAGGATTTCAAATTTCAAATTTCAAATCAGTGAGTGTTAATCCAGAACGAAAATTTGGATTAAAACTCGCACAGGCGAAGGTCTAGTTTTTGGCGCTTTTCGCCATTATTGCTCGTCACTGAAAAAAATCTCCTCTTATAAAGTGTATGAAAAATCGTATTCAACTTGGAACAAGTCCCGACTTGTGATTATATAGGGCGGTGGACGAGTCCGCATCCGCTACATTGAGGTTGTGACTTTCTCAGGCTTGGTGCACTCGTCTTCCTTATCGAGACAGCCACGATTTTCATGGATTTCAGTAGTATTCTCGATGTCATGATTGGTCTCACTACTGGCGTTATCCTGCTCGGGGGATGCACCCCTGCTCTCAATACTCATCATGAGCCTTTCACCTGCTTTGGTGAGGAGGAAGAAGAAACTGAATCCAAAAACAATGATGGCTACAGAAATACCGATTAGAAGTGGAGTCTGGGGGACAAGGATGAACGCACTTACTAAGGCCACAGTGTCTGTCAGGTAGATCCAACCAGCAAGGACAAGACGGTGGAAATGCGTCCCTATAACAGACCCCAGAGGAGCTCCAATTACAACCACTGGAATGCACACCGCTGTGAACTCCCAGGCTTCAGTGGTAATTCCACGAATCATGATCTCCCTCCAGTAAAACCCAACCAGCGTGTTTCCTGCCATCAAGATTACCGAGGTAGGCGTGGCTGTCTTCTCTGTTACTCTGAATAGTAAAGTCAGCACGCTAAAGCTACAGATGTCCAGTCCACTTCCAGAGAAGGCCGAGAAGATCCCTCCCATGAATCCAGTGGCAAGCAAGACAACGGCTTTCCACAGCTTAAAATCTGGAATCCTTCGGTACGTTTTCCTTTTTCTGTAGCGGTTGAGGAGAAACAGTGCAAAGGCGAAGGTGAACCAAATGCACACGAAACCCATCTTTTTCAAAGGTGGAGTAAGGTTGGGGTCAATGACCTCAAGACCAAAGATGATGCCAACCACCCCTCCCAGGGAACAAAATACCAGCGAGAAGTATTCAACATGGACACGCTGTAAGAGAACATGAAAGGAACTATTTTAAATCCCCAAACAAATGTCGGTCTTACAAAGATAATCCTACACTCACCATGAAAACGATAGTAAATGCCGCTGCGGTCATACCACATGACTGAATCATAAAAGAGAAATCTCTGGCAACACTGGGTTTGATGCTGAAGGCCAGGGTCATCACAGGGTAGGCCACAGATGCTCCACCTTCGCTGGTCATTCCTAACAAGTACAAAAACACTTATAATTAACAGATGATTTTCCAATATCGAGTAATAACGGCTAAAAGTGCATGCCAAAACTAGCCCTTTTTGCAAGTTTTAATGCAAATTTTTGCTTTGGATTAATACTCAAAATAAATTATATTCAAAGTCATTTGCATATATTATATTATCAATACAACCATTGTTATGATAATCCCTCTCTTCTGATTGGATACGCATCTATTTAAATACACTTAGCATAAATTATCTGCCATTCCCAAAAAATCTTTCAACAAGTTGGTTTTTGTATCCTCCCAGCCCACCCCCATAATCTGTGTTCGGTGAGCTCCAGTTTAGTTTTAACCTTTCTTTTTTGTTGGCGCCAGTTTCTTGGACGCATTTCCGATTTCTTTCCACTCACAAAGGAACCTCCAGCGCCAACTGTACACGACACTTCGCGTGGTAGTAACTTACGAACAGGAGTGTTCGTCCCACTATCCAATTATCGTAACAAGGGGATACAGATGATATAAAACTGTGGTCCCGCGGGTTCGATTCCCGGACGCGTGAGCAGTATCACATATGAGTTGAGTTGTTACTTCGTTCTCTTTCTCCCTTGCTTCGATAATTTTCTCCGGTTCCTCTAGTTTTCCACCCTCATTAAAAACAAACTATTTTTATAGTGATCTGATAGTTGTGCATATAGAATATTAGGATATTAGAAGGAGGCCTATTCCGGCCCTTAAGTCGCAGTAGCTTTGGGCAACTTAAGGCGACTTAGGGCGATTTAAGCAAATATTGGCCAAAAAGTCGATGGGACCTAAAGCGTGTGCGAGAAGAGAGGATTGTGTCTCAATTAGTGTGCAAGCACTAGACTGAGACAATGGGTATTTACATAAACAGTTATTTCTATTAATCTGCTCCATCGTTCCATACCTGCAATCATGGAGCCAAATATCATGGTAATTGTCATGAAGTATTTCTCCTTAAAAAGATGCCACAAGTCGTACTTGATAAAAATTCCCCACCAACAGAAGTGAAAGAACAAGGCTGGTAGAACAAGACCAACAATACGTCGATGTTTAACCATGACAACCTTATGCCAAGGGGACTTGTCATGAAGCTTTGATTTGGCTGCTTCATGCCGTTTGGTCAAAGCCTGGCCTAAACGTAAAGAAAAAAGATTAGTTCATTATTGTTTGATTCCAGGAGTTTCATTCATTTTTTCCAAAAAAAAATAATTTAGAGTGGACTATTTGATAATTAGACAACAGAAAGCCGCTCGCCCATGGCGTTATAGACGCACGAGAGAAAATATAAAGAACGATTAACAAACGTAAGAGTGGCACGAGGCGTAGCCGAGTGCGACTCTAGTTTGTTAAGAGTTCTTTATATTTTCTCAAGTGCGTCTATAACGCAATGGGCAAGCGGCTTTCTGTTGTCTAATTGATTTATAACAGAGCCTAGAACGTTAAAAATTGAGCCGTGCAGCCCATGGGGAAATAGTTCATAGATTTTTCAGCCAATCAGAGCGCGCGTTATATGTGTCGCCATCTTAAAAACGAGCAATTTGAAAAAGACGATGACGAAGATAGAGCGCGCGCAGTGCAGCCCATGGGCAAATAGTTCATAGCTTTCTGGCCAATCAGAGCGCGCGTAAGATTGTAGTTATGTTATAATCTGAAATAGTGGGGTCGATTTTTATTGTAATTACGCAGAAAATATTCTCGTTCAACAAAATTACTTAAAATCAATTTAAAACTGGATAATAGGAGTATAACGGCTCCGAACGTGTTATTGAAATTGCACACAATAGGCCATATGCACTAACAGGTCACGTGACCCTATCTCCCCTAAATCAAGGGCGCTGTCAAAATGAATTCAAAAAATAGAAAGCGCACCTCGATATCAGTAAAAGTACCAAGTTTCAGCTCATAAGGTGTAATACAGGAGAAATGACAGTAAATTTAAGATAGGATATTTTCTTAAGATTCGTTTGGAAAAACGCGTTGGATGGCAAGCTCATGCCCAACGTGTTTCTTCGAACGAATCTTAAGAAAATATCCTATCTTAAATTTGCTGTCGTTTTCTCTCTTATTCATCTTATAAACCGAAACTTTGCACTTTTACCAATATCAAAGTGCTCTTTCTATTTCTGGAGCTCATTTTGACGGTACTGCTTGATTTAGGGGAGATAGGGTCACGTGACCTGTTAGTGCATATGGCCTATTCTAAAAAGCTATGACCAAAAGTTTGTTTAAGTCGAATGCGTCTGGAATTTCTGATGAGTCACCTTAATCAACAACTTCTATTTATATAACGCTCGTTCCGATTGATCAATTCGTGTGACTAAGTTGACTGGAAAAATCTTTCGCCGTACTGGTAATTGTGAATTTGCGTTAACTTTTTCCATCCCCCAAAAAATGGAAGAGAAATACTTAAGAAACCATGTCAAATAAGAGAAAGAAACTAAAATATAGTCATAACAAGGAAAGTTTTATGTAATATGAAGCAAAAGTAAGAAAAAAGATTGCATTGATTAATGCGCTGATTTTTTGTTGACACCAGAACAAAAGAAGAAAAATATAATACTTAACAAAAATCATGAAAGAAAGAAAGAAACCGAAAAAAATAGTCATAATTACAAGACAAACTATATGCAATACGACTGAAAAAAAAGAAAAGAAAAGAAAAGAAAAGTGCAACCCCTATAAAGCGGCAACCCCATATTTACCGACCAATTCAGATCAAAGTCTTGAATCAATGTTGCACTGTAAATACATGAAAACCTTATTAAATTCATTAAATTCCATTCCTCGATGGTGGTCGTTTATTAGGGGTTGTAATGTACTATTATATTGCTGAGTGATATATAAGTGCTTAGGAATCTTAGAAAGTACTCGAGAACGTCGACAAGCACTCAGTTACGCGTCGCGGGGCGTTTTTTCTCTTCTCCTGCTTTAATTCAATTTAAGACTAAGACGACTAATATTGACTAATTTCAATATTGACGAGTAACAATGCCTAAAAGAGTCAAAACCGTAACCCTTCTTGCGAGTTTTAATTCAAATTTTCGTTTTGGATTATTGCATTTATCAACTTTCAAGAGGAAAGTAAAGAATGCATATGGAAAATGAACGACTGGAGGCCTAAACTAAACCTCATTTAATCAAGAGATCATAATACTAAGAGAGCGAAGCTCAGTATTGATGTCTGTGCCATCGCGCGCGCAAGGCTCTTAAACAATAGAATTCAAACGGTCCCGTCCGCGCGCACGTCAAAAATCAAATTCTATTGGTGGAGGGACTTGCGCGCGCGATGGCGAAGTTACTAAAAATAGCCTTAGCCGCCACGAACATGGCACAGACATCAATACTGAGCTTCGCTCTCTTAGTATTATGGTCTCTTGATTTAATTTTGGATTCAAATATTTACTTAAGATTAACACTTTATCGCCCCGTGTAAGGGAATCCGGAACGATGCAAGATTCCGGATTCCTAGAGTTGTCTTATACAGCTATTTCAAAAAACGTTGAATATTGAATAGTGAATACTGAATACTGAATAGTGTATTCCAAGACAAATTGCATTGTTGATCGTTTTCATTGTCATTTTGCCACTCATTTGCCTTAGTTATAGCTGTTTTAGAGGATTTTCACTATGCCATCTCCAAAACATACTCAACTACAAGGTATTTTGGTCTTTCAATGCACTCTTCAGTGTGCAGAATGCAGTATTCAGTATTCAACGTTTTTTTGAAATAGCTGTAGATTCAAATGCATGGCCGGATTCCGGATTCCAAGTGCTGGATCCCGGATTTCAAAGACTGGATTCCGGATTCAAAAATCAAAAATTATTTCGTGGTTTCTGGATTCCCTTACATTGAGCGAACTTTAATTCGACTTTTATCAACTAAAACCAACTACCATAACCTATATTTTCTGAAAGAAATTGCTTTAGTACAACACTTATTCTTCGACTGAGAGGTTTTTGTTGCTCAATACTTGAATATGAAAAAATATCCTCTTAATTTAATTTTCAATCAATATGTATATTAGATTGACTAGATTGTTATATTCTCTCTACCCCTGTATCTCCTGCTTTCATTCAGTCTAATTTAATTTTCAATTTATATATAGTTAGCCTCCAAGAATGATTTTTTATATATTTTGGGTTTCCTGTGTTGCTAATAGAGAGGAACTAGGCGCTAGTTAGGTAAGAAACTTTTCTTCCCTCTCCCTCCCCTCTCCTCAGTCCTCCTCTTCTCGAACAAGAATCCTACAGGAATCCCAAAGAAAGAAAATAGAGATGCCTGCGTAGGAAGCTATACTAAATTGTCGATATCTCTATGTACGTATAAAGTAGATTTCCTATATGAGTGTGAAACGGACCGCGCCGTGCCGTGACCGTGTCAGTGCCGTGTTGTCTATAAAAACATTCGAAATTTTTGCCGTAACCGTGCGGTGCCGTTTTCACAGTCATACGAAATCTACTCTACCATGTAATTTTACGTTTGAGTAAACATTCTGCTGAAGATGGATAGCGGATGCTATCCGAAACGTCCAAGTGGTGAAAACTAGTTCCATACAGTTAGCCAGAGAAGCTTAAATTTCAACCTTACCATGTAATGTTGCACATATATTTAAGGTGCAGAATGAATTTTTAACTTCAAGGGATTGTTTTCCGGATCCTGCACCTCCAAGTAGTGTATGTAGTAATAAATTGAAAATATAAAAAATGTACTTTTTAGGAAATAAGAAGCTGTTGAGATCCCTTTGGGTTTCCTGCAACACCTTTTTGTGATCTTCCAAGTCCTGTCAATACTGCATAACTGACTACAAAGCAGGCAGATACAGCGATTTACCATTCGTTTATGAATACTTTTTAAATGGTATATACATTATGAAACCCCTTTATTTTGAACGCTGATATGAATTTTGCAATTTATATTAGGCTAAGGTCAAACGTCGTACTTAATTGAGCCGTACTTATTGAGGAATTTCAGGTCGACCCAAACAATTTAGTTCGACAGGCCAGGTCAAACGTCGTACTAAATGAGTCGATCCTAAAACTCAGTTAATTAAGTTCAAGTGTAGCACGCCCGAGTCAGTCGTATAAAACGACTTAGTCGTACCAAATTCATCAGTCGCACCTAATTTGGGTCAAACGTCGAACTTTACATGAACTTATTTCTTTGAATTAAATACGGCTCATGTGAAGTACGACGTTTGACCTTAGCCTTAGAGTGGTTGTCATAAACCCGTGAAATAGATATTGAACTAATACACATTTTAGACCCTAATTCCATTGTCTTCTTTTGTTCTCGGCATTTGACATTACGAATTAACTATTACTTATTTCACGGGTTTATGAAAACCACTCTAGCGTCAAATCTGATAAAGACATACTCAAAAATGAGTTTGATATTTGTCCCTGTATAATGGTTGAACGAGAGGAATAGACAGCCCCTGATAGTCCTGATGGATTAATTTCTTTTTGATGACTCGGTCGCGCGGCTCTAACTGCACACGAAAACAAAGACTTGGATTTTAAGAATCTTTAGTTGGATTTTAAGATTTTTCTGGAGTTCATAAATTCAACCAGTAAGTTAATGGATATGACAGCAAAAGTTTCAATAATCTTGATGTTTGAATTTAATTAAGTATGAATTTTTGACTGCTGATTAATGCAAACTGAGATACTAGAGCGAATTTTACATGATAAGCTCGGTTTATATTCGAATGAGCTGTATATATGGAGTTGCACGAACAAGGAAAAAGCCCAAAACACCGTAAAAATGCATGATAACAAAATAAGTATGTCTAAAGTAATGTCCAGTGGACAGCGTTAATCAGCTTTTGCACATGAAAAAAGATGGATCATTAGTTATCATTTAACAGGTGTGCGCAAAGCTAAGTTTTGAACTGTTCTAGAACAGTTCCTGAAAGCCATTAGAATATTCAGAGCTCATTAACATGTAAAAGTGCGATATACGAGGCCTATTCCAGACCCTAAAATCGCCCCAAATCGCCTAAAATCGCCCCAAATCGCCTAAAATCGCCTAAAATCGCCCAAAATCACCTTAAGTTTTGAGCATCTTTGGGGATAACTATGCTTAGATCGCCAAAATCGCCTACGATCGCCCAAAATTACGGCGATTTTAGGGCCCGGAGTAGGCCTATATACGAATTCGCGCGCTCTGTTTATTAGCAGCTGAGTCGTTTATTAAATGACGGTAAGCGGTTCCATAATACACGCACTTAAGAATCAATTGAGCAAAGTTTCATTTAGAATTATCTCAGATGGAGCGGGGTTTACTTTTGTGAAGGTTCATGGACTTAGTGGCATCGGATTTGTTATGCTACGAGATCATTACATGCGACCTTCTTTTCACGTGTCAAGGTTGACACGCATTAAACGCAGTCCTCCATATATCTCATACTAACAGACGTTTATTAAACTACTTGCAGTTTTTCACGGGATTTCCTTGATCAACGAACTGTTTAGAACCATTCCCAGAAAAGAGTCCGAACAAGTCAAAAGTTAGTTACGTGTGTAAGCCAGAAGTCGGGTTTTCTTAATGGACACGATTGGAATATCAATATGATCTAGAAAACGAGTAATTTGTCAAAAGAGAATACTTTAAAGAGTCTACTTTAAGTGAAAATGAAATTCTTTCCTTGTCCTGCTACTACATGGGAATGGAAATTAATCTGTGGTCTTCTCCAAATTGCTACGAATGTGCTGAAGAGACTAGAACATATAATCCTACCTTCCCAAAAGTATTTCTTTAACTTTCTCAAGCAGCTGTTTTCCTCAGGATTCTCTTCATTCACACGTGGCACTGGTTCCTCAACGTCCAAATTAGCCATGGTTAGTATCTATCAGAATAACTAGATGTAGAAGGAGAGATAAAACAACTATGTTAAAACTGCAGTAGTGTTAAAATGATGAACAGTCTCAAGCCAACACATCCAGAGTGCGAAAAAAGGTTCACTTGTCTACAGTATAAAACCAGGACTGTCCATCTATCAGATAAATCTGTAACACTTAAAATTTTGGATTGGGCTATTTTTAGAAAGATTCTCTCAGCCAATCAAAGCGCACGGTATGTATATCTCTCACCTGATTGGTTGAAGCCTGCAAGCCGCACAGTTCAGATATTTTGTTTTGAATAATACAGCATTTCTCAGAAAGGTTGTCCATGACATAAATTGAAATACTGAAAAACCAGCTCGTTATATCAAGACAACGAAACAGCTTTATTTCTACAATCATTGCAAGTTGAAGGAGGCAGCATGGCCGAGTGGTCAGAAGCGTTGGTCTCGCAATCTGGCGGTCCCAGGTTCGATTACCGCTCTGACCACTAGCTGAGACTGAATTTGTTCCGATTTCGATTAGTTCAGATTCAGTTTCTCGGCCATGCTTGTAATATAGCCAACAGGTTTGCCTCCTTGCCAGTTGGGATTCTTAATCCATTTATGTTTGATTAATATGATTTAGTTAGGATTTGTAAATTGAGCTGAAAAGCCCTGTTGAGGGAGTCTCAATCATGTATGTGTGTATGTCTGTATGTATGTAAGTTATCATTGCATTTTCTTTCTACATGCATTCCAACTACATCAATATCATCAGTACTATATTCTTGAGCGACTTTTTCTAGTTACGTGGTAGTTCTTTCTATTTCAAAATTTATGTTGCATAGACAACGGTTTTAACATCGGCTGGAGTGTACAATGCCGCCATGGGCAGAACATGGAACAGGCTGATCACGGAAATTAAAAAAAAATCTTGTTACCGTTTTTTTTTAATGGTAGATTGGCTTCCCAAGTCACGGTGTGTGCATTTACTAATACAAGTACCATATGAAATAGTACTATGAGTCAGCAACTTAAAATAAAATAAATCACTGCTTAGCAATGAGTCAGCATGACAAGTAAAATATTGTAAACAAGATGCGGTTTGACTTAACCCGTGAAATAAATTTTAGGCCAATTAGAACCACTCTGACCACTCTACCCATAGACAGTCTGGCGTGAATTTATAATGGAAAAAAGTTGAAAAAATAAAGTACCAACCACTCGAGCAGATTTCGTATGAGTGCGAAACGGACCACGCCTTGCCGTAACCGTGTCAGTGCCGTGTTGTCCATAGAAACATTCGAAATTCCTGCCGTAATCGTGCCGTGACCGTGCGGTGCCGATACGAATCTAGTCTAAGACTAAATATGTAAATAGTGCTTTCTATTTACTGGTACTAAAAATGCAAAGTATAGAGGAATTTCATGGCAGCCATGTTTGTGGGCAAGTACAATAGAAGGTTTTTGAATATCAAAAGTTTTATTTCTCTTGGGAGAAAATCACTATATATTATTTTGACCACAAACATGTCTGCCGTGAAATCCCTCTATTGTACGCTTTTACTGAGTCATTTAATTTAGCCCGTAACTTCAACAAAAACTAAGAACCGTAACGTGAAATAGACAAGCAGACACATTAGTAAACAACAGAGTTACAATCTGCTAATAAGCCTCTAATCGTTTTCACGGATTACGCCAAACCATTCTAGGTTGCTCTATAATTCTATTTATTAATGCTATTAATTAACCGTTAATGGTTACTAATTTTGGTTGGTTAATAGGCCACGTTCGAGATATCAAGATTCCTAGCATGATAGCGAGGCTCGCAGGAGAAAACAGCCGAAATAACTACCTAGCAGAAAGAGAATAAGTGTATACGATATTGGAAATTATCTAAAAATTAGTAGAAAATTGATTTCTGATTTTCTAAAATCACAAATAATGTGTCAGTGGATCGAAAGGCAAATACTTAATAATTGAGATAAAAAGCGACACATTATTCGTGATTTTAGGTCAGAAAACTAGTTTCTACAAATTTCTACATAATTTCCAATATTGTATACACTTATTCTCTTTCTGCTAGGTAGTTATTTCGGCAGTTTACTCCTGTGGGCCTCGCTATCATGCTAAGAATCTTGATATCTCGAACGTGACCTATTCGTTGTGCATATTCAACTTCAGTAGACAATAGCTAAAACTGAGGATTTCAATGCTGACATTTTTAATACATATATAGTAAATTTCCTATGTTCAGAGTGATATTTTCCGCATTAGTGACCACTTACTGATATAGGTCAGTTCTCTCGCCTAAGTCACGATACCCCGTTTCAGTCACGAAATAAGAATGAATTTAAATACATACGTATCTTTCTTCCACCGTCTTTGCTATACTTAAAAATCAAACGCCGTATTCGAAAAGTAAACTGAAGGCTTCATCGTTGCAAGAGTTACTGTCGGGTTGCATGTGACGTCACGGCAGCCATCTTGGATGAACTTCAACAAAAGATTTTTCATTAATTAGCGTTGCTTGTTTGCCATTGTCTTTTGATTCCCAAGGAATGGATGAAACTCAGCAATTGAATTCATCCGAATTAGTCTAATGGGCAACGCCTAGTAGTGGTTTAATTTTATTTATTATATTTTGAAAATAATTCAAGAGTTTTGATTGGCTAAGAGCCACCGGATAAATTACCATAGTCGCCGGCTAGCTGCCCAAATTTGGAGTTATGAAAATGTTGAAAACCATTATTCGAAGTTATGACGTAATTTTCTCGAATATGGAAAATTAGCTTGCGGTATGACGTCACGCTAATTTATGCAGTTCATGCCAAAAGCGGGAAAACAACAACAACATGTATTCTTGTCAACAAAGCACAACTGAGAAAGAATTATTTTCAAAAAATAATAAAACAATTATTGAATTCGTTTCTCGTAGGATATGGGGAATTATTACGGCCTCGGTTTGTGTTATCTGCCTCAGCCTTCGGCTTCGGCAGATAACACAAACCTCGGCCTTAATAATTCCCCATATCCTACTCGACCTCATCCAATAATTGCTTAATATTTAACCTGGTGGACAAAACCGTGGCAAACTAATAGTTATTCGATTAACCCTTGACGTTGACTACCTTTTTAGTGAGTGCTATTTGATGACAAACGAAAACAACGGGTTTAGAGTCTACTACTTACTAATTTGCTAATTCCTTCACAGTTAGTTATATGGATATTTTCGAAAACTCCGTTTGCGCGTGTTTGTATACGCATATTTCCAAAACCGCGTTGACGTCACATCAATCAATGCTTGCTCAATGAAGAGTGTACTAGTTGTTTACGAGTTGAAGCGTTTACGTTTGGATCGATCTAAACGCATAAAAAAATATACGTTTACAAACATATGACCGTATCTGTGATGTTACAACGAACTGTAAACGGTTGTCGATCGGTTTCGTGTGGACAGAAACTGTTTGCTGCGTTTACCAACGTAAATATTAGGGATCTTAAGCAACGAAGATGGCAACGAGGACGACGACGGCCTAAGACAATGGCCTTAATTACAAAATACAATAAACGCACGTGCAAATGAGCAGAGTTGTAAGGAAATCAACCGTCTTCTGCAAACCTACAACGTGAAAAGTCCAGATTTCACGCTCTGTAGAGAACGGGAACTTGAGGACGCAAACCAGTTTATTTTCCGTTCGCCCAGAAACTCTCTCTTTCATTTTCTTTCATTTCAAAACTCTGGGCTGAATGGCAATTCAAATTAAATAAGCGAAACAAATTGCAGTGAATATTGCGCTTGAATACGTTTTGACGTCCCGTTTTCCCTGCCGTCGTCGTCGTGGTTGCTTAAGGTCCCTGTTGAATACGTGACGACGGGGCCTGAAAGTCTGAACCCAAAATACGTTTTATGTTTCGAAATCTCAATACGTTCCAACGCCTCAGTGAACAGAGGCTAACATTAAGTCCTCAAGTCCTATTTTCTTGGTACTCCATTATAGACCTTTCCTGAATTCACATGACTGACCATCCACGCAACGGTAGATTCGAGGCTGAGGTTTTCAAATCCATACATCTACTACCCTGGTCCCAGAGGCTTTCTTTATAATGTTTTTTCTTCTATATACGTTATCAAAGAAAAATTAGAAAAGAAGAAGAAAAAAACCTCTGGGACCAGCGTACACTGACCCCAGCCAAACCTTGAATCTATTGTCCCATGGTGTGATTGAAGCAAATTCCTGAAGGGTCTATTAATGTGATATAGAGTCGCAGTGTTCACTTCCTGACTTGGTGCTGCCACACAGAGATTATCTACTTCCTGTACACCTTAGACACTTTCGGGTAGCGGATAGCCCGAGTGAATCCCAGTTCCTGGTGTCTAGGATTTTGAAATCGAAAATCCCCGGGGGGGGGGGGGGGGGGCACTCCATTGTAAAATGATCGGGTATGTTCGTCGTATCTCTTAGGGGTAAAAATCAGCGATTTGGTATCTTTTAGGATGTTAAAATTGAAGTTTAGAGCTTTAGCATTTCCTGGTCTCTTTTAGGGTATCAGTCAAAAGAGCCCATCGCTTATTATCTTGTTCTCAAATAAAAGAAATTTGCAGTCAAATTTTATGTTCATAATAATAATGTTCATTAGCTTGTTATCGCTGGTATCTCTTAGGGGTTAAAAAATCGTCAAAGCCACGCCCTCCTTAAAAGACTTCGGTATCTTATAGGGGTATTTTTGAAAGTTTCCGACGAGCATACACGATCTTTTTACAATGGAGTCCATCCCTCGGGCGAACATCGCGGTAACTCACAAGATTTTTCTCAAAATCGCTTTCAACATTGAGAAACAAAAAAATATAAACTTAATTAATTATTTGGTAAGCTTTGTTTTCCTTTTTAATCTAGATATTTCAAAGTCATTGTAAATTTCTGAAATATTTTAGTGTTGAGCCAGCCAAATGTAGAGCTTGGGCTACCTGTGTCGACTAGGCTTGTTTTGATTTGATTGTGAGGCTTTCGTGAGCGGGCAGTTACTCAAATATTCCCTGGCTTCATGTTTTGGATATTTTTGAAATAATGTTATTTATGTCTTCCAGAAAGATAGTACATTTACATACATATATAACTTCTATAATTTTGACAATACGATGTAATTCTTTTCATCGTAAAATGTTTTTGAGAGGACGGTCGATGCGCTCCGATCGGCCTTTATCATCTAACTGACAGCTATCAAATGGACTTCTGACGTCTCCTCTTTATACCTGAACTCTCACTTTAGGTAATGTGCAAGCGCATTCGTGCACATAGAGCAGATTTCGTACTGAGTGTGAAACGGATCCGTTCCGTAACCGTGTCAGTGCCGTGTTGTGTACGAAAACATTCGAAATTCCTGCCGTAACCGTGCCGTAACCGTGCGGCGCCGTTTTCACAGTCATACGAAATATACTCTAACGTCTGTGTGCGTGCACTAATAGAGTGATTTAGCAAACAGTAGAGTGAATTAGCGCAACGCGACTGGTAAAGAGCACGCCGCTCGTGCTTATGAATATTTTGTTCGAAATGACCAACGTGAAGAGAACGTGAAAACAAGCAAAATGGCGTCCTGAACTTGGCGTCGCAACAGCTTTGACCAAAAAAGCTCAGTGTTGCAAGAAAGAAACATGGAAAAAGCCAATTATTAAATAATTTTGCTGAGGGACGCTGTCTAAGATATAAAATTTTGAAAATAAATTTCAAGAATTTGGAGCGAAAAAGTACGACATTCCGGTAAACATGCTAATTATTCAACGATCGATAGAGTCTAAAATACCCTAATCAGGGTCCAATTCATACAGTAACGTGTTGATAATGACTTCCACTGCTTAATGTATTTTGTATATAAATTCAGCGCCCACAATATAACTCGAAAGTGCGGTGTTCTGGTCCTTCTCACAATCTTATACTGACTTTGACGCGTGATATTTTCCAATCTAGGGACCTTCGATTTAAATAATTATCCACAGCGCACTAGCGGTAGGTAGATCGACTGCTTGTGTCTCAATTGTCTCAGTATTTCGCTAGTTGATGAACATAATTTTGAAGAACGAGATCGCCAACCGTGTCAACATAAAATTTCTTGTATTCGATATGCAAATGAACATGCGCAGACAAATTGTATACATGCTCCGCTAGCTTACTGGAATGATTATGATTCTGGCCAATGAAAGCTATCCAGATGGAATCAATGGCAGTTGCAATGATCACATCGTCTTCTTGTTTTGACGCAGTAAGCAGTCCTTGCTTAGAACGACAAGCTGCAGTTGTCTACTGTTCATTCATTTTCTTCTCCCCTCCCTCCCAAAAAAAGTACATTTCTCTAAGATATATTTAATTTTATAATTATATTAATACAGTTTTATATTTTGAACTAATGTTTTCAATGTATTGTCTCTTACTTCTAACTATATTTCATGAATTGTAATCCATTGGCCAGCTGCCTCGATTAGTTTTCACTATTTGCAGGCCATTGGAATGTTTAGTCTGTAAAAAATGAATAAATCTGAAATCTGAAAAAAAAAAACTGTTTTCTACTTCCCTCGATCTGTGTGCCGGTTTACAGTTGATTTCATAAAACTTTCAACTTTGCCCCTAAAAGATTCCGACGTTACCAAGTACGTTTGAAACTTCCGAACTTCGTTCAATGAAATTTAACGTGGTTCCATTCAGAATTCAAATATCTCCCGAAATTTCATCTAAAACCGCAAAAAATTGGATGCATTTGATCATTACTATTATTGTTATGGAGGAGGCAGCACTGCATTATGCTCGAGTGGTCAGAGCACTGCATGTAACTGGGTTAAACTGTGTCATTCTTAAACTCGTCGAAATAGATATACTTCGGTGGACGTGATGGAGTTCCACATGAAAACATCTTCATCACAACTGAGACAAAACACATCTCTGGAACCATGCTGGGTACGTCCAATGATGAAGTCAATACAATCTAGATTGCATGAGAAACCTGCTAGTTGCTAACTTACTAAAGATAGGTAAATCAATAAACAAAAACAAAAAATTGAGAAAGAGAAAGAAAGATAAAGTAAGAAATAACAGGATAAGAAATAAAACAAAAAATGCATGACCCAGCCCTAAATGTATATCCAAGCTTGTTAACTACAATTTAAAGGCTATACCTTGCCAAACGTTTTTTTCTTCTTGATTACCTGTAAGCGTGTCGACCTACGGTGTAATGTAGGAGCTAGAGCCGAGGTGAGATTAATGTGAAATTTTGTCACTTGCTTTTCTACATATTCATCCATGTTTTTGTGTTTTGTTTTATGATTTCCTTTCATGTAGAGTGGTCTTCATTAACCCGTGAAACAAAGTGTACTTTCAATTATAATCGTGAGCTCTAAATGCTCGTGCAAGTAGTTCAAATTAGTTGCCTGACTGCTTCAATTCTAGAAGTGCGAGATTGTCGTCCAACCCAGAAAGTCGTTGCACTGAAGCGTTTTTTTGGTTATTTCGACATATAACTGTTGTAGATAAAAGCCACTAAGTATTCTTTACAGTATATATTGTTTCCAAGGAAATTACAGTAGGAAAAGATATATTTTCTTGGACTTTTGATCAACAGATCAACGGTCGACACAACAAAGAATTAGGGCGATGGCCGCGCGCTCGCCCCAGTATTATTGCACACCTTGCAAGATGGCGGAAATAACCTTAGATTGGTCTATTGTCAGATAAATACAATAGAAAAAATAGAAATTAGAGTGTAGTAGTGCCTAATATGCTAAAGTGTGTTTCACGGGTTTATGAAACCGCTGTACTGATTTAAGGGGCTGTGTATATGGAGGCGCACCAGCCCGGAAAGTGGGCTGACTTCTTTAGTTCTCTGGCCCCAAGGGAAAAGAAAACAAAAGAATTCAGCCCGCTTAAAAATCATATTGCGATTTATTCATTTACACTTTGCCTTCGATGCAAAATGCTGAAAGCAAATGCATGCAGGACCTGCGTTGGCGGGCCGTTTGACTACGATCTTTATATCAGTTAATTGCAGTGCAAATGAATAAATCAGAATATAGTTATTCACATCCCATGCACCATTTCGGTCTCAGCTTCTATGTTCTATGTTTTTAGACCCGACAACGTTCCTTCAATTGACTATATACATTAGTATGCAAGAGGAATGTCATACTCCCCTTGCATACTAATAAATAATCCCCTTGCATTAAAATGAGCTCTTTATTCAAAGCAGGGGTTAATATGCCGTATATTCAACCGCGAAGAACAAAGAAAACCGAAACAATGTCATTAATAATTAGGTATTTGTATAGCGCATTTCACAGTGTCTCAATGCGCTTTACGATGTAGAAATCCCAATATTCTCACACACACTCCTCACTGAAAACGTATTTTAATTTCACGATGTACATTTTAGCATTTTCTCTTAGTTTATTCCAATTTTTGAGTGTTGTCATTTTCCCTTAATTCTTGAGTTTATGCTACTTCGACAGAACGTACGTGACCAAGCATACCCAACTGACAATGTTGTAAAATGTTAGCTTTTAAAAAATAAATTGAAGACTATTGCAAAATCGTTGTGAAGTTTCTAGGCCAGAGAGCTTGTTTATATTAAAAACTGAACTATTTAACTGTTTGCGACTGCCTTAGCTAATTGATCGCTTGTTTTTGCAGAATCTACTCTTCACTATTTTGTCAAGCGCGAGTTTGGACTATGTTTGCCAGTGCAGGCGAGAATCTTTTTGAGTTTGATGAGAAATAATTTTTAAGTGCCGTATAATTACAAGAAAATCGTGTGAGTTCTCGTTCAATTCAGTTCACACAATTTTCTATCAAAGGAAGACAAAACACTGGAGCTTTGTTTCGTTGACTTTAGAGAGCCGGTATCGTAAGAAGTGAAAAGTATGACTCAATCTCGGTAGATAAAACATCAGAAGATGGAAGGTCAATAGGAAGCAACTCCACATGTTTTAAGTCATCAATGAAACATAAAATAAATTAATTTAGAGAAACTTACCTTGTGGTCGAAGATATCCCGCTGAAGATCAAAGATACAAAAGGCAACAACTTTCCGGACTTTGGACCGTCGACTTGTCATGAAAGCACAGGAAGCCCAAGCTAAATGTTTGTCAGCTTAAACATAATAAAAAACGCGAAGCAAGAATTCTCTATTGAAATTAACTATATTCTGATAGTTGTGTGAGTTCAGCTTACTCTAATCGTTGAGTGTGGGAATCATTTTCAAGAGACTACCTTGTTTGTCTTAAATCACGGCTGAATCTGATTACCTAGCGCCACTTGGACACTGATAAAATTCGTAACAGTAAAATGAACAAAAGGCACTGTTAAACGGTGCAATTTTTTTTGCAACTTGCAATGCAAAGCTGATGAAAACATAGCATTGCAAGTTGCTGGTGATATGCAACACAAATCTTTCTTGGTCTTTGATAAATCAGATAAGTCAGCGCTCACGGCACTCTGATTGGTCATTTGCGACAGAATTTGCATTGCAGGTTGCTGGATAGATGTTACACGTTGCAACATGCATGTTGCAACGTGTAACATCTATCCAGCAACCTGCAATGTGCTTCGCAACGTTGCGAAAAGTAGAAACTCGTTTAACTTTTTCTGAAACTTGCTATTTTTGCATTGCAGGTTGCTGAGAAGGGCGTTACACGTGTAATCTCTTCTGCAACTTGCAAATACAACGGCCTTGCATTGCGGCAAGTTGCAAGAAAAATTGCACTGTGTAACAGCGCCTAATGACTTAAAAGACAAAATAAATTAAATTAAATTAAAATTAAAATTAAACTGAACTGAACTGAACTGAACTGAACTGAACTGAACTGAACTGAACTGAACTGAACTGAACTGAACTGAACTGAACTGAACTGAACTGAACTGAACTGAACTGAACTGAACTGAACTGAACTGAACTGAACTGAACTGAACTGAACTGAACTGAACTGAACTGAACTGAACTGAACTGAACTGAACTGAACTGAACTGAACTGAACTGAACTGAACTGAACTGAACTGAACTGAACTGAACTGAACTGAACTGAACTGAACTGAACTGAACTGAACTGAACTGAACTGAACTGAACTGAACTGAACTGAACTGAACTGAACTGAACTGAACTGAACTGAACTGAACTGAACTGAACTGAACTGAACTGAACTGAACTGAACTGAACTGAACTGAACTGAACTGAACTGAACTGAACTGAACTGAACTGAACTGAACTGAACTGAACTGAACTGAACTGAACTGAACTGAACTGAACTGAACTGAACTGAACTGAACTGAACTGAACTGAACTGAACTGAACTGAACTGAACTGAACTGAACTGAACTGAACTGAACTGAACTGAACTGAACTGAACTGAACTGAACTGAACTGAACTGAACTGAACTGAACTGAACTGAACTGAACTGAACTGAACTGAACTGAACTGAACTGAACTGAACTGAACTGAACTGAACTGAACTGAACTGAACTGAACTGAACTGAACTGAACTGAACTGAACTGAACTGAACTGAACTGAACTGAACTGAACTGAACTGAACTGAACTGAACTGAACTGAACTGAACTGAACTGAACTGAACTGAACTGAACTGAACTGAACTGAACTAAACTAAACTATACTAAACTCAACTAAACTCAACTCAACTAAACTAATGAAATTGAGTTTACTGAGGATATTAAGTATAAATATTACACAAACAAGACGACGTTTCGTTGTCATCTCGACAAAATCATCAGGTCTTGAAAAGTTATGCAAATATCTCTAAGGTAACTAAACTGCAGTGGACCGCAACAAGTCAAATAATGGAACAAAGGTCTAAATAAATACTATGGCCTTAATTGAGTCAGATTGTGGGAAGTTGGATTGCTTGATATATGAAATGCTGTACATCAGGGATTAAAAACCGTCCCTAAACAAACAATCTCATGACCCAATTAAGGCCAAAGTATTTATTTAGACAATTTTTCCATTCCTTGACTTGGTGCGGTCCACTGCACTCTTAGAGTTATTTGCATAACTTTTCCAGACCTGATGATGTTGTCCAGATGACAACGAAACGTCGTCTTGTTGGTGTAATTTTTATACTTAAACTAAACTAAACTAAAATTGATTGAATTGTGTTAACTTAAAATCGATGGAATGCTCTATATACAATTTAACATGAAGACGCTCAGGTTAAAAATAAATAAATCATATCTGATACGCTTAAATGAGTGGAACTGTTGTCGTTTATTGAGCCATTGGGGAACCTAATGTGGATAGAATTTAGAAGAACTCGGTCCACGTTCTCCTGGGCCTCAATGTGTTCGATCCCAATGAATTCAAAGTCCTTGAACAAATGCATGCTCACTGGCGTTAAAATGGATGGCCATTTATATTTAATATGGAAGAGACTGGCAAACTGGCAAAAGCAGTTATTCAATAAATTCAATAAAAATGTTGCTATTTGAAGACAAAACAAAACATTGGGTTTAAAGTCTACCATACTATTTTGACAATAAAATAAAATTGAAAATTAGACAAGAGGTACATTTACCTTGCAGGATAATTGTAATTCTCTGAACCATACGAAACATTATGACCTTAAAATGCGTACTTCCTTTGCGCATGCGCATTTAGCCACGTTTCAAAGATGTATTGTTATGCAAATTAACAACACTATAAAACCCGGTGACAAGCCAGGCCAGGCCTCTTCTTCTTGAAGTGCAAAAGGTAAGCCAAATGAAAGTATTTGGCATCCATCACTGAGGGAGGGAGACACGATGAGATGATGCAGCAGATGTCAATACTCCACATTATGCCCTTATGCCCACATTATGCCCTTACTATGCGGTTTCAAAGCCCCGGATGCCAAATACGCACGCTTTTTAAAAACATGACTTTTTAGTTGCCAATATAATTATCATAACAGCGCAACGACGTTAAGGCTGACCGCGTGGACAGAAACTCCGTTTTGTTTTGTTTTGCTTTTTGGACATGGAAATCAGTCCTATCAGAACAATCTCCACTTGGAGCAAAATCCGTGGGAAACCAAAGGATTTCACGGCTGATACCAAAATCGAAAAGAACATACAATCAGCAGTCGCAGTCGCGAGGCTGCCCTTGACCAAGATATCATTGGCAAATGGTTTGCTATGAAAATATGCCATCTTACATAGAGGATGCTACACTGTTATTCCAATAACTAAACTCGCCATCTGACGAGCAAGTAGATTTGGCTAGACTCATCATTTTATGACAAGGCATTTCGGGGCCGGAAACAGCATTTTTACATGCATGTGCATGGCAGTGCTGCTCCCAAAATGCTTCACATATAAATGCAACTGGATCTCGTACAACAATGGATTTCGAGAGAGTTTCTCAACACAATCATGAGGAATTAACACTTGTTAATGAGTCGATTCTTTATTAGCACCATTATTAACGCCATTGAAAAGAAATCCATTGGAATGACCTGACAACGTCACCCTGTTGGTCCTGTTGCAACAAATTGCACAGCTCCTGGTTCACCAGACTGAAAAGCTTAGCAAAAGGCACATCAGCTAAAGCGTTGCCTGGAGTTGAGAGCAATGACAAGACGTTATTGATTTCAGTAGCTAGCGCAAATCCAGGGCCAAAAGATCAAATAATACGCTTATTACATTGGTGAGCTAATAAATAAGCATCATGCATGAAAACGCAGCCGCAGTTGCAGGATGACACCTTTGGCCAGAAGAACCAGTTGGATTTTTGGATCAAAAACTGGTAGGGAACATTTTCCTAGGTGCTCTCTAATAGAATAAGGGAAAACAACGAAAACTCCCGTGGTCATTTTCGCATGGTTTACAAAATCCCTCGTGAACCAACAAGCGAGCTCACAGCTGACCGGAGCAACCTTGACATCTAGGCAGACAGAAAATAGACTGGCAGTTACCCGAAGTTCAAATTATTATGTCAACAAAATTTATTGTTTGCGCGCTAAATAATGAGCGAAAAATATTTTATTCATGTTTCAATTATTATGTCAACGAGAGACATTGATTGCGTTCTCAAACCTGAGCGAAAAATGATTTATTCTTGTACTAAGTATTATGTCAACAAAAGATATTGATTGCGCGCTAAATGATGAGCGAAAGAATAATTTATTCACGTTTCAATTATTATGTTAACAAAAGACATTGATTGCGCGCTGAATACTGAGCGAAAAATAATTCATTAATGTTCGAATTATTATGTCAACAAAAGATATTAATTACGCGCTCAAAAACAAGCGAAATAATAATTTATTAATGTTCAAATTATCATGTCAACAAAAGACATTGATTGCGCGCTAAATAACGAGCGATAATTTATTCATGTTTCAATTATTATGTCAAACAAAAGACATTGATTGCGTTCTGAATACTGAGCGAAAAATATGTTATTCATGTTTCAATTATTGTGTCAACAAGACATTGATTACGCGCTCAATACTGAGCGAAAAATAATTCATTCATGTTCGAATTATTATGTCAACGAAACATATTGATTGCGCGCTAAATAATGTTCGAAAAATATTTTATTCATGTTTCCATTATTATGTCAACAAAAGACATTGATTGCGCGCTGAATACTGAGCAAAAAATAATTCATTCATGTTCGAATTATTATGTCAACAAGAGATATTGATTGCGCGCTAAATAACGAGCGATTTATTCATGTTTCAATTATTATGTCAACAAAAGATATTGATTACGCGCTCAAGAACGAGCGAAAGAATAATTTATTCATGTTCAAATTATTATGTGAACAAAAGATATTGATTGCACGCTAAATGAGCGAAAGAATAATTTAATCACGTTTCAATTATTATGTCAACAAGAGACATTGATTGCGCGCTCAATAATGATCGAAAAAATAATTTAATCATGTTCAAATTATTATGTCAAGAAAATGTATTCTTTGCGCGCTAAATAATGAGCGAAAAATATGTTATTCATGTTGCAATTATTATATCAACGAACGACATTGATTGCGTTCTCAAAACTGGGCGAAAAATAATTTATTCTTGTTTCAATTATTATGTCAACAAAAGATATTGCTTGCGCGCTAAATAACGAGCGAAAGAATAATTTATTCATGTTTCAATTATTATGTCAACAAAACATATTGATTGCGCACTAAATAAGCGAAAGAATAATTTATTCATGTTTCAATTATTATGTCAACCAAAGACATTGATTGGGCGCTGAATACAGAGCGAAAGAATAATTTATTCATGTTTCAATTATGTCAACAAAAGACATTAAATGCGCGCTCAATAACGAGTGAAAGAATAGTTTATTCATGTTTAAATTCTTATGTCAACAAAAGATATTGAATGCGCGCTAAAAAATGAGCGAAAAATAATTTATTCATGTTTCAATTATTATGTCAACAAAAGACATTGATTGGGCGCTCAATACTGAGCGAAAAAATAATGTATTTATGTTCAAATTGTTATGTCAACAAAAGACATTGATTGGGAGCTCAATAAGAGCCAAAGAATAGTTTACTTATGTTCAAATTATTATGTCAACAAAATTTATTGTTTGCGCGCTAAACAAGCGAAAGAATAATTTATTCATGTTTCAATTATTATGTGAACAAAAGATATTGATTGCGCGCTCAATAATGATCGAAAAAATAATTGATTCTTGTTCCAAGTATTATGTCAACAAAAGATACTGATTGCGCGCTAAATGATGATAGAAAGAATAATTTATTCACGTTTCAATTATTATGTCAACAAGAGACATTGATTGCGCGCTCAATAACGAGCGAAAAAATAATTTATTCATATTTCAACTATTATGTCAACAAAACATATTGATTGCACGCTAAATACGGAGCAAAAAATAATTTATTCATGTTTCAATTTTTGTGTTAACAAAAGACATTGAGTACGCGCTCAATAACGAGCGAAAGAATAATTTATTCATGTTCAAATTATTATGTGAACAAAAGACATTGATTGGGAGCTCAACAAGAGCCAAAGAATAGTTTATTTATGTTCAAATTATTATGTCAACAAAAGATATTGATTGCACGCTAAATGAGCGAAAGAATAATTTATTCACGTTTCAATTATTATGTCAACAAAAGACATTGATTGGGCGCTCAATACTGAGCGAAAAAATAATGTATTCATGTTCAAATTGTTATGTCAACAAAAGACATTGATTGGGAGCTCAATAAGAGCCAAAGAATAGTTTATTTATGTTCAAATTATTATGTCAACAAAAGATATTGATTGCGCGCTAAATAAGCGAAAGAATAATTTATTCATGTTTCAATTATTATGTGAACAAAATACATTGATTACGCGCTCAATAATGATCGAAAAAATAATTGATTCATGTTCAAATTATTATGTCAACAAAATTTATTGTTTGCGCGCTAAATAATGAGCGAAAAAATATTTTATTCATGTTTCAATTATTATGTCAACGAAAGACATTGATTGCGTTCTCAAAACTGGGCGAAAAATAATTTATTCTTGTTCCAATTATTTTGTCAATAAAAGATACTAAGATGTCTTCTTAGTAAAAACTAGTAGTAAGTCTACATAAAAATTAGAATTGAACAACCAGTCTCCGATTGGCTGCCTCGGACAAAGTTTCTTGGTTTGCTGACCTAGAGATGTTTGGCATTGAATAGTTAATTTTATTGGTCGTCAGCTGAAACCCAATTTTTCATTGACATTCCAGGGCATTTAATTCGCGCTGATAGATTTCCTACTACTAACAAACTCTAAGCGCATTTGATTATATACCAATAGATATTTGCGCTATATAAATGCAAAATTTCATTTCATTTCCATAGGGAATTTAAAATCAACTGTTTGCATACATTGGATCAGTTTTGCCAGAGGAATTCCATCGTGATATCGCTGTTTTCTTGGGATCGTTGACTGAATTAAAGCAATCAGAGAGTAGTAAGGAGCTGCTAAGAAAGTTGTTCTTCTACAGCTTAGACATCAGTTGGATTTTGGTTATGGTCCAGAACAAACGACAAAATACGAAGTCTTTTTCAGTGGACATTGGAGGAACTCATTTACCAATGAGTTCACGTGGGAGGCACGAAACAATTTGCAATCCCTAAATACTAGATGTTCTTGCATTAACAAAACCGCCAAATTGCAAAAATGATAGTGCGATCCAGAAGAGAATTGTTATCGACAAGTTGACTGTCGAATAGATTGTTATCAATCAGCTAGTAAATGTCTAGGAATCTCGTCTTCCGAATTAGACTTAGAGGCAAACTGTATGCTCCCAGGACGCTTAAACCACAAAGAAGCATTTGGAAAGCTGGGATGGAATTCAGCTGGTAAAATGTCCACACGGGACAGAATAGGTTGACATTGACAACTTATTATAGGTAATAATAATGATCTATATAATAAAAACGTTGAATAACCCATTATCCAGTGACCGATACTGACCATCAACTGATTGGGATCCTTGGAAATTGAGATATAGCTAATGACACTCAAGTAAATGCTTGTAGGTATTTAAGCATTCTTTAGCTCTCTGTTAAGATATCTGAGCTGTCGTTGTCCCATTTGAGTTGTAGAAAGAATGTTCCAAAGGGAGCATCTTCTAGAACACGAATGTCACTTGACAAATATTACTGATCCTGGCACAACGTGCTTTTTTAACCAAAATGTAGGTAGAATAGACGCAATCGGTCTGCTGCCACAGAATCCAGATACTGATCAGAGTGGATAGACGGTGTTCAATCAGAAGATGCATAGAAATCAGGGAGAAATTCACTGCTTGGGAATGTTATGGAAGAACGGAGTATCTGCCATCTGTTTTTCCGTGTTCATTTGTATGAGTATGAACAATGTGAGATCATAACTTGTGGGTACCAACAAGGCATCTGTCAGCTCACACAAAATTCGTAAAGGATAGGATGGCATCCTGTTGATGTCTGCAAATGGACGAAACGAAAAATAGTCAAAGTGAAAAGACGAAAGTCAAAAAAAAACCATCAAAAAGGGAAAAGTTGAAGAGCTGATAGTTTAGATATATCTATGCTGTCCAAGCAAAATATCTTTTGCTTTTCTTCTTGTAAAAGAATCGCCCCATATGTAAAGAAATCCGGAATCCACGAAAAATTTGATTTTCAAATCCGGAATCTAGCACCTGGAATCCGGAATCCAGTCCTTGGAATCCGGAATCTGACCATTTGAGCCATAAAAGACAGCTCTAGGAATCCAGAATGTTGCATCATTCCGGATTCCCTTTCATGAGGTGAAAAGAAGATTTATCAACAATGAACTACGTTCTATTTAGCAGCTATAATGATGATGATGATGATGGCGAAAATGATGCGTGATGATGATAAAGTGGATACTGTATATGCTGCTGCTGAATACTTGTGTTTGAATAAAATCAATGCTGGCATTCTTTGTTTCGTATAACAATAGTCATTGTTCTTTTGATCTCATTACTCGGGCTACCTAGGTAGCCCGAGTCAAGGTTAACCTTTTCGGTCTATCAATCTATCTATCAACGTCGCAAATCGGCAAATCAGTACCCAGAATCCTGTGGTTACCGCTGTCATGAAAACGAGGCTACGCACGAGGTCTGTATAATCAACACTCGTCGCACTCCGGCCATCTTGGAAAGGGAAAATGTGGATTTTGGATTTGTTCTGTTTTCTGCTTGGAATGCTCACATCATTTACAAATGCACACGCCGTTCGCGATAGACCTACACTATAAACTGCACTATAAATGCTATAATTGCGTTATAGCAGCTTCACATGAGTCTCAATCAAGGTAAAATCTAAGTCTCTTCATTGACTGTACGAATCGACGAAGCTTACATCCATGAGTTCAAATGTCAGCTTGCGTCTAGCTTGTTATCTTTTGGCACGCGTATAAAACAGCGAGACCGGACAGGGACATGAGACATTTGTCTTAAATACAAAAGGTCTAGTAGCGCCCGACCGATTTCGCCTTTGGGCTTCGTCAGGGTGTTACATTTAAGTGATTCTAAATGAACATAATTAGCTGTTACGTCTTATGACTAATTAATTATTTAGCTAACTGCTAGTGGAATATATGTGAAAAGATCAAGAAAAAATGTAAATTCACTACAGGAAAATTCAAATGCAAGTGTAATATTTATTTATTTATTTATTTATTTATTTATTTATTTATTTATTTATTTATTTATTTATTTATTTATTTATTTATTTATTTATTTATTTATTTATTTATTTATTTATTTATTTATTTACAAAACTTTCACCTTCACATATTAAAATGAAATTATACAACTATACTGAAATATATATATATAAAACTATAAGTATAGAAAAATTGTAAAAGAAAAGAACAAATATGGAAGGTGTGGGACAGCACAACAGAGCTAGGCTCCACAGTAAGTGTACCCATTAAACAAAATTATAAAACTAGTAAAAAAAAACGAGATACATTATCCCCACCTTCCCTCCCTCTCATTGAACATATATTAGCACTCTATATATAGAAGTTAAAAGTTAATAGTTGGATTTCAATCAATCCTATCCCTAGATGTTGGGGATTTCACACAGTTAACGTTGTAGTTGGAAATCGAGCCTAACCGCCAGTTGGAGCTATCAAAGCATCGAAACTATAGCGCTCTGGTCTTATTTATCGTTTCGTGGTTATTTGTGATAAGGTTACACACTGTTGTAGTTACAGATTTCACTCATGCATCACCTGGGTATAGGTCTTTGAAATTAACTCCATAAACTGATAATTTCAATAAATCAACCGGTTCGATGTTTCCGAGGACGTCCCAGTTCAGTAAGCGTTCCAAACAATTGTGACAAGCAAAGAGAATTACATAATAATTATAAATATCATAACAATTACGCTTACAGTTTAATTATTATAATTCTGGGTCGTTTTAGTGCTTGTATTTGAATGAGCTGTTGCAATATTGCTGTGTATATAACAAGCAATGCCCTACTAAAACGCCAAGCAAACATAATGTTGCGTTTTTGAGATTTTCAAAAACAACTTTTGATGTACAAGTTGCGGAAAAAATGTCTCACAAGAGATATGGAAAAAAATGTCTTGACATCGATGAAGAGTTGGAAGTCGGCTTTTTCACGTAAGGTAAGTGTATATTTTAGCAATATTTCCACAGTGTTCTTGTGGTGTTTTGCGTACTTGGAGTATTTTTTTACGCTGTCGTTATGTCCAATAATAGAAATACAGCATGTGTGGAAACTTATGTGATTTAAAGAAAATCAAACAGATTAAATCTCTTAAAATCACTTTGAAATGTTGTGCATCTGCATGAATTTTTCTATGCAGCTTACCGCTTTCTGAAGCTCATCAATTTTGCGAGATATTAGAGGAAAACCATTTTTGACGATGTTCGATTTTCGCTATTTTAAAAACGTTGATCGATTTAATTATAACACCACATAAAACTTCAATCTTATCCTCATATTTGGTGTAGAAACCAAGTCCATTGGTGCGCATTAAGTTGTCCATTGCGCCAAATGCAAATGTGCGGTGCGGTCTGAAAAAAACTACTTCGAGTCACCTTAAATCATGATTACGTCTAGTTTTAGTAAATTATAACTGAGATAAATATTGATCAAAAGGAACACAACTATAAGCTTGTTAATGAAATTATACATTAAGCAAAGTCTGGAGAGTTCTCTTCTTGATTATAGGGACGGCCATCCAAGGTTTGAGAGGATCACTGACACACTGGAGCATCTGTCATAATTGTTCGTAGTGAAACTTGCAGCACGTCTTTGTACCATTTCTAATTATTAATGTTAGTAAGGGTAAAGGGGTCCCAAATAGCACAACAATATTCAAGTACCGGTTTGCAGTTTCTTTCACTTGCGGAGAACAGTTTTTTAGATTGAACGAACAGTTTTTTAGAGTGAACTATTCAGTAGTTTGCCACCATTACTCGAGCATGCGTATTTGACTCGTAAACCGCAACCATGGAAATCAGGGGGGGAAAATCAATTCCCTCAGAGCTTAAGCCAGCGTCGTCCCGCTGACCAGAAGCCGGCAAAACTCTGGGCTCGAGATTGCTTGCTCTGGGGAAACGGAAGTTTTAGCTCTGATTTTGGAGTTCCGGTCTGCACATGTCAAAACACAGGTAACCCAACCTCTACATTTCTGGGATTTCACGTACGATCCGATTAGAAATAAATTTTAAATGAAAACATTTAACTCATAATGCTGTAGTGTTTGTTTTTCTGTACATTTCTGTGAAGTTTCAAGCCGTTTTGTGCTCATTTAAGGGAGTTACAGCGATTTGATTTTTCGGCTCCCCTGGTGTACCGCATATATTTGTGAGAGGTTGAAACGCTCCCCTCTGTCACATGCAATTAGCTTTATAAACATATAATTTTGAAATAGTCGAGAAGATGAAGACGTTTCATCAAGATTGCACGTCAACTTAAGACGTTTCAATCTAATATAAAGAAAATGATACAATGCAATATCCAATCAAATAACCTATTTGCTTTGAAAGACATTCTATTTTTAGGCGTACGGCGATTTCACAAGACAGAATTCCGAGAAACGCAAAATATTATGAAAACAATTTTGAGTTAAGGGTTGAGGGACGTTCCATTAACTGACTCTATTGTAAAACTCAAAGCTGGTTTTGAAATCCAAGATTAGCATACAAGGCCAAAAAAGCATAACTGTGGAAAGGCCGTGGATTGAGAAAAGGAAAATCATTTCAAGGATCAATTCCTTGCAATTCACTGTTAATATAACTATTGTCGGTAACGACTTTAGTAAACGTTGGAATAATAAAACGTTCTTTTTATGAACGTGCCGGCCGATAAAGTCTAGCCAAATCCTTTTGAATCTAGAAATACATGACATAAATAAACGTTTTATTTAAATATTTCTGAATAAAATCAACTCCTCTCTGAGGGTTAAGCAATTCAAATCTGAAAATGCAATTGAGATGACGTCAAAGCAGGAATTATTAAATATACAAATACACTAGATACGAATTTTATACTATTTTTCTATTTGCAAAACAATCTCATTGCTAAAGTACAAGGTATGGTGAGTGGACACGCCATATTTCCGTCACACAACGTTGTCATGATTAGCATATTCACATGACTCTATTTGCACATGATAGTTTGTAATATGATAGTTTTGTTTACTTAAGTCTCTCGTCGAAGATAAAAAAGCACATGGTTTTAACGTCTACAGTAAATGGTTGTTTTACTAGTCAGTTCCTTCTAATTGAGCGCATCTATTCAATGGTCCTTCGAGCCGGATCTTATTCTCAAGAGTTCAATATACCGGTCTAAAAATGCCGCCAGGAACCGAGGAAAGAACGACCTTAATTCACAAGCGTTCGAATCTCAAAAGACGCGTCACGAATCTCATCAAAAAGATCACATCACTGGATGACACAGAAGAAAGGGATCAACTTTTCTTCATATCAGCACAGCAATATTTGGAGCAAGTTTGTGAGCTTGATCGCCAATTCCAAGAAGTCAATGAGCAAGCCAGTTTTCTCGTCGCCGACGATGAACTAACTCTAGAACAAGACCTGAAGGAATTGGACGAACACGACACACGTGTAAGTACGAACCTCATCAAACTTCGTTACCTAATTAGCCTTAATGTTGATAATCAGAAAGCCAGCGTCTCGGTACCTGCTACCGATACCGATGCCAAAAGCGTTTACAGTAGCAATCAAGGAAGATTTGTTCAGAGCAAGTTTAAGCGAACACGCGATGGCATAAATTCCTTAGTCGCTAAGTTAGATGACGCTACTAAATCTACCGACGATTATGAATTGGAAGATCTACAAAGCTTTGAACAGCAATTATCTAATTACAACAAGTCGCTAGAGGAGTTGTTGAGGGACGTAGACAGCCAACCTATAGACATAGATGACCCGGACGGTGATAAGATGAACGACCTATTTGATTCATTGTTTGAACAAATCAAAACAAGCGACGCCAAACTAAGTGAATTGAAAAGGGACTATCGACGCGACAGAAAACTCAAACGGCAAAAAGAAAAGGAAGAGTTAGTTAAAAAACAAGAGGAAGACAAGAAAAGGCATGAGCTAGAGATAGAGAAGTATCGAAACGAAGTGAAATCTGCTTTAGAGAAAACTAATTCTGAGCGAACGGGTGTCAAATTGCCTGACCTTAAAATTCCGGAGTTCGACGGCGAACCCACCAATTGGAAGACTTATTGGCAACAATTTGAAGCCACAATTCACTCATCTAAGAAATTAGACAATCAACTAAAGATGCAGTATCTTCTAAAATCTCTAATCACTAAAAAGGCCAAAGATGCAGTACAAGGCATTGACGCGGTCGCCGAAGCGTATCCAGAAGCTATTTCTGCGTTAAAGGCGAGATTTGACAGGCCGCAAATAATACATCGCGCCCACGTTAGATCTCTACTTCAAGCTCGATCGCTTAAGGACGGCTCAAGCTCGGAACTGCGTCAATTACACGATACATTTCAGCATAATCTACGTTCGCTTAAGGCTCTAAATCAACTCAATTTCGATCAGTTTATCACGGCGCTTGCTGAAACGAAATTTGATCCCACAACGATGATTGAATGGCAAAAACATTGTCAGCATGACAAAGACGTGCCGGGATACGGTAAACTCCTCGAATTTCTGGACCTTCGTGCTACAGCAACAGAACTAACTAACTTTGAACCAAGCCATAAAAGGTCGACTAACGCAACCTTCGTTAAGAAACCTGCAAATTACAGCAATTCTTCGATTAACGCCAAACCAGTCTCAACTTATGTGACGGAAACGGAAGTGAGCAGCAAATGTACCGTTTGTAGCGGAGGAGGACACCGGCTCGCCTACTGTCCGCTGTTTAAAAAGAAGAATTCTGCCGAGAGAAGAAGTATCGTTAACAGTCAAAGAGCATGTTTCAATTGTCTTCGCAACGGACACGCCGTTAAAGACTGCCCATCGGAACATCGCTGTCGCACCTGCAATCAACAGCATCACACCTTACTTCATGTAGACACTCCTGTCTCATCTGTACCAACTCCTGATCTTCAAGCAGCGCTAGCTGGTATCTCCAAACCAAGCAACTCAGCAAGCAATGCTCCGGCAAGCACCGCAACATCGTATGTTGTAGTTCCAGACTCGCCTACTAACACAGCCCTTATGATGACCGCTGAAGTGGTCCTAAGCGGACCTGAAGGCATCCAAACAAATGCACGTGCACTATTGGATCCAGCGTCCTCAGCATCATTTGTAACCGAAAGAATTGCCCAGCAACTGCGGTTACCACGACAACGGCAAAATATTGCGATTAACGGTATCGGTGGAGTTCAATGCCCCAACGTCAACAACACAACAGTGAAAGTCGACATTAAATCCCCGCAAGACTCAATTATCAACGTCTCAGCTATTGTGCTCCCTTCTCTAACAAAACACTTGCCGTCAACGTCAATCCCTGTGACTGACTGGCCACATTTGTCATCGCTAAAGCTTGCTGATCCACAGTTTAATGTATCAAGGCCAATTGACATGCTAATAGGCGTAGATGTTTATCAGGATATCATCAAAACTGGAGTCATTCTCGGTCCTAGGAACACTCCGTCTGCACAAGAAACTATCTTCGGATGGGTTCTATTCGGAAATACTACGACCGACGCTCAATTACCTCAAGCGATCAACACGTTTCACACCGTAGCGGAGACTCCTACATGTGAACAGCTACTACATAAGTTCTGGTCATTGGAGGAAGTTCCCAACAGCACAAATCCACTATCATTGAAGGATCAGGCTACAATAAAACACTTCAACGAAACTGTGTCACGTGACTCTAAAACTGGACGGTATGAGGTGAGATTACCAATCAAACGCAACGCGCCGATCCTGGGTCAGTCTCGCCCGCAAGCCTTGCGAAGGTTTCTATCACTCGAACGACGTCTACACCGTTCTGATCAGTTTAAGCACTATTCCAAAGTGGTCAACGAGTATTTCACATCTCAGCATGCTGAACTTGTTCCAGATAGTGAGCTAAACAAACCATCTTCAAAATCCTTCTACTTGGCTCATCATGCAGTCCACAAAGACTCTGCTTCAACACCTCTACGTGTCGTATTCGATGGTTCCATGAAATCCTCTACAGGCGCATCTATCAACGACTTGCTCGTCGTGGGACCAACAGTGCATCCATCTCTAAATGACGTACTCTTGCGCTTCAGGTTGCATCCTTATGCAATGACAACAGACGTCTCGAAGATGTACCGTGCAGTTGGCCTACATGAAGACGACCGTGATTTTCATCGATTCTTATGGAGAAATTCCCCAGATGAACCAGTGAAGGACTATCGAATGAACAGAGTGACTTTCGGGATTGCAAGCTCAGCATTTCTCGCTACAAATGCAATGCAGCACCTTGCTAACTTACATGAACAAGAGTTACCACTCGCAAGCAGCGCAGTAAGAGAATCATTTTACGTTGACGACGGATTGTTCTCGGTGCCCACCGAAAACGAAGCTGTCGAACTTCATCGTCAACTCCAAACGCTATTCGACAATGGGGCCTTCAAGCTTCATAAATGGAACTCAAACTCCAAAGAAGTTCTCGCAAGCCTTTCTCCGGAAGTTCGTAGCCAGGAACATGATTCTGTCATTGGTGACTCCGAAGACTTCGTTAAAACACTTGGAATGGAGTATAACACAAGTCAAGACGTCTTCAAGTTTACAGCGTCTACCCCAGCAATAGACGACTCAGCACTCACCAAGCGTCTAATGCTATCAGACTCATCAAAGATATTTGACCCGCTAGGACTTATATCGTGTGTCACCATAACCGTTAAAATCTACTTTCAGAAGTTATGGGAAAAGGACATTCACTGGGATGATCCCCTTCCTGCGCAGCTTCAGCGAGACTGGCTCACTTGGAGAAAAGGTCTACCATTGATCTCCACACTAAGGATTCCAAGATGTTACACAGCACTCGACGTTTCAGTTGCTAGCAGACAACTCATCGGCTTCAGTGATGCCAGTGAGAAGGCTTACTGTGGTGTCGTCTACCTTCGCAGCGTCGACACGGCTGGCGGGGTACACTTGTCCATTGTCACAGCAAAGACAAAGGTTGCACCACTTAAGAAAGTCTCCCTGCCTCGTCTGGAACTGTGCGGCGCCTTAATGTTAGCACGACTATTGAAGCACTGCCAAGAAATACTCAAAGTACCAGCCTTCGACATCCGAGCGTTCACCGACAGTACCATTGTGCTGTACTGGATTCATGGAAGTAGCCAATGCTTCAAGACATTTGAAGCAAACCGTATCGCCGAGATACAGCAACTCGTCCCCCCGGAATTTTGGAATCATGTCAGTGGTACAGATAATCCATCCGACGCAGGATCACGTGGTGTTCTACCTCAAGACATACTTGACCACAAACTCTGGTGGCAAGGACCCACCTGGCTCAAGCATGAAGAGCACACATGGCCTCAACGCAATCCCAAGCCTACACTAGAATCGCTGGTTGGATCTGGTGTCGATATCGATATCCTACAACACAAGAAAGGAGTAGATGTCAACACGCACGCAGTAAATACAGCACCAATCATTATCGACCCCGAGCGATTTTCTAACTATCATCGACTTCTTAGAGTAACCTCACTGGTATTCCGCGTCGTCAAGCGTCAAAACCTGTTCAAGAGTGTTCCGCTTACAACACAAGAACTACATCACGCCGAGAATTACCTCATCAAAGAAGCCCAACACAAGAGTTTCTCAAGGGCAATTGAGCTACTCAAGACAAGCAAACAACTGCTGAAAGGTGACAACCTGTCACCACTCAACCCTTTCTTAGACTCGGATGGCATTCTAAGGGTAGGTGGAAGGCTTTCACAGTCAGATCTCAACTATCAAGCACGTCATCCAATCATACTTCATGGAAAGGATCACCTAGCTACCCTCATCATAGAACAAGAGCACAGACGTCTATGTCACGCAGGTCCAAAGCTAACACTTGGTTCCTTGCAAGAAAGGTACCACATCATTGGTGCTCGAAGAATCGTGAGACAGCACACACGGAGCTGCAGAACATGTAGACGCACTGCACCAAAGACAGCAAGTCAGCTCATGGGTCAAGTACCTGAAGCAAGAGTATGTCCTACCTTCGTCAATGAAAGGGTATCTGTGGACTATGCAGGACCACTAACCATTAAGTCTGGTAACAAGCGAAGACCAATCTACATCAATGCATACGCAGCCATATTTGTTTGCATGGAAACAAAGGCCTGCCACATAGAACTGGTGTCCGATCTGACGGCAGACGCATTTCTTGCTGCTCTTCGCCGCTTTGTCTCAAGACGAGGAAAACCCAAAGAAATGTGGAGTGACAATGGTACGCAGTTCACAAGAACAAATAAAGACCTGAAGGAGCTCTACGAAGCACTCAAGCAAGATGTGTTACAAAACAAGGTCAGTGACTGGTGCTCTACCCAGAGCATTCAGTGGCACTTCAGCCCACCTACGGGACCACATCATGGATCAGTGTGGGAGAACGGAGTCAAATCGTGCAAGTTCCATCTGAAGCGCATCGTTGGAAACAACAAGTTGACATTTGAAGAGTTATCAACAACGCTATCTCAAATCGAAGCTTGCATGAATTCAAGACCAATCGCAACATCGGTAGACAGCAACGACGATGATGGCATCTCCCCCCTGACTCCAGGTCACTTTCTCATTGGTAGACCAATGGAGATGTTGCCAAGTCCTCCAGATGCTAGAATCTCTACAACAAGCCCTTTAAAGCGCTGGCGATTGTGCCAAACCCTCATACATCACTTCTGGAGAAGATGGTCACTCGAATATCTGAATGGATTACAGCGTATGTCCAAGTGGAAAAGTCCACAAAGAAATCTACGAGTTGGAGATATTGTTCTAATCAAGGATAATCGCACCAACCCTGGTCAATGGCCACTTGCCAAAATAACTGAAGTTCATCCTGGCCCGGACAGCAACGTCAGAGTCGTCACTGTACAGAACAGCAAAGGCACTTACGTCAGACCAATCGTCAAGCTCTGCATTCTACTACCAGTAGAAGAACAATAACAAACATTTTGAACGTTTATAGATATTATCATACACAGAAACTAGTTATCATTGAAACATTGACATTTTTTATAATTTGATAAATTTCACTTAAATTGATCAAGGCCGGCGGGAAATGGACACGCCATATTTCCGTCACACAACGTTGTCATGATTAGCATATTCACATGACTCTATTTGCACATGATAGTTTGTAATATGATAGTTTTGTTTACTTAAGTCTCTCGTCGAAGATAAAAAAGCACATGGTTTTAACGTCTACAGTAAATGGTTGTTTTACTAGTCAGTTCCTTCTAATTGAGCGCATCTAGTGAGTATTTTTAACTGAAATGCACTTGTTTCACAACTATAGAATCAAAATCAAGCAAATTCCTGCTTTGACGTCATCTCATTTGCATTTTCAGATTTGAATTGCTGAATTCTCAGAGAAGAGTTGATTTTATTCAGAAATATTTATATTAAACGTTTATTTATATGATGTATTTCTGGATTCAAAAGATTTAGCTAGGCTTTATTGGCACTTTAACTAGTTGAAACTAAGGAGGTAGAACTTTGTAGAACTTTGAGGTAAAACTTTGTTTATCTCGTTCCACATGAAAAAGCTTCACAATAAAACAAATGTTTTCGTCTTATTTGAATGCTTCCTTCGTTCTCAAAAGCCGAACCAGTGCCAATCAAACAGGAATCATGTAGGGTAGTTTTGTATGGGGCTAATTAAGTACTGAGATTACAATTCAACATATTACAAAGCGTATTACAAAGTATTTTCTAAATCAGTATTGGACAGCTAAGGAACACACCCTCTCGGCGGGCTACCTCCAAGCCAACCATTCAATTTAGCCCCAATTAAGTTAGTTGGGTGTGTTAGAAGATTTTTTTTTTTTTTTTTTTTTTTTTTTTTTTTTTTTTTTTTTTTTTTTTTTTTTTTTTAAACTTTAGCCAGGGTAGACCCGTCAGCTAAAGCTGGTATCAATGGGTGCCCTGGTAAACTAATATAACAAAATAATAAAACAAATTAAAATGAATAAAATAGATAAAAATCCTAAAAAACACTAAGCCTAATTCCTAAAATTCCATGATTAAATTTAAATGTTAATATCATATGAACATTTCTCTTAATTTCGATTTAAATATCAATAATGAGGTAATTACTTTAACTTCTGATGGTAAATTATTAAATTCCTTGGCTCCTACATAAAAACATCCCTTGGAATCCAATATGTCAAGGCAAAATAGTTTAAGGTATCAAGCTCTGATGAAATTGCCGTTCTATAGAATATTAGTATCCGATGTTTCTGATATAGACAAATAAAAGATCAACTAGTGCTTGCTAGTTGTTTAATGAACTTGATAAAAAATGATGAATTGTAACAAATCAATATCACTTGAAACGTTAATTTGCTTCTAATAATATTGTGTAATTTTCTAGGAAAATTATTGTACAATGTGTTCTAGTATTTATCATTAATATATAGTGCATGTATATGTATATATATATATATATATATATATATATCGTGGAAACGAGTGCCTCAAATGAGGGCACATTCAAGTTGATATCAAAAATTTCTTCTTATTTACTGTTCAATTGTTTGACATTGCTGGTAATGAAACTAGTTAAGTCAAGATTGCATGTCAACACGTTAAGACAACGTTTCAATCTAATATATAAAGAAAATGATACAATGGAAAGACATTCTATTTTTAGATTCCAGGAATCAAGGCGTACGCGGCGATTTCAAAAGACAGAATTCCGAGAAACTCAAAATCTTATGAAAAACAATTTTGAGTTAAGGGTTCAGGGACGTTCCATTAACTGACTCTATTGTAAGATACTGCAAAGCGTCGAAACCAACTATCACGGAATCGCATACTTCAAATGAATTCACGGACGTTTGATTCGCCTCAGTTTTTACCTCGTCTTAAACCGCTGAATGGTTGTCATGTTAGTAAATCAAATCGCCAAATTTCTTTTCCAATCATAAATAGATTCATGCGCAGACTTTAGTTTTGGAATCATGTATTATGCATGAGTGAACGTTTTCTAAAAAGAATTCCAAGCTACAAAGATAAAACATTTCCGGCCAAATTGATTTTTTTCCGTGCTCTGGCCGGGTCAAAAAGAGAAAATAATCAAAAATAATCAATGGTATAATTGTCAACTTTATTTGGGTTATTAAAATCCACGGATTGGAACCAACTATCTAAACTAGTGCGTTTTAGCGCTGGCGCACTAATTTGGGGACACTGTACTCACACATATATACATACAGTACCCTCTACATTATAATATTCTATACTACTCTCTATGAACTCACCAACTACAGTCTCAACCCGTTTCGTTACAAATGAAAAATAGTTAAAATGAAAATGTACTGGTTAGAAATCAAAATTCAATCAAACAAACAAACATAATTTCTAGAAGCACGAGGGACCACTTAGGGTTTGCATTAAAGTAACATGTTGCTATTGCTCTACGTTTTACAAACAAAAGACAAAGAGATTATGAAGTTTTTCTTGGAATAATACAGTGGCTTGAATGTCAGTGGCTGTCTTCATTCGACTAGCTATTACATCACAGGTTGTCGTGGGTTTTAACTGTTAAGTTCCTCTATATCTTTAATTGCCTTGGTTGTTTTAATGTCCAGCTCTTCCTGTGCTTTTTTCAATTCGTCTGCTAACTCTAAAGCAAGTTGGCGCACGTTTGTTCGTGACTCTTGGATGGTAGGATTCTCTTTCAGGTAGTTGTACAACTCACATCGTGTCTCTTCGATTCCTAACATATATCGGTCACATATGTCGTCGAGTGCTACCCATTGGGTGTAGAATTCAACTGCCTGTTTCTTGAATGTTTCATTTGTCCAAAATTTGATGCGTTTCTTTTCTGGAAGCTTCATAGCTTGTTCAATTCCTTTTTTTATTTCTTCGTTGTTAAGGTCCTCGCAGTGTTGTTTCAATTGGCCCCAAAACATGGCAGCGTTCATCATGATCACTGACAGAGATTTCAGAGCACCTACAGAGCTGTGCAGTGCAAATATAGCCGCTTCTGCAAGACCTTCATCGTTGTGGCAGTTCTTGATTTGTTCAAGACACTTGATACAGTTTTGGTTAGCTTCTTCCTTCTGCTGTTGCAGCTTTAGCATATTTCCGAGATGAATCCTCTTTTCCTCTATGGCACGCTCGAGGGCTTCTTTAGCTGGATTGTCAGTAATTTCCTGAAGTTTTTTGTAAATTTTTTTGGGATTGAAGGTCAATATCGATATTCCGGCCAGAAGTACTTTTCCTACAGCATCTACCACTTGCTTGAAAACTCCAATTTGCTGGTCAGTCATTTTATCTTCGCGTCGCAGAGCTTCAAGGTAATGCTTCTCAGCCTTTTCCTCAGCTACCATGGCATCTTTGTGAAGTTGTTCCGCTGTTTTAAATTCTTCTTCATATCCTTTTCGCATTTTCCCCAATGCAATCATGGAACCTTTTGCTTCTTGCGTAGTTTCTAAGGTCGTCTCGACAACGTTCGCGGCCTTTTCGAACTCCTCGTGTAACTCTCCAGCTGCTTTTTCCACCTTTGCAGCTTCTTTGGCTAATCCTGAGAGTGTCACCACAGCCATTTCTTCAAAACCGTCAAGAAGGTATTCATATGTGCACTGTAATTGTTTAAGTACTTTTCTTGAAGTAGTCTTAAAACGGTGGACAGTTCGTGCTGATTTGTCTGCTAGTTTGGTTATCGTGTATCCCAGACCTTGGACTTGGATTTGGAGCTCAGTATTTCCTGCGACTCCATTGTAAGCAACACGAATAAATTTTCCTAGCTTAGCTAGATCTTGAACAAGGCCCTCCAAGTCTACAGGACCAAGAACATTTTTCCCGGCTGCAATAACCAGTCTGCTGTCTGCCCTTGGTATAGTATCAATGGAAAAAGTTTCTCCATCAATTTCTACGTCTTTGTCCACAACAGAAGCCATGGTGTCATCTAAGATAAACTCAGGTATTGTAGACTTTACATATCTTTCGGAGTAGTACTGCTTCACCGCCCCTTTTCTATTTCGTAAACAGTGTCTAAAATTACACATTCAAAACAATTCCAAATAGGGTAATGCTTGCGAATGTTCATTGTGTGGAGAATCTCTTCCTAGAAGTTATGGTGTGTTGAATAGCTGACTATTCAACAAAACATGACAACTTCTAACTATTCCTATAAATGACGGTTCGTTCCGGGGTGGGAGGAGTGGGAGGGGGGCTACTCCCCCAGGAAGGTTAATAAGACAATGTACTTTTTACTGAATACAGCTAAAGCGAGCTAAGGTGCCCTCACAGGATTTGTGTCTGTTTTACGTTACTTGTATTAGATCAGATATTTACTATGGGATTGTGTTACGCTTAGAAAGAAAAGCCATTTCCATTATTTTGCCAGATTGCGATTATAATTTAGGGATTAAGGTGGCCCGCGGGTATTTATTTAGGGGGAGGATCGAATTTTTAGGTCCAAGTTTGAGCATTTCTGACATTTTTGTTAAATAACGCAAATCAATTTAATATATTTAGGAGATATAGTCGATATTCTAAAACCAGACTTTTATGAAAATTGCCAAGGCGTCAATTAAGTCCCAGAACGCGATAAATTTAAAATAAAATAAAATTTGCGTAAACACAAGGGGTTTTCAAAGTGATTACGGGCGAGCGTCCTTCAGATACTCAACTTTCAGAACCAATTTTTCCAAATAATTCGCAAACCTCCATCACCAAAATACAAAAACCGTTTGCAATTAAAATTCATCAGAATTGGCCCCCTTTCGAAATGAATTAAAACAAATCAGTAATTATTTCATAGTTTCGAACAAATTTTCACCTCAGTTTTTACCGTCTTAAACCCGCCGAATGCTTGTCATATCAGTAAATCAAATCGCCAAATTTCTTTTCCAATCATAAATATGAGATATTTGTCTACAAATAGTATTTTTATGTATTTACCCGAATTGTATAATTTAGAATTATTAATTTAGAATTGATTTGTATAATTGATTTGAATAACCAAGTGGGGGTGAAGGAATGAGGTCAACCAGCAATACCCCCTATAGGGTAGTATTCGCTTGTCACATGTTTATCGCGTCGCCTGCCTCAGTCGCGTGAAGTCTTAAACAAGACAACATCAAACCTTTTTGAATTCCCCCCTCCTTCCCTTTCCTTCCACTTGGTTTGTTTTGTATGCCAACACCTTTACTTGGGCGTATTTATAGTATTGTATAATTTGAAATTTTGATATTTGGATTGAATAAACAGGCTATGGGATATGCCCATAGCCATTAAATGTCAAACATTGTGTGATTTATTGCCCAGTAAACAGAGCTAAGGTCATGCAGTACCCAGTGATTATATTCAACTTGTGAGAGAAATACATAAAAAGCGCATAAGAAACTGTTATCCAGTTCGAAAATCTGCATGCTATGTTTTGGAAGACAATGGTATTTTTCAATTTCGTAACAATGAGGTACGACACTGTTACGACCTGAGGCAATGTCCCGCTTAGTTCATTTCTACCTATTTATGTATGATTTTGTCAACAATTCAAGTTCCAAGAATTCTTTTTCATTTGCAAATATCCCGCTGTCGAGTTATTTGTTTTCAAAAGTTGTTTAAGTTAGTCGAGTTATATTTTGTTTTGTTTGAAAAGTAAGTGTCAAGCGTGGTGTAGTTGTAGCTCTCTGACAGCCAAATTTAGAGTTGTGATAACGCTCAATTTTGAAGCTTTAAAATGGCATTTGTTAAGTTTAGGTCGTCTTCTTGCTTTGACGCAGTAAGCAATGCATGTGTTGCTGTAGAACGAGGGAATGCTAAACAAGCAGCCGTTCTTTTCCATTCCGTTGGGAGCGACGCCAAGTTACTTCAAAGAGAGTCCGAGAAGTACTGTCAGAGACTGGAGGAGTTTCAAATCCAACAGAAAAACGAAGTTGAAGAACTAACGTCCGAGATAAACAAATTGTCCGAAAAAGAAAGTCAAATGGAGGTACAGGAGAGATATTTAAAAACAAGAATAGCAGAATTAGAAGATAAGAAAAGATTCCATCAGCGCGAAGTTGAAGAAGCAGATAGAAGGTACCGACGGGCACAATTTGAGCGTGACGACGCAGCAGAAACCTACGACAGGGCCAGAACGTGGTGGTGGATTCCTGTTTTTGGTTGGATTTTAGGAATCAAAGAACTTATTGTCGACAATGAGAGAAAGGCAAGAGTTGCTCAGCGAGAGATGGATCGCCATCGCAGCGACGAGGTAGACGCTGAGCGACATATCCGTCAAACGAACGCAGAAATAAACGAGGTATTATAAAACTGAATTCCCTAGTAGAAAATCCAAGTTCATTTTGCTATTCAGAATTGAGAACCTGGATATTCGGAGTAATAACGAGCAATATAATGGCGAAAAGCGCCACAATGCCAAACATTAGACCTGCGAGTTCTAATCCCAATTTTCATTCTGTATTAACACTCAAATCCTTTTTCTACTGGTTAAAAACTGATGTACCAAGATAAAATACCTGTTTAAAACAAATTTTTGAATTGTATACAAAGATTTTTCTTGAAGCTGTGTATAAAGAAAACATATAGCAAATGAGTAAATGAAGGCCTATAAAAGTTATTTTCAATCCAAATTCAGTTACGCTAACACTTTAATTCAACTTCTATCGGCCAAAACTACCGTACAAACAACTTAAACTTTCTGACAGAAATGATTTTAGTTTTGTACAACAGCTATTCTTCAAGTCAGGAGTTTTTGTCTTTCACTGCTCGAACTTGAAAAAAAATCTCCTCTCAACATAACAAACCATAAAGAAATTGATAAAGGTATTCAGCTAAGGGTGGAAAGGAAATCAGTATACAAATTGAAACAAATATACATATACATGTCTTGCAAACTTGTACTAATCATTATCGGTTATCTGTGTTTTAGGTGCACAGTAATATTACTAACTGCCAAAGAGAGATACAGAAACTTAAGAGGCAAAGAGATGTCCTTCACGACCGGCTTGGCAGTATCAAAAGCATAATCACGTTTTTAATGGATGCGACCTTTCTTTGGGAACAAGTTGGTTGTCTTTCAGACAGCGCTTCCATGGAATCTGGTCAACTGGAGGACATCATGAAGATCGCTTCCAAGAAAAATAACTTGAAGATATTGACAAGCCGTGGAACTAAGACGTTGATGGGGTCTTTTAAAGACTGTTGGTTGGAAATAGAGGACGTGATGAAATCGGATAACATTGTGTTTGTTATGGAGAACCTGGACGAAAGTTGTCCGCGCTTGTCCCAGAACATCAGGCAGAATCAAGCAATATCACATCCAAGATACTTATTTCCGAAACCCATTTATTTCCGAAACTTTTGGCTGTAGTGCCCATTTAGATATTAATTTTCTGCAAGACAGCATATTTATGCTCTTTTCTTTTCTGTGATTTTGAAAAATATTAGATAAAAACTTTTGCTAGAAAAACTGGGTTGAATATTGGAAATTTTGAGACAAAAATGTATGGAAAAATACATTTACCAAGTTTCAGATCGATTTTCTCGGGGCTTTTTTACCCAATTGGTCGCCCAGCATAAGAATATCAGTGAAGCTAGAAACTCTTTTAACTTTTCACTGTGTAAATATCAACGAATTCAGTCAATTTTTTTGTGATAGAAAAATGAGCTTTATGTTTTCCCCTGGCTGTGCCACACAAAAATATTAAGATGTACTGCTGCTTTTCCTGAAGCTTGTTTACTGGGCAAGGCAACAACTCAAGTCAGGATCAGAATGAATCACTTCGTCTGACAGCTCACGTGTTGTGCTGTCCTACCCTATACCGACCTCACATGTATGAATGCTCCTACACAAAAGACCTAAGATTACAACAAGTACATAATGCCTCTAAATAATGCTCAAATACTAATACAGCCAAGAGAAAACATAAAAATCCTATTTGCGCGCAAATATTCCATTTTTACGACCTTTTTACGACCTTTGTTCGTAACGCATACTAATCATATTTTAACTTTCCGAGGCTTGATCACTAAGATTTAGCTCCTCCTCCTTAAACGATGCCCTTTTGTTCATGGTTAGTCAACTTCTAGTCCAGTTCCAGACTCTCTTTCTTGCCGCTCCAATACTCGCGGAGAAAGAGAGTCCAGTATAACTTGCATGCGCATGTGCAAAATGAGCCAATCAATTGATTAATTAGTATTTTGCGAGCTTGCAATATGCAAATGTCAGTGTTTGGTAGCAGTGGTAGTGATGCGTATCGAAAAATTCACAAATACGTCTTTCACAACTGTCCATCCGTAAATGGCCTGTAACTGCTCAAACTTTGGTAAAAGATTATAGTTGGTTTTTCCAAGTGCATAGCTCACTGAATCAACAAATGGCTTTCCGAAATGAGACTGATATCGTGTATACAAAACACTTTCTTCTTCAGCCATCTTGAATCATTACATGACTTTAGGATTTGTAACCACGCAATCACCACATGAATGTGGTGATCGCGTGGTCACTAAGCTGACATGCGCATGCAAGTTATACTGGACTCTCTTTCTCCGCGAGTCCTGGAGCGGCAAGAAAGAGAGTCTGGGACTGGACTAAGTCAACTTCAAGTAGGTAAGAGACAAGATTATATGGTTATCGGTTTTAATAAGGTGGTACAATTATTTCGAGCCAGGATCAAATTCAAAGTATACAAGATTTTAATCACATGCATCAATTTAATATAATTTAGCATACGATCTCAACTTGATATTCAAGACGTCCGAATGTTTATACTGCGGAGTACAAAGCAAAAAACATCTCGCCAGAATTTAAACTCGGTATATCTGTAAAGAAGCACATAGAATTGATTTTTGGGATAAATTCACATAGACATGTATTTCAATATCATTAAGAAGTATTCAGTTGCATTGACTTGCATTGACAAAGTAAGCAAGCATATGCAATGAGCTCACGTACTCGGTCTCGTGTCACCATTTCTGACAGTTTATTATTAATAGTTCCGTAGTTTAGATGTATTAAGCAAACTAAAAGATAATTTAGTGCTTTTGGCTATTTCAGTATCGTAAGGGATCACCTTACAGATAGATTAGCGTTATATCAATGTAGCACCTTGTATTTTACAGCATTTTTAAGTTACTATGATTGACAGCTTAGCTCTTGCTCACTTTTTCATTGTTCTGGTTTTTCCTTAATTTCAATTTTGTTATCATAAGTTTAGTAACAGTTTTTAGTTTATGGTATGCAATATCGATGATTTATTTTAGAATGTTAGAATGATAAAATACTTTTACCTTAAGTTTGTTAGTTACGTAACAACGGAATTATAAAATAGGAAAACTATCTTCAGTGTCATTCTTAGTTCGGACCAATAGGAATTTGGTTAGTTTTTCGTAATAAGCGGATCAATCAAGTTTACTTCTCGTTTTGCTTAACTAAAGTGCTTTGTAACTATAAATTCAGAGCACATCTAGCTTGTAGTAGAGAATACAGTAGAGTCCAATAAAGATTGGTGGAGAACCACGAGTTGCTTGGTGGTAAGTTTGAGACCTTTATTCATTTGTAAGTGTATCAGCCAATTTTCAATTTGTTACCATGTCACAGTAATATGAGTACCCCTGGGATTTCGGTATCCCCGTACCCAAATTCCTAGGAATATGGGTATCCCCTATGAAATTGATAGCCGTAATTTGGGCATCCCCGGGTACCCTCCCAGGATACCAAAATTACTAGTCATATTAGTATCCTCTGATGAATTTTCCGTAAGAGATTATGTAGTACAATTAAGTATTTCCAAATTCGGTTCTCCAAGATTAATTAAATGGCCAGATTTAGGCATATCACAGCTTGAATTATCTTTATTGACATTTTTAACAATAAAACGATTCTCGCTCAGATATTAATCACCACAAAGAACCAAGAACATTTGTAATATGTGAGATGAAATGGTAATTTTTTATGAAGCTCACTGGAAGCTAATCCAAATATTAATAAAGGGATATAACTTGTAATACATGGACATTTTTATATTAAATATTTTAGAAATCAACACTTTGAAGGTCAAATAAGCATACAAGAAAACCAATCTTAGAAGTAGCCCTTTATCACTCATTGTTATTGATAGTATTATCCATGGGACAGATCCTGTTTTCAAGTCGTGATTTTTAAGGCCGTGACACCGTATCTCCTCCGCCAAGTTTGTCGCGCGCGACACATCATTAATTTTGGGAATGAAATCAGATCGCAAACATTTATGCATAAACTCCACCTATCGCCAAGTAAAAGAAAGGATCAGAACAGAATTGTAGTCATATGAGTATCTCCTATTTTGTAGTCTTATTCAGCATGTATACAATTTGTCTGCGCATGTCTGTATTTTGGGCTTGAAATTCATTTGCATATCGAATGCAAGAAATTTTATGTTGACATGGAACATTTGGCTGGCTATCTCGTTCTTCAAAATTATGTTCAACTATCGAAATACTAAGACAACTGAAACATGAGCAGTCTACCTACCGCTAGTGCGTTGTGGATAATTATCCAAACTGAAGGCACTCCAGATGGGAAAATATCGCGCGTCAAAGTTAGTAGAAAGTTGTGAGAAGAACCAGAACTCCTCACTTTCGAGTAATATTGTGGGCGCTAAATTTATATGTAAGGTACGTTAAGCAGTGAAAGCCATTAACAACAAGTTACTGTGTAGATTAGACCCGATAAGGGTATTTTAGACTCCATCGATCGTTTAATAATTAGCCATGTTTACTGGAATGTCGCTCAAAACTCTTGCAATTCACTTTCAAAATTTGACATCTGAGACTGCGCCCCCCAGCAAAATTATTTAGTAATTTGCTTTTTCCACGTTTCTTTCTTGCAAAACTGAGCTTTTTTAGTCCAAACTCGTGGTCCCTACATGTGATCCAAAGCATTTTTGTGAACGTGTTTCCAAGCACGTTGTTTGCATGCAAATTTCAGCGATGAATTTATTGCTCTTTTATAAAGTATAAAACGCTGCTTCATACGGCCCAAACTGTATGCCTCACCATGTATAAAAATAGGTCATTAACTTCTAGATAAATGTTGCAGATTATAAAATATAGGCTACCGAATTTAGTCAATTTTAACAAGGCTTGAACCCGACTGTAAACATTGCTTGAAATTACATGGAGGGACCAGAAGTTTCCAGCAAGAAAGCTCTGTTTTAACGAAGCATGGAAAAAGCGTATTAGTAAATAATTTTGCTGGGGGGCGCTGTCAAAAATGTAAAATTTTCAGAATGAATTGCAAGAATTTTGCGCGAAAAAGTACGACATTCCAGTAAACATGGCTAATTATCCAACAATCAATAAAGTCCAGAGTACTCTTATTGGATCCAATTCAAACAGTACCATGTTGGTAATGACATCCATTACTAAATTTACCTTATACATGAATTCAACGCCAACATTATAACTCGAAAGTGCGGAGTTCTGGTCCTTCTCACAACTTTCTACTGACTTTGACGCGTGATATTTTCCCATCTGGGGTGCCTTCGATCTGGATAGTTATCCACAGCGCACTAGCGGTAGGTAGACTGCTCATGTTTCAGTTGTCTTAGTATTTCGGTTGTTGAACATAATTTTGAAGAACGAGATAGCCAGCCAAATATTCCGTGTCAACATAAAATTTCTTGCATTCGATATGCAAATGAATTTCAAGCCCAAAACACAGACATGCGCAGACAAATTGTGTACATGCTGTCTTATTCAATAATCATCTTAATTACATAGTCTCGCATTTTCCCACAATTCAAAGAGTGAAACAACGAATACTAATCATATGGGTACTCCCTATTTTGAATCTCGCACTTTACAAAACCAAAGAGGGGGTGCCCAAAAAACTAGTCATATAGGCATCCCCTGTAGCGTAGTCTTATAAGTCCATAAAACCTAGGGATCAAATAACCCTGCACAATGCGCTCATATAATTAAGTCTTTTGAGTATACCCCAAAACAACACAATAGGCCATTTGCACGATGGCGTCATTTTACTACAACTACCAGAATGCTCTACGAATTTTCTTTCTTATTCAGATTTTTATTCCCTTTTGAGAATAGCAGAACAATTGACATTAATTATCTTACAAAAGAAAGTGGACAAAGCATTCTGGCAGTTGTAGTATATGACACCATTATGCAAATGACCTATTAAATTCATGAATCTCGCATTTAACCAATTCAAAGAGCTAGGGGGTGCCCCGAATACTAGTCATATGGGTATCCCCTATATCGTAGCCTCATTCAATAATCACGTCAATTAAATTCATGAATCTCGCATTTAACCAATTCAAAGAGCTAGGGGGTGCCCCGAATACTAGTCATTTGGGTATAGCACATTAATTGAGTACCTCTTTGAAAAAAAAACAAACAAACAGCAAACGATTCAGACAAGAGGTATGTTTTATTTACTGTACTACTATATTTTGTAAGTGAACAATCAACAGAATATCCAGTTGACAGCAAGCACATGAGCAAGGCTTGATTCATTGACTCATGTAGTACTATAAAAAAATCCGAAATTGGCTTCGGTTGCTCGGCTTCAGATAAATAACTATAAAAACGCCATGAAAACAAAAGCAAACCAAAGGTACGAGCTTATCTCTAGTTCAACAAATTAGTCTCCATAACGGGGACATTTGGATCGAGACATTCAAGACATTCAATATGGTTCAGTAATTTGGGTATCCCCCACCCGGGATACCCATATTCCTAGGAATTTGGGTACGGGGATACCGAAATCCCAGGGGTACTCATATTACTGTCACGACGGGGCTATTTCAACACTTGCCGTATTAGTTATTCCTCACATTCCAAATTAATTACACTTCGCTTGTTGTTCATTTTGCGTCAGTTCTTTAATTTAACTTTCATCCTGCATCTTCGTAGCGGCAAGAATATTCGTTCGCACGCAACCAGTAAACCTCCGTCAACTAATTAAGTCTACTAATACTCATGCACAATTGGCTACGGTGGGAGATTTAAAAACTTTACATGATAACCTCGCTTTAATTTTCAAAGCCACATTCGAGGGCATCCATTCTACGCTTACACAACAGCAACACCAAAAACACACGTACACCATTGCCGCCTTAGAGGATACCATTGTGGAGGGCCCCATCTCCCCTCTTTCTAGAGGTCCTGCGGGATTTTCACGCGCGCCTCTTTTTAAAGGGGAAGATGAGAATGCTCAAGCATTCTTAGATCAATTCTCCTTATACGTAAAACTTTTCAAGTGGTCCGATGAGCAGAAATTGCAAGCTTTTCCGCTATCGCTATCAGGGAGTGCGCAAATATGGTACTTTACGCTAGATAAGACCAAGTATACGACGTTTGATGAGCTTATAAATCTGTTCAAACAACATTTTGTCTCCCACGGACAAATGGGTGCCGCGTCAGGAACTCTGGGAGCCCAAACAAAAACTAATGAGTCACTTGCAGATTATGGCGCATTTACCCGCCAGCGCTGTTTGCGACTGGAAATACCTAAGGAGGCGGAAGCGCAATATCATATTCAAGGATTACAGCCAAAACTCCGCGAATTCGTCATATTACAGCAGCCGAAAAGCATGGAGGAAGCAGAAAACGCTACCAAAATTCGAAATTCCGTTAAGGAACGTTTCCCCGCTGAAGAGTTACAGCGCGATAGGTTGCTCGGTCAGCCTCAGTGTTTAAGCTATGCTAATATCAATCGTTTCAGGCCAAAATATGCACGCGACAATTTATTATGGGCCTCTATCACCTCCCAGACCAAACGACAATTCTCAAAACTTGCGCTAGATCATCAGAGAAGAAATACGCAGCTTTAATAGCGCGCGTAGGCGACAATATCATTTTAATGATAGAGGAGATTTTGGAAGAACATGCATCTACAAGGACCACGAGTGGAGATATAATTTTTCGTATTGTAAGCGCGTAGGGCATTCTTATCAGATTTGTCGCGCCCGAAACGACCAAAGAAGTGACTTTCGCCCTCCACAAATTTCAAGAAACCGCCTTGAAAACCGCCAGTTAAACCCTCGTAATCCATCAGCCCAAAATTCACGCCAGCCGGTTCATTTAAACTAAATGCAGTCTCGCGAAGGCGGGACTTCGACGAGACCTATATATCACGTTTAGAAGAAAAAAATAGACTTAGTGCAACTCCACAGCAAAAGTTTTCAACTTTTTATTGTAACGAGGGACTGCTATGATTGTTCTACGTATTACAATAACAAATGTCTCCAGAACGACGATATTTCTTTTGATGCAATCAAAGCTTAACATCTTTTAAATACCATCTATTGTTCTTCAAGCCAAGGGGAATTCCCTGCTTTGATATTCTATACTTTGATATTCTAGCTAGCTAAACTGGAAGTACTCTTGTCAGCAAAATGACAGCGAACTGACTATAAACCACCAAATTATAAAAAAACTAACGCAGTAAACCAAAAACTATAATTAAAACTGAAAAAGTGCAGCATAACAATATCCTTCAAAAAAGACGCTTTTTTTGCAAAGCCAGAAATTCTTTCAAAATGAACCTGTTGTCCCGCGCAGTGTTCATGAAACCCAATCTCTGCCTCTTGATAAGTCAAATAAAGATGACAGTTTCTTATCTTGTCACCTGGCTAACGTAAAGCCTCTGACTAACCTAACAAAGATAATACTCTTATTTCTTCCGACTGAAGTAATCATACACAAGTGTCACTTAAGGATGTGAGTACACATACGGATGATAATGAGCCCTTATGTAGGGACAAACCACATGCGCCCGCGATCCGGAACCGGGAGGAGACGTCTCTAGGAAAACGGCTGTTCGACGTTGTTGCATTTTGTGACGCAAATTATCCTTGCCTTGCCAGATTTTAATTTGGCCCAGTTAACTGGGGTTTTAGTGAATGTTCACTGATTTCATTGTAGGTGCACAATAAGATAAATAGCTGCCATATAAAAACAAATCCCGAGTCTTACGGAAAAAAGAAACGCCCTCCATGAACAGGTTGGCAGTACCAAAAGCATGATCAGATTTATAATTAATGGAAGCGACCACATTTTGGGAACAACTTGGTTGTCTTTCTGACAACGCTTCCTTGAAATCTGGTCATCTGGAGAAAATTATGAACATTGCCTCCAAGACAGTTCAGTTCAGTTCACAAAAATACCTGAAAAGTGGTGGAACTAAGACGTTGATGGGGTCTTTTAAAGTCTGTTGGTTGGAAATAGAGGACATGATGAGATCGGATGACGTCGTATTTGCTATGGAAAACCTCTTGTTCAAGAAGTAAAACTCATTATTCTGTATAGTAGAACTAGTAGCGATAAAACAATTCATTCTTCTTCTTTCCATTGGGTTTATGAAAACCACTCTTTTCAAAAGCACTCGCTAAAGACTTGAATACAAAGTTCAGACGTCATTGTCCATTGTCGCTTCGTTATCACCCAAACACTAGGTGTTCAGAATTCGAAGCCAGCGAGAAGTCACGTCATTGTCTATCCTTGCACACATAGAAGAATGGGATATCTTCGGTCTCTCTTTAATTTTCCGCGTTCATTTGTGCGAGAATGTAACATTATGAGACGCTGATCGTGACCTGTGGGTACCAACTAGGCATCTTCAATCGTCAGCTCGCACAAAATTAGTATAGGATAGGATGGCATCCTGTTGATGTCTGAAAATCGACGATGCGTTAAGTAGTCAATGTAGTCAAAAGATGATATCTGAAGAGTTCATAGTATCTGTATATACAACTGAAGTTCAGCTTACGAACCCTCTCGTAAGCGGACATAAAACCCTGTTTACAGTCAAACACTGTACTTATACGTTCCTGTAAGCGGACATATTCAGTTTTGAGGATGCCTAAACATTGATTGTTCTTTTTAGGCTACCGAACACCCAAGAAAATACGCTTAATCACTTTCAAGCGGATTTTTGTTATTTTTTAACTCGTTGATTGTAAATCCACGAGTTATTTTGTTTGCAGACTGTATACTGTATCGTAATATTAAAAGTTTCTGCTAAAGTTCATGAAATGTCTTCAACTAATTCAATCATGCCAATAAAACATATTCAATGATTTTAAGGGGCCACATAACCTATTTTCAGCCTGTGTAATAAGACCCGCCTAATAAGGAGGTAGCCATGCAAACTCCACTGGACTCACCTTGTTAATTTGCTTTAAAAGATCTTGCATTTGTTTTATTAGAAAATCATCGTTGGTTGCCGTAGACGACACAGGGTTCCCGAGTGATGAATTGAGGTGTCTAATGACGTCTACCATCATAAAGAGGCGATAACGCAATGTAAATAATTTAGGGTTTTGAAGCGAGCCGCCATCTTGGATATCTATGGAGTGACGGGTAAAATATTTATTGCAAAGCTTAAACTAAAGCAGCAATAACAGACATTTGGTACATTTTTACCTGCTGTTTTTAAGGTTTCCAAGTCCTCGTTAAGATTCCTGCATTCTGTATCGAGCCATTTCTGACACCAACTTTTGATTTGTTGAGAGCGGACAGATTTATCAGATGATATTCTGTCGGCCATAATCTAAATATCGTACAAAGAAAGTACAGAAATAAAAGCATGTAATGTAGTTGGGTTCCCTGTGTATTATGGGATACCGAGACAGTATGCACACAGTGTTAGTAGAGTCTAAGTCAAGGTACACTTCAAAGCAACAACACTTGATGTTAGGAATGAGAAATTAAAGATAACTGCAGTATGTTTTCAAAAAATAAAAATATCAAACAGTACCTTGAGATGTTTGCAAGCTAGCTGCACAGTGATGAAGGGCTCAGCGTATAAATTACAGTCCTCTTGTTCAAACAAAATGTGCCTAACAAAAGCAATGACAAGAAACTCTCGGCATTTAAATGAGTAAAAATACATAGTGTTTACGTGGGCATACTATTTTTTTTAAATAAATCTTTATTGAGGATACTATCGTCACAAAGGTGATTTACAGATAGGTCCTCATCGACTAGTTTTATAAAAAATAAAAAATAAAATCGAATCAAGAAGAATTGCTGTTGACATGTTTTTTACTAATATTTCAACAATGGCTCTCCATTTATCTTCATAAACACAAAAAAATAAAGCAACAACAAACTTACAAACAAAGATCTACCTATAAGTGGAATGGATTTCACGATATTTTGAAAAAAGCAGTCTTTTCTCAAAATTACAGTCGGTGAAACTTACCGCGCATGAACATATTCAGAAAGAAGATCTGACACAGAACAGCGACCACGGGCAAGAGTCACCATGGCAACCCAAACCTCTGACGACCAATAAAGTTCACATGACATATATTCAAATATCGACTCCATGGCAACGGAGCACGTGATGCCTTTAACGACAGTGTTATGGTGACGATGACGAATTTTGGCGCCAAAACGTGACGCTGCTATTCTGACGTCATCTTGTTCGTCCTCCAGTAACATCACGCCAGTCAAAAATACTCTGTCAAAAATGAATAAACGAATGAAAAACAAATATAAGAACAACAACAACAAAACACACACACACTCACACACCCACAAGATTCGGAAAAAAAACCATACCTAATTGATGTGTCCATGACTTGATTCCTATCGACATTTTTACAGCTGTAATTTTCTGCCCGAAGAAGAACCTCCACTCCAGCGATAGCCAACCCCTGCGCTGCTCCGCTGCGGACTGGTTCGGGTTGATTTGGTAAGCTACATGTATTAACCAACTCTGACCAATCAGCTGCCTGAGAAACTGTACGCTGGGGGTCGTCTGATGTTTTTAATATAGACTGAAGTAAAATACTAAGGGCTGTGATTGCTTTTGATTGGACGGATGAACCACGTGACCCTCGGGTATAAGAAAGCAGGGAATTCCATAACGTTGTACAGTCGTCAAAGTGAATTTGACCAAAATGTTTGTAAACGTTATAAAAACATTCTAAAGCAAGAAGTAAACAATACTGATCTGTTTCCATGGAGATGAGTGACGTGAGAGAATCATCAAGTCCATCAATAAATACATTACGTTTTTTCTCAAGGAATTCGTTCAGATGTTCAAGTGTTGCTATTCGCGTTTCACGTTCAACGCTACAAAGACTTTGATTGATGACTGCTACACGATCCAAGTCCTTCAAATCTGAAATCAAGGAGAACATTTGAAAAAATGTCATTGAAAAATCTGTTACTGAAGTCTACTTTACATACAAAGATGACGTCACAAAATTTGTCTTTAAATGAAAATCAGAAATTTAAAAATACCTTTGGACCAGAAGTCATTGATGACCATACCCAAAGCAACACTAACAAGAGCACGATGTAAACATGGCAGTCCTACAGAAACCGTGGCATTGACGATTGATTCACTGATAAATTGACGTACAAAGCTCTTTAGGTTATCATTTGCTAGAAAATAATATAACGACTTTTGTTTACACTATAGAAATACGGTTAAGTGTGTAGAATAGTTACTACCTTTAGGGTGCCATTCACTTAGGCAAACGCTGCCGACTTGCTCGACATTTCCCGGCATCGAAAACAAAGGAATCGCAAGGGAGGAAGGAAGGCAACAAAAGACACCATCACCAACACCAAACCATTGCCAAGAACGCCATTGCCCTCAACATCATCAACAAATTCGCCGTTGTCATTATACGCATAACCACCATATCCCACCCGATCACTCCCCCTCCCCCAATCACCACCCACTTCCCCCGATAACCACCTCTCCCCTCGGACCACCAACTCCCTGGTCACCAACTACCACCATCACCAACATTATTATCATTAAAAAACTTGGAGGGCAACTAAGAAAGTACATAAGCATTTACCTTGCTCGCATGTCAGAGGTGCTACGTCTGTCACTACAGTCAAATATTCTGCTCTCGTTACGGCGCATGCGTTGAATTGGGATCCAACCCAAGATCTGCGCTGTAACGCATCCATGATTTCCATCACATTTTCAGAGGCTTTTGCGTCGCACATAGCATTGACTAGACGATGAACCTGTCAAAAACACGAAAGAAAAGAAAGTAAAAAATCAACGACCGAAGTGAACTTAAATCAAAAGGTTACAATTTCATTTTATCGTGAATACGGCAACCCATCTCTATCTTAAATGACTTTACTACCTAACATTTCTTTTCGCGTCTTTTCAGTCTTTCCACGCGCGCGCCCGCATCTGATATTCGCGCCCTTTTCTTGTACAGAAACGCACTTTTAGCAACCCCATTTTTAAGTACAATTTTAAAGCATTTTACTTGCCTGGAGAAGAGTGCCATGTAGTTGGTTTTGAGATATGTCTCGCGGAGCACATGGTATGGTACGTACTAACTCAACAGCTTTACTAACAAACGTTTCGATGGGAATAAACGGTACCAGGGCCTGAGCGGCCAACACACGCACAGCGTGGACTGGGTTTGAAGACAATGGAGTTAAGGCGGGGATAAAATCGGCAAGTAGACTAAAAATAGGAAAAAAAATGAAAGTATGAATGATGCAAGTACCCCGTCGCTATGTCATACATTCTTTATTTAACAATACAGGTTGGTTTAAGGTAATGGGCTCGCGCGAGTTTTTATCGAGGAATTTTTCTATAAATCATTATGTAGATTGTTTTTGAGTTGGGAACATCAAATCAATAAAGAAAATGGGGGGTCACGGTGCTAGTTTTGGTGCTATGATAGCTCGAAAAGAGCGAAATCTCGCCTTTTCGAACGAAAACAACAGATTTCAGAGTCTGGCCTCTAGGACCTCTAGCGTACGGTAAGTCTTTGCAAATTTGCAAACTAAAGGCTTTCAGACATGCTAAAGTAGACAAAGCTTTACCTACAAATAAGTAAAGACATATTACTTTTCATGATACTGAGTATTCGCAATTGAAAGATGAAAATCAGGTGTACTTACGCGCGAATCGGACGTTTATTTTGACGATTTTTCGCGATTTTCTCAAAAACCTATCGAGGAATTTTTTTCCTTTTTTGATATGTTTTAGTTTTTATAAAAATACGTCGAAAAAGCAAAAGATTAGGATAGGTCGCGGTGCTAGATTTTAAGTTATAAGGCTTTGAATACAGTTACGTGGCGTCCGATATATTGAAATATTTTAGAACACAGGAAGCCCAATCAAATTCGATATCAGCGCGCGCGTGCAAAACCTGCGCAAACGTTATGCGCACGAATGTGCGAGCGCATTACCTTAATTAAGGCAGCAGATATTGTTAAGGTAAAGGTTACAGTGTAACAGTGTAATTGGTAGACCGACTAAAACTGTCTAAATACCTCATTAAATAAAAATAAATTTGGGGTAGCTCATCACCCTTCCTCGCAGCCAAGTGCTGAATTACGAAGGGCAATTGAACAATCGAGACAATTGAACAATCACACATTTACATACAAATTTACATACACATACACGTAGCAGCCACCATACGACTCATGTTTGATCACGGAGCACAGCTTAGATCGAAACTAGTTCGTTTTTACTGAGGGAGGAAAAACCGGAGAACCCGGAGAAAAAACCCTCGAAGCAAGGGAGAGAACGAACAAGAAACTCAAGCCACATGTGATGCCCCGTCCGGGGATTGAACGAGGGACCACAGCGGTGACAGACCGGCGCTCTCACCGCTCGGCCACCCTTGCTTCCAAACCCTTGCTATCAAACAAACAACTCTCTCTTTTTTACTTAACCATTATCATGGCATTTCTTACTTTTCTTCCACGTCACACGATGCAGGTCGCAGCTTTGAAAACAAAGTCAAAATCGGGAAAAGTTCAGGTCTCAAAAAGGACTTCATTGCTGAGGTCTGTTGGTCACTTCTAGCAGAGAACGAGTTGAGTTGTTCGAGAAAAAATGAACGAAGAGAAGAAAAGCGCTTGAAGAAATCCCTTGCACTGATGGAATTGAGTTGATTCTCGTCTTGAAAACCGCGTTTATGACCAAGTGTTCTTAGGACCAAAGAACCTTTAAAAGATAAAAAGACTCGGGTTAGCACGGGTCAATGGTATGTCCATTGTCGTACACAATGTTACACCATGCAACAAGGAATAGTACGGAAAGCACCAAATTGCCCTGATTTCTAGATTTATGGTGTAACTGTAGTGCATGTAAAGAAAGTGACTTTACTTTCGGACACTGACGATCGAAAAATTCGGATATGTTTTTTACGATGACGTCTTTCGCGAACTGCAGATTGCAAGGAGGTAGTTTTAGAGGGGAGATCAACCGACACATAACGCTAAAGGCGCTGGCTACTTGGATCACGTGAAAAGCATGGACCACTTTAAACCACAAAAACAGCTTTACATTTTAACGCCCGTACACACGATGCAACATTTCCTGCAACATTGCGCGCAACAGAGTTGCACCGTGTGCCCACCACTGCAGTGTTACGCGCAATGCGTTGTATAAAGTAGAGCTTCATCCTAAACCTGAAACTGTTGTGCGTTATGTTGCAGAAAAAAGTCATACCAAGAAATTCCTTATAGAAATGTTCTGTTTTCGCTCGAACTCACGCGAGCTCCTTCTTCCATATAAGGAAATTTTTGTACTTACCATATTTGGAAGTTGGAAGTTGGAATAAATTTTCATCGCGAAAAAAGCGATTTTCTTCAAACATTTCATCCGAATTTACAGCCATAAAAGGGGCTGGTAAGTAAAACTGGCAGAAAAAGAACTGTTGCATTTTGTTCTTGAATCAGATTCCTTGAAAATCGTTTTGCAAAGATTTTATACACCAATGATAGCATTGCGTTACATTCTTTATATAGAACGCGCAATTCCTTATTTGGTAAATCAAAGCGCGCGCACTTCCTTATAAGGTGTTATTACGTGCTCTACGTCATGTTACGTAAACAATGGTAAACAAATTAGATGGTCATTTGTGGTTTACTGAACGGATTAATTATCTTCGTCGGAGTAGACAAAAATATCGAGAACGATGGTGTCTGAAGCACAAGCTAAAGATTCACCAACCGATCGATCTTCATCGACGTCTCTGTCAGGTGAAGAATTGCGAAGAGATTTCAGTCCAAGTTCTTTTGATGCAAAGTAAACATGGCAACCGACCATAGACTGTAGTTTATTCGAAGGTCGAGAATCGCTGTTCTTCAAAGCATTTTTGTTGATGACATTGATACAGAAAACCAACTACGCACAGTCACTTATGAAATTAAACAACTATTGAGTTTCCTCGAAATGCAGGCCTTGAGTGATTCACGTTTCTTTGGAGCTGGTTACTTGACAAAAGTTTGGAGGAAGCACTGTGAGGATGAACCGTACAATTAAATCCTCATGAATTCGAATTACAGAGAAACAAAGTGAACACACTCTTGGTGCAAGATGTGCAAAGACGCCAAGTGTTATAACGATTCATCCACTTAAAACTCGGAAATCACTTCGCAGCTCGCAAAGGACAGCAGAGAGTGTACTGAGGAAGTGATAAGTACGTAAGAAGGTAAGAAGTCATTGTTGAGCAAAGTCCTTTAAACATAGGGAGCTTAAAGTTTAATAGTTTACAAATACAATGTAGTACTTTGTAAAAACATTTCTACGGAGCCCGTTAAGGGCCATCACACACATTTCTTTTTACTGCCACTTTTGTTGCCACTTTTGTTGCCACTTTTGCTGCCACTTTTGCTGCCCCTTTTGCTGCCACTTTTACTGCCACTTTTACTGCCACTTTTACTGCCACTTTTACTGCCACTTTTACTGCCACTTTTACTGCCACTTTTACTGCCACTTTTACTGCCACTTTTACTGCCACTTTTACTGCCACTTTTACTGCCACTTTACTCCACTTTCTTTTTTACCGCGCATGCGTTTTAAAGTACTGCCGCTGATATCAGTAACTTTGCAAGGAGATGGAGATATGCTCCGGCTCGTTTTACTCTGTATAAATCTGTCAGAAAGTGTTCTTGAATTTTATACTCCTGCCGTTAGGGATGGCATAGCAACTCGTAATGATGTTATTGAAGAATATTTCCATTTAGGTTTCCGAGTCAGGTGGAAATCTTAGCACTCTTAGTTTCATGTCATGGAGTTGTACTGTCAGTCTTCGTCAGTTGAAAAGAATTCTAATTCTAGCTAGCTAAGAGAAGTCTCACTAGACGAAAAAATGTCAGCGATGTAATGCAAGTAATGTCCTTCATACAGGATGAATTGCAAGGAAGTGGAAGCAATGTGGGTTACCGAAACATGTGGTCAAGACTTAGAAATAACCATAATCTGGTAGTTAGCGTTCGTCATGCCCTGAGAATTATTGACCCTGCCGGCACAGAAAGGCGGCTAAGGCATAGACTACAGAGAAGAAGATATCATAGCCGAGGACCAAATTTTATTTGGCACATGGACGGCTATGATAAATTAAAGTCGTTTGGCATTAGTATACATGGCTGTATTGATATGGGTATTTAATACCAACAACGACCCTACTGTTGTGGCAAAATACTTTGTTGATTGTATTGAGCAAGTAAAAGGTGTACCTCGTATAGTCCGTGCCGACTGTGGGACAGAAAATGTAAATGTTGCAGCGATTCAACGCTTTCTGAGGGGGGACTCAGATGAATTCATTTGCCGGTGAAAAAAGCTTTATATACGGAAAATCTGTTTCAAATCAGAGAATAGAAGCCTGGTGGAGTCAGTTACGTAGGGGATGCATGGACTGCTGGTGGATTAAATATTTTAAGGACTTAAGAGAGAGTGGTGCCTATATTGTGATGCTAATGTTATTCATGTGGAGTGTCTTAGATTCTGCTTTATCCCTGTAATACTTATCAAATGTCTGCACTAATTGTGCAAAAATTGCCAAGATAAAACTCTATATAAAGCAGAGAAAATTCTGGCTGTTTATGAATATCAGGCAATTTTTTATATGAATTTGCAAACTTCATGTATTTTCTTTTCTTTTCTTACTTATGAATGAATTAATCTGATAACAACGGCTAAATGTACAATGGAACTGTCCAACAATTCAACATAACTGTAAAGATTTTAAAACCATTAAAGAAAACTGATTAATAATACCAATTACTTAAACTCCAGCTTATTAACTCCGCTGCGATGGATAAATATCACTGATATTATTGGAGTAAATGCTGACATAACAACTAAATCAAATAAAACAAAATTAATGTTGGATCTTTGAAAAAGCTTTATCCTTTAACAATTCTTGATGGAGACACCCTTACTGATATTTAAGAATTTGAAATCTGAAAATTAAAGTGGAAGTTGACCCAAAGAATTATTTAAATGTATTCATCATAATTCTCACTAGTTTTCCCTCTGTTAAACCTTTCAATATTATATGCTATAATACATGGTATGGTGAATGTTTTATTGCACTTTTTTCAGGATTTAAATCTAAGTTGCAAACTCCTCAAATGCTTATCACTCAAAAAGTAAACATCCCCAATCATGAATATTAAATCTTTCAGCTTTTGGTTTTATGAAGAAATGATTATCAAAATTTCAAACTGGAGGTACAGTCATTCTCAAAAAGGTTGTCCAGATGAAAAGATGTTTAGTCCTTAATAACTCATTTGCATATATCAGATTTTAAATTTTCTCGCAGGAATTTCAATTCAAAATACCAAAGTACATTGCATTTATATATTGTGTATAATGTGTTGTATTTTTGCAGATTAAGTTCAAATTCTTGCCGGAAAATGTGATACATGCAAATGAGTTTATTAATGTAACTTAACGTCTTTTCATCTGGACAAGCTTTTTGAGAATGACTACATGTTTGTTGAGGTATATTAATAATTAAGCCACTTTGTAATTTCAGTAATACACTACGGTTGGAAGGAAACAATGCCACAGGCAACAAGTAGAACAAAAAGACATTACTCAGAGTAATCCACTTTGTTTTTGTTGCTTTGCCAAATCACAAGCTTCATTCTAACTGTAGTGGATGACCGGTAATTTTGATATTTCACATTTTTATCATGAGAGCTTAACCAGAAGATGAAGACATTGGGGGTTCAATTTGATGTGCCTTACTGAGGCTATTTTTTTAAACTCAATTCAAAGGAGTTTAGCATGGAAAGGTGGCCATGTATTCACAATAATTTAATTTTTAAGTGGCTTCTTGTAGACCTTCCCAAAATTTGGGCAACAAGACACATCATGTGATGTATGTCTCAGTCTTATGGTATTCTCTCTTGTTTCTATTAAAAAGTCACAGAGAAGCAGTAAATGTACTTGAAAAAAAAAACAGCAAAAGCCAAGCTGAACAATTTATTTCTCTTCATTGCCATATAGCCAAACAATCAAGTATAATATGAAGTCATGTGATGCAAATAACAACAAAAGTAACAACTCCGAATCAGAGTACAAACACTGTAAAAGTGTGGAACCAAAATAGTAATATTCAGTTTCATAATATTCCATTATTAACTAATGTTCAATAATGGTGGTATATAGTACTAGTTTTCAAAACATTGCATCATTTGGGTATGTATACCTCTAAGAACTGTAACAAGTTTATAAAACTATAACAAATGGGACTTTAAAACATTTTTCTAAAGAAAATCTATATCCCAATATTTTTCTGGATAGTTTGGAGTTCATCTCTTCTGTATACCTCTGTATACCCTTAAGAACACTGTAACAAGTTTATAAAACTATAACAAATGGGACTTTAACACATTTTTCTAAAGAAAATCTATATCCCAATATTTGCTGGATAGTATGGAGTTCATCTCTTCACGGAACTCAGGGAAGGACTGATAGGTCATAGGCAGCTCTAGGACAGCACCACATGTGTGAGCAATAGGGCGTCTGGATGCACCATCAAACTTGGTGAACATAAGGGAAATACTAGGTACACAGATGATAGTTGCTCCTGTGCAAAACCGTAAGAACTTGGTGAGGTTTTCTTCATTTAGGCCCCTTATATATCTCTGCAAATATGACATGGCTTCTCTTTGTGCTGAATTCAATGGATTGGCAGACAACAAGCCTAGTACTTTTTTGGTGGTAGGTTTCGATTTCTCAAATACCTCTATCACTTGGCCCACACTTGAAAAGTACTTCTTCAATGCACTACATGGTGATCTCCAGCTTTCAATCACATATAGTGGAAGTTGGATCATCTCTTTGTGAGCTACTTCTAAGACAAGACTTTTGACGTTCTCTTGTGTTGGGATTTTCTTACAGCCATACCTATCCAGAAGGTCAATCAACTCTTCATGTTGTTCCTCACTAAGAGCATTCTGTATGGAAAGGCTCACTATTTCTCTTTCATCATTACTAAGATACCCAAGAAATGAATTTAACAACAGGTCATCTGTGACTTTGCTTTCTCCAAAAAGAGCTGCTATAACAAATGCTTTGTTCAACATCACTGGAAAAAATTTCAACTGTTCATATCCCTTGACAAGGATCCGGCCAATTGCTTCCCATTCTTCAGTTTGAAAGTCATGCCTTATCACTGGAACTCTCTCCTCTTCTCCATTGCAGGTATCATAAAATGCTTTCCAAAATGCTGACAGAGCATCCAGAAATACACCCCTTGTATCAATTCCACGCTCGTCATTCCCAAATGCATTGATCATAACAACTTTAAGAGGTGCTGTCATTATTGCATCATCTTTGAACTCTTTAATCATATCAACCATTAAATGGGATCTTCTTATTCTCAGAACTCTGAAAACATAAAATAGTGACAAGTTAGACAATACTTAATTTAACAAATGACAGAAAAATGCTAACTTTGATTTGAAATAATAAAGATGTTTTTTTCTATGACAGTGAATACAGCATGGTCGCAGTAGGAATTTTGAATATTTTTATAGACATCACAGCAATGACTCGGGTATCTTGTGTACAGTCGTTTCCCACCCCCTTCTCCTATTAGGAAAAATAGGGTGGGGACCTCTGTGTCACAGAGTACTTAGTCTTGTTCCAGGTCATAAAATAATTTGCATATGTAATTAGTTATTTACAATACATGTAGAGAAATCAAAGCTTTTCATTAAAATAATTTGAGTCTTTTTAATCTTTATATACAGGGTCTGAGGTAATGACCAGAGAGAATAGAAATCTAGGAGGAATTGTTTAGTGTGCAAGATGAATGTCAGCAAACTCAGTTGTTGAGTCTTGTTGACCCAAAACCTGGCTAAAAAAAGTCCTAAAATGTCACATAATCAAAGAAGTCACATTTAAGTTTTAGGAACTTTTACTTCTGTGTACCTACTGTATGTTCTCATGAGTGTTTACACACAAATAATTTGTGTTAAAATTATTGCTCTAGATTTCTCCAATCCTTTGGTCTCATTGAAATGCATGCCTACAAAGTTGGGTTTCACACAGATTTTGGCTGATGAAACTAAGAACAAAATAGAAGCCTTTGACGTCAATAAATAAAATGTCCATGTCCAGGATTGTTTTCTATTTGTATATTTTCAATGTGTTAAGTAGAAAATTAAGCAGTTAAATGGGTTAAATGATCCAACGACTATACTGAGACCATGCATGTGCTGATATAACACTCATGCATAAACATGAGTGTTTTATCAGAGTTAGTTAAAGCACTCATGTTTTATCAATGAGTGTTTTAACTGATTTTGATAATATGCAGTGTTTATATCTGGTATAAAGGTCACAACATGTGACCAAATGAACGTCTTCAATTGGTCTATTTGCTTATGAATTATTAATGTGTAGTTCCAGAAAATATCCATACCCCACCACGGAGGGAATTTCGTATTACATCCCCCCTACCCCTCGGAATTTCCATTTTTCGCATTATGGCATTGACCCCCCACCCCTCTGGAATTTCCAAAAATTGAACACCCGCATTTCAATACCCCCTGGAAAATTTGTTGTTACAATTTAGTAGTTTAGAGCTAACAGAAAAGTTAACAATTCAGCAAGGAAATCGGTAATCGATCGCCCGGCCATGTGAGCGCCGCTGTATGCCGGTTCGTGTATAAAAGTATCGTTTTTAAAACCATAAAATCGGACTTTTGATGAGTTCCGAGGCTATACCAAACTTATTTGGGAGACTAGTTAACAACTGGCATATTTTAAAACTCTTTCAGTTTGAATGAAGCAGAAAATTTTACTGTATCTCTATGCTGATTAAGCAAAGTTTACGATTGTTCTGTAATCGAACGCCATTCAACAGCGGCATGCGAAAATTTCTTTGATTCGCTTAGTTAAAAGGATATCATGGTTTCCTTGTGAAAAATGGTCATTTCTTATCGATAAGTATAAAATAAAATTTCTCAAAAGATGAACCATATTTACGAAAACTTGTTCGCAGCCAAAGCGTATTAGACGTTGGGTTTCCTGTGTGTGGGGACTGGATACGAATGTTGGCAGCCATGTTGTTTCCGAGTTCGCATCTAAGGATTCATCGAAGGTTGTTTTCTTCAATTTATCGTTTTCAAAGGAAAAAATCATTTAGAATCGATGAAAATGTGTAAAACTGAATTATTGTACGTAAGTTTTTATTAAAATTAAAGAAGTTATTCCATTTGCAGTCATTTGTGAGCCCATTAAAAGTCCAACCCTCTGGAAATTTTGTTAGATTTGTTTACCCCCCTGTCCTTCGGATTTTCCAAGGGTATTTGACCCCCTACTCACCTATTTGACCCCCTACTCACCTTCTTTTAATATTACCATCAGTGGTAGAGTTCACTCTGTCCAAGTCACTATCAACAGCTTGGCTTGCATTCCTCTGAATGGTACTACTTCCACTGCTCAAGTCACCATTGATGATGGAGCTAACATCTTGGCTTTCATCATCCAAATTACTATCAGTGGCCACATTGACACCCTGTCTTTCAATTGTCTGAATGGTACTACTTCCACTGCTCAAGTCACCATTGATGATGGAGCTAACATCTTGGCTTTCATCATCCAAATTGCTATCAGTGGCCACATTGACACCCTGTCTTTCAATTGTCTGAATGGTACTACTTCCACTGCTCAAGTCACCATTGATGATGGAGCTAACATCTTGGCTTTCATCATCCAAATTACTATCAGTGGCCACATTGACACCCTGTCTTTCAATTGTCTGAATGGTACTACTTCCACTGCTCAAGTCACCATTGATGATGGAGCTAACATCTTGGCTTTCATCATCCAAATTGCTATCAGTGGCCACATTGACACCCTGTCTTTCAATTGTCTGAATGGTACTACTTCCACTGCTCAAGTCACCATTGATGATGGAGCTAACATCTTGGCTTTCACCATGCAAATTACTATCAGTGGCCACATTGACACCCTGTCTTTCAATCATTGTCTGAATGGTACTACTTCCACTGTCCAACTCATCATAGATGGAGGATTGAAGAAAGATACTTTCTGCCAAGTTATCAAAATCTACATCTTGTAAGTCCTCACCATGAATATCTGCCCACTGATGATGTTGATTCTATGATGAGAATTATACAGAAGAGAGGAATTCAGTGAAATGTTTCTGAGCTTGCTGTTTAATTGCATAGCATGTGAACAAAATGCAAGTGAGTTTTTGGGAAAATGTTGGGGCGTTTAAATGTGCATAACTGAGCCATAGGTATACATTTACACTGTAATTAACGCTTGAAATAGAGCTTGAAATAGGGTTTTATAGAATTAATTACAATAATAATAAAACAGGTCAAGTCTACCCTATATACTTCAAGGAATTGTCAAGTATGCACATTATTGGTGATGATTGCAAATACCTGAATATAAAACAATAGAAGCAATTTTACTCAGCACTTAATAAATACCTGTTTTTCATTTACGAAAATAGGCAGGAAGTTTTGACGAAAGTTTACTCCTTTTGCCAATTTCTTCGAGTTTAGATTCACTTTTTTCTGAAAAAATAAGTAGAAGAAAATCAACAATTAAAATCCCAAGGGGGGAGGGGGGTTCATATATACAGTAAGAGTGTGGGGATGGTTGTTGGAAATTTTAGGATGACTCCTAATGGGGTACCTAAGTCTCACTGTGGTGGGTGTGGATGTATATAATATGATTACCTTTCTCTTTGTACTTCTACCAGCTGCTTCAAACTCCTCATCACTGTCAATGGAAAACAGAAGTTAGAGCTATTTTTATATGGAAGCAAATGATTGAAAAAAGAATAATATAATAATACATATAGGTTATTGGTCAACTTGTACAGCTGTGTATTTTTACAAGTCATGCTGTATTTTGGCAAGCCTTTAGTCAAGCCAAATTGCAAGTGTCAAGTAAAAATTCACAGCTGTATTCCCTTGGTAATCGACCAATAACATATTATTATACAATTCTGCAAAAATCAATACAAATGATGTCCTTCTTATTGCCAATTTTGACTTTGATTAGCGCACGGCTTTGCACTGGGAAGGCATTCAAATGTTACTAACCTAATACAGTCTCATATTTTTTGCATTTTTGTGCATATTACGTGCATTCTTTTGAGAATTGTATAATATATTATAATTGAAGGTTCCAAAATGATAATGTCCTAAGTAAAGATTTGGGTGGTATTCATCGTTTCAAACACTGGCTGCAAAATGGTGGCAATTAATTTCTCTGAGCCTAAAATTCAATTAATATCAAGATCAAGTTTCAATTAATATCAAGATCATTAAAGTAGGACAAAATTATAAGATAGTTGCTGTTTTTGATTTGAAAGAATGACCTCAAAGCCAATAATTTCATTGGTACAGTAGTTAAAGAACATTAATTTCGAATATAACAACAAGCAAAGGTCAGACCATTGCTAACGAAGAATTTCAAGCTTTCTTGAAGTTTTTCATTAAAAATGACATCAGGGATATTGATGTTCAGGATGACAGAAGGCCAGTCAAACCATTTTAAGCCAATTTTAATCATTTTCAAAAAATCTTGAAAAAATCATCATCCAGAGACTGTATCCAAATCGTCACTTAGGATATTTTCATTTTGGAAGTCTTCAATTATTCAATGACATACATACTAGATACAATTTAATACTAATCAGTGAGTGGTTGTGTGCATTCAATGTTGATTGTATTTTGTGATCAAAATGATTTAAAATTCAATCTAGCTGAAACTTCACTGACATGCACACTGTCATAAAGGGGCATACAATAATAAATATTATTATAACTGGATAGAAAACACTCTAGGGGTAGTATTAGATTTTTTGGAATCTTTTAAGTGGTGTACGAGACATACATTTAACCCAAAGATTCAGCTCAATCTGTACATTTCTCTAGTGTAACTTGTAACTGAAATATCGGATGTCTTTATTTTTCTACACTGTAGAAAACTCAGGCCTAACAATCAATCCTAAGTACAAATAGTATAATGTAACAAAACTCAATAACACAAACTTCTGGTCTTAAAATAATAAATAAACTAATTTTCAGACCAAAAACGTATTGAGAATAATTGTATGGAACAAAGTTGTGGGTAAATACTCAATCAACAGCTTTGTTCCATACATTTTTTGATTATAATTGTCTTAAATATTCTATTTATTATTTAGAGACTAAAAGTTGACCTCATTGACACCTAAAAGGACTTGTAAAAATCTAATACTCCCCAAAATTTTGAAAAGCAAAACAAAAAAACAAACTATTCAGTTAGGTTTATGGCAATTTGAGAACCTTTCAATGAAGTCAGACTCAGTAAATTAAATTAAACTGGGAACAACTTTGATTGCAGTCCCACTTAAGTTATATTCTTACCTATCGTCATCTTTCATTATGTTAGTTGGACAACCAAAGCCAATGAAATCAACATCCCAATCACTCAGTCTGCGAGGTGTTGCAGTGGTTGTCTTCATATACAGAGATACATTTCTACATTCCTCTATGTTTTGATAGGCTTGGAACACCTTTCCTTGAAAATCTGATAATTCAAAGTGTGGGGGAGTAAGACTTAGTGACCCAACCCAATCATACACATCTGCCATTGGATTGCTCTTCTTGAAAAGGCGTTTGATTATGCCTAATGTCACATGCTGGACTTGAACCAAAATGGTGTCATTTCCTGTTGGTGGTTCCAGTGAAAGTCTGTTCTTTCTTGACTGATTCAATTTCTTTTCATATTGCCTTTTTTCCTGTGTGAATAAACCAAAATACCTTTAGTCAGGACAGGCAAGGGACATAACATTATTGTCTTTGACTATGTCTGCTTTATGCATGTTATTTCTTTGATGAGGGGAGTAATTGGTAATTCATGTGCACACCTAATGTTCTTGGTGATATAGATCAATGAAACATACACGCATACCTTTTCTACTTCTCTAGATTTCAGCTCTTCTTGTCGTTTCTTGTCTTTAGCTTGATCTGCTGCTAATGATTGCTCATATGCTTCATTCTGTTCAGCAATGAGTTTCCTCCTTCTTTCTAGCCCGTCAGATTGTGAGTCCTTTACATCAAATACAGGCTGTAAGAGAGAGCTATCAGATTCATCACCTGATTCAGAAGGTTGCTCTGTTACATTGCATTTTTCTTCAACACCACCCATGAGCCTGGTGGTCAAGTACAGTCTCACTCTAGCCAATTTAAATGTGTCAATATATCGCTGTAAAGAAAAAGGCAACTTGACTCCAGAAGTTGTTAATATGTTTGTTAAATCTTCATGTTTAAAGTTTGCTATACCAAAGAGCATTTGGCTTTCAGGCCCAAATGTGCTATTTCCATTGATGAAAAAGAGCTTCTTGGCCATGTTAATAACTTGTGTTCTGTTGGCACTCAAAGACATTTCTACATCTCTAGAACCACCACCTTTACAACTACGAACAGACACAAAGCACTTCTTCTTTTCATCATAATGCAGCCAGCCCATTTGAACTTTTCTAGTTGATCTCCCACTTCTATTTGAAACAATTTTGGTGGCTGTACTTGAAGTTTTATTCCTTGTTGATTTTCCTTTGTCCAATATTGCTTGAAGTAGTTTTCTTTTTTCTTCCTGCTTTTGATCATTCAATATTTTTTCACAGAAACTTTTCAGACTTAATACATCTCCTTTTCTTTCTAATCCTAGTTGTATCAGTTCTTCTTCTGATGCACATGTTATTGCATCAATGTCCATCTAGGGGAAAGAGGGGAAAAAAGATCAGCAACCAAATATTGTGATTCACCTTTAAATTGTCTGAAGTCCTTGGGTGGTGACAAGAATCAAATTCCATATAATACTGCTATTAAATTTAGCATCAGTCTGGGTCCTTCTGTAGTTGGCTTAACAATTGTTATACCCCAAATTATAGGAGAAGGTTCACATCATCAAATAATTATATCAAGTGATAACCCAAACATAGCATCAGTGGACTATGACCTATTTCAAAAAAATTTTGTTGGTCAAGAGGCTTCAAGCCTATGCAACTAGACCACAAGGGAGTATGGGTAAGTTGAAAGATTTTATTCCCTTTTTGGCTTTGGTCTTTATTTTAAATATCAATGAATAAAGAATTTTGTTGTACAAGCTCAACACAAGCTGGTTTCGAACTGGTTCTTAAAAAATATAGTTTGAATCTTACCTTCTCAGTCACAAACTTTTCAATAATTTTTTCCTTTACGTCCCTTTTCCGCAGAAAGTCACAGACCTACAGTAGGTATTGACATGAGAAGGGATGTGAGTTACCATACCAAAAGTGTACAAATAAGTTTTATAAGCTTAACTCTTCAAAGATCAGTGAGTGGGCGATTCATTGTTCATGTTTTGTTTTGGCAAAATAAATAAATGATTCAATTCAAATGACTAACCAAAGATGAAAAAAATAACGATAAATAACCTAAAAGAAAGATTAAGTTGGTAATAGATTTCATTTCAATAAAATACCTTCTCAAAACTCTCTGCACTGCTCCCTGACTTTTCCTCCATGTTTGTCAACCTCGTGTGTGAGCCCACGAACAATTAAGTCAGTGGAAACACACCACACTTTGGGTAGGTACTTCATATAGACTAATATTGTGTATACAACTTCTTCATACTCCCTGAAGAACACTATTATGTATGTAATTTGAAGTACTCATGCAAGAAGATCGTAAGTGGAAGTGGCAGTAAAAGTGGCAGTAAAAGTGGCAGCAAAAGTGGCAGCAAAAGTGGCAGCAAAAGTGGCAACAAAAGTGGCAACAAAAGTGGCAGTAAAAAGAAATGTGTGTGATGGCCCTTAACGGGCTCCGTACATTTCCGTACAAAAATAATCTATCCTGATTCAAGGAAAAACGTGTTTAGAAAAAAGAAAACCCTTGACATGCTACAACTCAACCCTTCCAAATGACTGCAAGTTCTTTTGCCTTCTTGTTCGGAAATTCGTCTAACTTTAGAAGGTAGACTAACAAAAATCTGAAACTTCAATCTGGCAAAAGTGACCACTTTTTCTACCAGTGTTACTACTTCTCACCTTAACAAAAAGCAGGATAAATTGGTTCATACTCTACTACTACTGGGCCTAACAGCCTCAATATCTAGTTAAGTATCTTACCAAAAAGTTGTGTAGCAGCATTCCTTATAGACCACAAAGGAGAAGCAAAACCTTGGACAGCTAAAATAAAACCCTGTTCGGTAAACTGAAGGACGTCGTTGCCAAGGGCAGTGTCTTGATACAATAAACGGAGGATATTCATTGCATGGACCTATGGAATGGAAAATGGGATAGAATGAAGAGAAATAAGACAATAAATTAAAGAAATGAATAAGGAATATAGGAAGAAAAAAAGACGATGAATGAGCTCTGACTTCCCAAAAAATGAACAACAACAACAAAAGCCAAAACAACATCAACGACAGCAGCAACAAGAACAACATAATCCTCCGATCCTCCTCCGATCCTCAACATCACCATCATCATCATCATCATCATCATCGTCATCAACAACAACAACAACGACGAAACAATAATAAGAAAATACGATAAACTACATAAACAGTATCTAGGGCGTTTGACTGAAGCAAAGCATGACCGACGTACCTCCAGGGCGAAGCCCAAACAAAATCAACCTTGTGACTAAGTAAAATATAGACATGTGGGATACCTGTGGCAGATCCGTGGTTTGGTCAATGACGTCAGGAATAGGAAGAAAAGCTATTCTTAGTAACTCATCTAAACAGTATTTGACAGTCAGCGGTCTTTTGGTTGGTGGTTCACTAGCTAGGATATTGGCAACCAACACAGGTAATCCAGCACTGTAAACACGATAAAAACAATGGATTAAATCAAAGAATAACATTTCGCATGCAAGGTAAATAAGTCAACAGAAAACGTTCATTCACCACAATTTGATTACTGCAGCAGAGTTTGTACGCCTATCGGACTAAACAAGGCGCGGCAAGACAAGACATGGTTTCGGCAAGGAACGGGGAATGTGTTGTTCCATGCCTCAATGTTTTGATTGGTCAACGTTGTTCTCTGATCGAATCAAAACGTTGAGACACGGAACGGCATTACATCACACCTTATCATACGAACGAAAATCGTCACGCAAGGAAGACGTTATCACGGTCTGTACTGCAACAATTTTGTTGCTCTAGTCAGAACAAGTAGAGAGGGGAAAGTCATATGAAGATGAAGAGAATGGTCTCTTTTTCTCTTTCTATCTTTTCCGCACCTCACGCACATCGTATGAATGAAGGACCGACCGACCGACCGACCGACCGACCGACCGACCGACCGACCGACCGACCGACCGACCGAACGAAAGAACGAATGAATGAACGAACGAACGAATAAGGAATAAATAAGAGGTAGCATCAAGTCTAACTTTACCTTCGTCTAGTAACAGAAGACGCAGCCCCTTCACCAGATATAGAATCAATGACGTTTTGTATCCATTGTTTTGGTATCGAGTGTAAACACTGTAATGGAGACTCACTGAGACAACGACTAACCACCATAAGGCTTATCTTACAACTTAGTAGAACTCCCTGGCAAAGTAGGGGCAGCATTAGCTTATGGCACATACAGGCATATAAGGGCAAGCAAGCTACACCAGTTCTTTAAGGGGGAACTGACATTTATTTTCCCCGTTGTTAGGGAAAATTTATTGGCTAGCTCATGAAACACTGGGAACGAGTTAGTTGAAGACAGCGCTTTGGAACGCCATGACGTCATCTTAACGTCATTATAACGAAAAAGTTTGAAAGGTAGAAAACAGCTAGGCTTTCAAAAGGCCAGTTAAGGTGCCTGGTCCTTTATGAAACGCCTGACGTTTGCTGGAAAACATTTTTATTATAAGTTTCCTTACCGTTAATCTACATTGGGTAAAAATTTTGATAAAAACTTCCCCAATCGCTGTTAAACTGGAACTGGACAGCAGCTGCGCATGCTCCGAACCACTGATTTTCTCCACTATACTTGAGAGTAAATGACAAGCATACTGTAAAGAAAAGAAAAGAAAAGAAAAGAAAAGAAAAGAAAAGAAAAGAAAAGAAAAGAAAAGAAAAGAAAAGCTTGTGAAATATGTTGATGAAGCCAGGATCAATTTTTTCATGATTCTTAACAGACATTTTACAAACGACTTTCTGCTTAGTTACATACATACATACATACATACATACATACATGATTGAGACTCTCTCGACAGGGCTTTTCAGCTCAATTTACAAATCCTAACTAAATCATATAAATCAAACATAAATGGATTAAGAATCCCAACTGGCAAGGAGGCAAACCAGTTGGCTATATTACAAGCATGGCCGAGAAACTGAATTTGAACTAATCGAAATCGGAACAAATTCAGCCTCAGCTAGTGGCCAGAGCGGGAATCGAACCTGGGACCGCCAGATTGCGAGACCAACGCTCTGACCACTCGGCCATGCTGCCTCCTTCAGTATAGTTCAGTATAGAGGTGAATACCAAACCGTCATAAAAGCTAAACGTCTTCAATTCTTAAGAGAAAGAAGAAATGTGAAGGAAAAGGTGAAGAAGAAACGGATAACCAGAACGGCGGTCTTCAAAATCACCTACACGCTATATGACACTTAAAATATAATACTTGAAAGAAAATACGCAACAACTAAATTCAGCGGACCGAAAATGAGTTATACTCCCAAGTGGTTTGCAAGGACGCACATCTGTAATACCATGTAAGTCCTCTTGAAAAGCAAAATTCGTTTCGAGTGATGTTGAGGGGTATTTGTACCTTGATACTAAGAAAGCAACAGGACATAATGAATTCCTTCTTGTGTTGCTGTGACGTCCTGGTTGAGGATTGAAGGTAACTCGTGGAGATGGCATCAGTGACTGCTTCACCCAGGCCAGCAAACGAGGCACCGCACACAACTGAAAAAAACAAACAAACAAACAACCGATTATAACATTGTAAAAAAGCACGTCTAACAACTTCTACTTCCTTAGATTTTGACTCAATAATAATAATTTTTAACTTCACACGCACCATTCTCTGAGTCTTGCTTTTTGCAAAGAATACCAAGAACAAAGTCGACTGTTTCTATAGCAACGGTAACAGTACGCTGTATGACATCATGAAATGACTGGAGCATTGGTTCAGTAATGGAACCGCTTGACACGAAGTCAAGGTACGACGATATGCAGCGACAAAGAGTTAGAAGAATACCTGCAATGAAAATGTATCACCCTGTTAACATCTTAAGTTGTGACCCTTTTGGCACTACTAAACAAATAATTATACGTCCCATTAAAGATCAGTGTAGTAAGTTCTTACCGCCCTCAATAATAGTATAAAATATATAATATCGTATATAAACGAAAGGTTATAATTTAAAAGCTCATTTAAATAAGTAAGTTTTTTAGCTGCTCTTAGATGTTCTTGCTCGATTTAAACAATAATAACCTATTAGCGTCTGTTACTGAAGATGACAAAGAACTCCAGAGTAAAGGAGCTGCAACAATTCATCAATGTCAAATAAGCAGTTATTAATTAATTCTATTGTATTAATGGGAGATAAATCATCGTTACAAGAAAAAGGGATATACATTTGCGTGTCATGAACAGGAGATGAAACGCAATTGGATGTTCCCTTTTCTTGTAACAAATTATGACCAGTTGGAGAGGTAAGACTGAATAAGCTTACAGTTAACCCCCTCAAAAAGTTGTAGAACTTATAGTCCTTAGGTCATGTACAGTCATAACCCACCAAATATTTTAGAGGTCATACTTCAATAAAGTTGTATTACTAGTACACCAAATTCAGCTTAAGTAGTTATACTCCCCCCCTCAAAAAAGTTGTAGGACTAAGGTCATGTAGTAGTCATAACCCATCAAATATTTTAGAGGTCATACTTCAATAAAGTTGTATTACTAGTACACCAAATTCAGCTAAAGTAGTTATACCCCCCCCCCTCAAAACAGTTGTAGGACTAAGGTCAAGTAGTAGTCATAATCCACCAAATATTTTAGAGGTCATACCCTACAAAAGTTGTATTAGTAATACACCAAATTCAGCTAGAGTAGTTATACCCCCCCCCCCCCTAATAACAGTTGTAGGACTAAGGTCATGTAGTAGTCATAACCCACCAAATATTTTAGAGGTCGTACCCTAATAAAGTTGTATTAGTAATACACCAAATTCAGCTAGAGTAGTTATACCCCCTCAAAAAAGTTGTAGTTGTAGTTGTAGTTGTAGTTGTAGTTGTAGTTGTTTGTAGTTGTAGTACTTATAGCCCTAAGGTCATGTCATAGCCCATTAAATATTTTTAGAAGTCATAGCCCAATAAAGTTGTAAGCCTGTTACATTCCCCACTTACCATGAATTGGAGAGCTCTCAGCAGCCATACTAATATCATTTCGTGCAACACTTAGCTGTCTTTCTGTCTCAGACACCAACTCTACCAGAAACTGAACACACACACCACCAGGGCTTGTAGACCGCTGGGTGTTATTTGATAGAAGAACGCAATGCTCACCAAAAATATAGGTGAATTGCCATTCTAAATGAAGAACATATCTAGGGAGAAAGTGAAAAAGGGTGTCAAAGTTGTGATTCATCAAAAAGAACGATTCTTCAGAAGAATGAAGAAAGATGACCTCTGATTCACCTTATCTTTGAGGTTTGACCTTTGTTCAAAGTTCAAAGATGAAGTGAATCAGATGTCAAATTCTGTGAACAAAAACGATTTCGATTTGGGGTACAAAAACTACAGTTAACAGAAAAACTTGAGCTCCTCGACTTGGTACTATTTTTTATAAGCATTAGATCATAACATGGGAAGTTTCTTATGAGCTGTTTATGGAGGAACCAATGACAAACTGACTTCAACGATATTCTTGAAGACTATTCTTGGGTTCATCAGGATTTATAAGTTTAACTCTGGGTGTTTAATTTAATCTGGGTGTTTAAGTTAATCAGACGATTTATGACGAAATTTTTATTTACCTTTCAAACAAAAGTTGACATAGAATACTTCCACTTTCACATTCTTGTGCCTTTGGACTGCAAACCAATGTTGCTGCTTCGTTTATCAACTCAAGGACAAAGTCTTTATCACTCTTCTTTTCATCTATTGGCTTGAATGGTGTTGAAAAGTGTTGTCGAAGAATATCCAATGCCATTTCGCGAATCTTCAAACAATAATGCGTTAATGTTAAAGCCTGGTTTCCATATGATCGTGGACGATCGCGGGATCGCTGAGTCCACTCAAGCATACGATCGCGGACGATCGCTAGCTCAGTGTTTCCATATGATCGCGGACAACTGCCAAATTAGCATAGCGTCTGTTCGATAAGCTATTTCTTAGCTTCAAACCACTTCTATTCGCGTTTACAACGATCCAAATCATGCATCTTATCAATTCAAAGTGTAAAACACTTTATAAGGCGCTGTTAAACGGTGCAATTTTCCTGGCGAGATGCTCGCAACTTGCAACGCAACTCTTTCTTGGTCTACATAGCATTGCAAGTTGCTGAAGAGGGCATTGTTGCCACCTCGCGCGCAACAAATTTTCTTTGTTGGACGAAGTAGAAGCACTGTCTACTTTTTGCAACAAAGAAAATTTGTTGCGCGCGGGGTGGTAATACGAGCAACATTTCCTCTGCAACTTGCAACGCAACAATGTTGCGCGACAAGTCGCACGATTTTGTTGCTCGTATTACCGGGCCTTTAGGCATCCACTTTATAAGATAATACAGCGTGAATTGTGGAGTTCACAAAATCCCTAAAATAAAGAGATGAGAGGAGAAGAAGGAAAATGTATGCACTACTTACATCTGAATGAGAACTTTGAAGACATCCAAGAAATATATGAACATTCCTAGAAAAATCAATAAAATAATGGCATTACTTGTTAAAGACGCTGTTACACTATGCAATTTTTCTTGCAACTTACAGTGCAATGCCGTTGCGTTGCAAATTGCAGAGGTGAATACGCGTGTAACACCCTCTTCAGCAACTTGCAATGTTATGTATGCGAGCATCTCACCGGCAACTTGCAATGCTATGCTTTCATCAGCGTTGCATTGCAAGCTGCAAGAAAAATTGCACTATGTAACAGCGCCTTAAGTGACGACATAGTGTTGCAATTTAAAGTAGATGCACTTATTCTTGTACAGAAATAGAAATATCATCAAAGTTATCGAAAGCCAGTTGAATGAATTTTGCACACTGAGCCATACTCATAAAAGAGCTGCAGCTGTTCACATGAGAAGCAGGTCAAACCATTTCTCTTGTATTGGGCCTAATGAGGAGGTAAAAAGTCCCATTACCTTGGAGAATAAAAAGACCATAGGCCTTTTTGCTCGGACAGCAGCATAAGAAACTTCGAAGACTCTGAGGAAGGAATAAATCAAACCTTTAGTCAATTTATCAAAGAACTAATCAATTTGGTATCATTAGACCATTTTAGATCAAATGTATGATTATTGTATCGATAATTTTCCAATCGTTTCTCACCAGGTGCTTGGCCTTTCTTCTTATCAGGATTTCCACTGACAACAAAAGTATCAAACATGAGCGACAGAAGTTCCAGTGCTGAAAAGAAAAAATCAAAATAATAGGGAAGATTTTAAGAAAACTTTTTACAGAAACCTCGGGTCCTTAACATTTATGCCAATCCATCGAGTGGAAATTCGTTTGCTAATGGTAAAAAGACGGGAAACTTAACGCGTCTACCGGAAGAACCGAAAAGAGCGGGAAAAGTGGATTACATGGATTACATCAAACCGCTTCAAATCGGAAGACCGATTTTTTCAAACTTTCGGATTGGAGCATACCATTTGTTTTTCCAAACGGAATTTTCGCTTTTTCTGGATAAAAGATAAGCACCCATGATCATAATGATTACTTTTTTCAAAAGCTTTCTTATTTCATATCAAATGTTTGATTAGGGACCGGTCATTATTTACAGGGAGAGGGGGGGGGGGGGGGGGGGGGCTGGTGGAAATGTTAAATGTGATGCACAATTTTTGATGACCCCACCCCCCTTTCCACATACATTCTCTTATAACAATAATGCAGTGTGTGCATGAAAAATAATGACACCCTCCCCCCATATTTCCACCAGCCCCCCCCCCCCCCCCCCCCTGTAAATAATGACCAGTCCCTTAATCTTTGTGGCTGTTGAGAGTGGTTGTAGGACAATTTTTCTTTACTACATCAATTTATTCAAACCTGTTTTTTGTCGTTGGTAGTTGGCACCAGGTAGCAAGGAGTTTGTCATCAGTTTGAACATCCATCCAATGAATTCTGAAGTTAACGTTTGCAACACGAAACAACAACATAAGCCAAGCCAAAGCGAAAAGCGTTAGATATTAAGACATGTGCCAAGCTATTTACACCTTACCTAGTGCGGGTTTGATGTCTGATGGTAGAGTTAATGGACTAACATCACTGCCTTCTATATTCGTCTTCTTGAAAACTTTCGGGTACTTAGTTTTTAAAATGCACAGACTGTTGAGAAAAAAACTTTTTAACATACTCTAGGAAGCGCATGTGTGACTCAGTTAGTGTGTAGTACACTGAGCAAGAGATTCTTATATCCAATTGCGCTTAATTCTGGTGGCGGAACAATGGAACACAGACAAGAGAAATGCAGTAGAAGGGTGCACAATGCCTCACAATTTTTGCAATAGCCAGACATTGGCCAACCCTACTGAAGAACAATTTATATAAATTTTATAAATACCTGCTATCACGTATTCTACATAAAACTTTCTTCAAAGCCACAAAAAGTTCTTGTCTGAATGAAGGACAGGCAATGTTGAGGTTGTGAGGGAGAAACTCACGCAACAGATTAAGTTCAATTTCTGCAAGGGGCTCTGAGGAAGAGAAATTGAAAGTTGCATTGCAAACGAGGAGTCTAGGACCCGTTTATTTACAGGAAATATTGAGCTGGCCCCAGAATCCGGACAAAAAGTGTTGTTATGTTCTAGATAACGCATAGCTAGCTGATCCTACTTTCCTGTTCTGCTTGATTCCATTTTCATTATTTTCTTTTCTTATTTCTTATTCGTTCTTCTTTCTCCTTTTTCTCTATTTTCTTAAGAAGTATTCATTAAGCTATATGTTATTGTAGAGACATCTTACTTGCAGTTTTCACATTACTACTCAAAACTCCCAACGCTTCTAGACGTAGATTATCTTCTTCGTGTTCTAAAGCTTCTTTCAGCAGTGTTTCATCCTGGAATAAAAGAAAGTTCATTTATGACAGACAATCACACTAACATCAACACAATTCATAGTGATCAATCAGAAACAATCCTTGATGTGACTTCTTATCAAGCTATGGGTAACTGAAAGGTAAAGCACTCGCGGTGAGAGTACCAAAAATTAAATGTCGATAAGTGGTCGGTAAGTGGTTGGTAAGGAGTTGATAAGTGGTCGATAACTGGTTTGTAAGCCGGCGAAATAATGGTAATTACTGGTCGGATAATGATAAGGTAACAACTAAGACGATGGTAAGCAGTAAGGTGACAATGGTAAGTGGTTGGCAAAATCAGATACTGACCACTTACCATATGGTGCAAATTGTTCACCGTAACCAATCAAATGTTCAAAGTCTTAGAAGTGTAACTTAAATAGAGGTTTCAATTCAAGAAGCTTGGGCCAAAAGTATCAAAAAAGGATGCAGAAACTTTCACAAGTATCTCGACTTAAAACTGGTCTACGTTCGCATTCAAATCATCAAATACTTCGGCCAATAAAGTTTATTTTCAAGGAAGAACAAAATACAGTAAGTACATGTAGTACAATGTTCAACTTACCAGCTGTGCTGAATCTATGATGCCAAGAGAGCAAGCAACTTTGAGTATGGCTAATTGAGCAGAAATGCAGAGGTTTGAGTGGAAGACACTATTCCTACTTGATAACTGATACAACAGTTGATCTAATGTTTCTGGCAAAGTCTTTAAAGCACAGGGCAGCCAGTACTGTCGAGTATGTTGGGCCAGTAATCTAAGTGTGGATATGAGAAAACGAATTGGAGGAAATGAGAGCTTTGCAGACGAATAGTATGCTGTAATACTACTTTACTACTCAGTGGTGGACATTTTGAAAGGGAGGGGCACTATCGAGATTAAAAGAACCAATTTTTGGGAGTAGGTTATTTTTGGTATGTGTGAGCTCAAAAAGGTAATTTTAGAACGACTTTTATCTGGTCATTGTGCGCAAAGGTAGATTGTTTTTCCTTTTAAAATAAATTTTCTCAAAAGAAAAAAAAAATTGGATCCAACTGAAAGGAGGGGGCACCAGCCCCCCAGGCCCCTCCCCTGGAGCCGCCACTACTACTTACTGATTCTCACTTGTCAATGACTCCAACAGAATTTTTATCCAATTTTCCTGAAACTTAAAAAAATTAGTTTTCATTAATTTTTCTCTTCATACAGCTTGTCAGACTCCTTGACACTATGACTTACTGACCTCTACATGACCATCATTTTTGGCTTTCAGTAAAAATGCTTTAAATAGCTCAGTACATGCAGATGACAATTGGCTGGATTTTAAACACTCTGCCATTTCATGAAGAAGAGTTGGCCTTTTGTTGAAAATCTGCAAGAATGATGATACAGATAACAAATTAGCTCTTTGACAGCCTTCTTAACTCAACAACCTTTTAGAGATTTAATAACAATAATAATCAATGTATATATATACACTAGTCTAGTACAAAATTATCTTCACCACCCTAATCATTAACAACATGACTTAATAAAAGCACTATATTTAACACCGGTAGTTCCTTTAGCACAAGCTAATCTACAAGGAAGCCAATGGTGCACGTTTTACCCCCTCTCTCCATTAGTGCTCTGTTTTAAGGGTATTTCAAGCTACTTCATGAAGTTGAAACAAGTGTGAGGCCACTGGGAATTGAAGTCGGAACCTCTGGGGTACTTGGAACAAACTGAGCTACTTTTGCTTCTTAAAAATATGAAATTTTACCTCTTTCATGTTTACAAAGGGTAGCAACTCACAAAGCAGTCCATATCTTGCTTTTACTTGCCAGGGTATTCCAAGTACTTTATCCAAGACTATGTTGTAAAACTGTGTCAAACAAAAAAGGTGATTTTGCCATAATGCAAAGAATAAGAATTGATTGATAAATACACTGAACCTTTCATATAATCAAAACAAATCTCCCAGAAGTGTTACTTTGTTATTGTACACCAACAAGTGAGTGTGTTTCATTCACTAATGGAAAATGGACACTGTTTTTGTGCAAGTACCTATGTTCATGATGGCATAAGCCTTTGTTATTCATGTGTCATAGCCTATAAAGCAGGCGTTCCTTGCTGAGGCATGGGAAGAATGGAGAGAGGAAGAGGAGAAGGGAACACATTCTCTTCACAGCCATCCAAAGAATCATGTGCCAACCATGAAAGTAACTTGTGAAAGTTTTTGTGAAAATGGTTGGCACACATAGCATTACAAACATTTGGACAAGTGCTAAAAATAAAAAGTACAAGATAGAGGAATTAACAAGGAGTTCATCTTAACTTAAGTAACATTGTGTGAGGCCATTAATGCAGCCTCTCATGCAAAGAGGACACTAGGTAATAGGTAAGCTGAAATATTATATAAAACAAATAGATTCCATTTTACTGTTGGTCTGTACTCTAATAGATGCATAAAAGATGTCAAAATGTGGTGAAAACAAGTCATGCCACTCAACTTCGCCTCATGGTATACTCTCATTTCTCACCACATTTTGATTGGATTACAGACCCACATGGATTCTATTTGTTAAATAGTACATACCACTGTTTTGTCTGTAGGTATAATTTTTTGCTCTTGGTCATGTAAGTTTAAAAGCAGACCAAATATGACTCGTCCTGCCAATGGAACACCTTCAACCTGAAATGATCAAATACAAAATGTACATTAGTTTATAATTGCATCTCATATTTTCAACAGTTTTTGGGAAACCCACCCCTAATACCCCTAGGTACAGGGGGGGGGGTCCAGGTTGTACTGTTCTATTGTATCCTGAATGTCTTAATTTTATAGGGTTGCTCAGTGAGTATTGTACATCCTAATGTATCATATAGTGCTAAAAGCCCTGGTGATGATGCAACATTTCTTCAACACTCCATATAACACAGTTGCATCATGTGCCCACCCCTGCAATGTTGCATGCAATTTTGCAGAAGTAGAACTAAACCTGCACATTGTGTGCAACATTGCATTGGTGGACACAGTGCAACTGTGTTGTGTGAAATGTTGCAGGAAACATTGCAATGTGTGTCTGGGTCTTAATAATATTGTGGTATTTCTGTAAAAATTGACAGTTTACCGGATCTTCCAGACTGTCCCAAACCAATTCCAATATGCTGTTTGTATAGAAGGAATCACATCCAAATAATGACTCTGGTGAGGCCGTTACTTGGTGTATGCCTTTGAGAAGACTCTGTACTCTGTGCAACCAACTCTTCAAAACTGTATTTGACAAAAATGAAATCATCAATATAAATATAAACACCTTTCAGTAATAGGTCTTCAACAAGGTGCTGGCAACATGCAGCTGGGAGATGAAAAGTACATACAATGGCCTTCACTTTTTATGCAGACCATCAGCATGATTTATGCATGCATGCTGGTCTATAATGTGTACAACAGTAACTAAACAACTTGTAATTGTAGCATTATGCATAGTATGTTAAGTGAAGTGATTACCTTCATGAGAAAGATAATGAATTACTGGTGTCTTTTCATTTCTGCAGAGTTGATGAATAGTTGAAAACACTATGTCTATCAAAAATGGTTCATTCTGCAAATAATAAAAGAAGTGAACAAATAAATGAATGAATGGACATAAGTGATGGATAGACAGAGGTATGGATGGATGGATGGATGGATGGATGGATGGATGGATGGATGGATGGATGGATGGATGGATGGATGGATGGATGGATGCATTGGCATATGGAGGCAATAACAGAGAACAGACTGATGGAGGGGCAGATGGATGGATGGATAGATGAATGGATGGCACTTTCTATACAACCATACATGCTTTTCATGTGAATTTTACTCATCAACTCTATTTACCTCGTCAGATTTCTTGTGGAGGATGATATCTTGTTTACTTGAGGTAATAAAAGCTTGTAGGAGAGCAATTTGAGTGAGAGGCAGAGAGTCAGGTGCTGGCAGGTTGATTACAAGGTTGTTGATTGTGATAGTTGTCTTTGGTATCATGGATGATGATATCACTCTGACACCTTTTGTAAAAATTGGTAGTAAACATGACTTGTAGATTTAATTTGTAGATTGTTGTATAGACAGATGTCTAGGTGGGTAGATATATGAACATATTGCCAAATGGATTATTTCATCAACATTTGAGATGATTGGGTAGGTAATTAGTTATGATGAAGCATAAAATGGTTGGTAGGTTAGTGGTGGGTGAGTGAGTGGGTTAGTTGCTTGATTTGTTCATTGGTGGGTTGGTTAGTCTTGGTGATGGTTTGTTGGTTGGATTGTTGGATGATTGGTTGTAGTTTCGTTAGTGTTGGTAGTGGGGGTTTGGTTGTTTGTTTGGTTAGTTTTCATGGTGGGTGGGTTGGTTGGTTTGTAGGTTGCTGGCATGGGTTGGTTAGTCTTGGTAGTTATTTGGATGCTTGGTTGGTTGGTTGATTGTAGGTTGGGTGAGTGGGTCTTTGGGTGGGTTGGTTGGTTGGTTATGTGGGTGGATGGATGGATGATGAGCTGATTAGTATTTGGTGGTATAAAGTTGGTTGTTGTTAGTGGGTTGAAAAAGATGGTTGATATCAAAAGATGATATGCATTAAAGAGATGTGTTAGTAGGCTGATAGCCATAAAGGCATACGTACCTGCATTGTGCAGAAGCTGGGAGATGACACTGATAACTTGACATTTGTCAGATTCAATATTTAAAAACAGGCTCAGTGAAGTCCCAGAAAGCAGCAAACACTCTTTAGCTAAATTCTGCCAGAAAAATCCATTAACATTAAGAGGACATGAAAACAAAGAAATGGCAAAAGTATCCTCATGTTGGCATATGTTATCACAGTAATTATAACACAATGAACAAATGGACAATTCTTAGGTGTCCTCAATTAGTTTACTTAAATGTAAGCTACCATAGAATCATTTGACACATTAAATAAATAAAGTATTTATTATTATCTTAAGTCTTGTTCTTGTGTCATCCTTAAATCTGCCTATTTTCGTTATACTGTACCTTGGAAAACAAAATGGAAATCAGCAACGAAACAACTGCTGCCAAATCCTTCTTAGCCTGATCTGAACAGGGCTCTTTTGCATGGACAATCTCATGAATTTTTATGGGGAAATGCTGAAACATTTGAAGTGAGGTCTAAAAAAATTCAAAGACAACTGTTAATGAAGAAATGGTCAACACTCAGCGTGCGTCCATTGAGTTATGGATGCACTTGGTCGGCTGCTAAGCACTCGAGAAGCTATAGTCGCACTCGGCTACGCCTCGTGCGACTCTTACACTTCTCTCGTGCTTAGCAGCCTCCCGCGTGCATCCATAACTCAATGGACGCACGCTGAGTGTTGACCATTTCTTTTATAACATAGACAAACGAAATAAGCCGCAAGTTTAACCTAAATAAAAATACTGATGACCTTCAAAGTTCTCCACACATGGCGCACGCTGTAAGAAAACGAAACATTGACGTCAGCGTGCTGTCCATCGAGTTCTGGACGCACGCTTGCACGCGCTTATCATCCAATCAGAGCGCGCGTTATATATTACCTATGTTATAATAATATTTTCAAATCAGAAATAATTATTTGCCATCTGCTTGAAACTAACCTTGATTATTAGTTGAAGAGTTTCTTGGAAATTAATAACATTAGTGAAACTTGATTTCTTAAGCTAAAGGAAAAAATTAGGAACTGGTCAGAAACTTAAGGGTGTGGTTGGGGGGGGGGAGGATGGTAGGGATGAAGTAAAGCTGGATTTGATGGAGCTCTTTTTCAGCTGGCCCAGCAATGATAAAAAAGGTAAAAAAAAGTGATGACCTTTCGACCCCTGCCAGTTGCAAATGACACCTTCATTAATGTTACAGGCAACCCCTTTCAAGAAGCTCAAAATTGTGGCTGGTCCACCCCCTGCTTTTACTCTCTCTCCCTCTTTACTGTATTACAAGCCCCTTACACATGGTAAATCATCAAGTAACAATATTATAGAATGAATTATAATATGATAGGCATTTTGTGCAACTGGGAACTAGAAGAATAATTCTATCCATGCACAATTTTCCATCTTTCCGTCATAAGTTTTGCTCTGGTATAATATAAGGACTGTGATTATTACAACTAATACAGACACTTGCAGAAACATACTTTATTTTTCAGATTACTTGACCATTCTCCCATGATTTGCAGCCATAATGGATCTAATTTTTCTTCTACACAACTCCTTCCCTGGCTCCAACCATCAATTATGATAAAAACTAAGAAGAAAAATATTTTTGCAGTTAGGATAAGAGGGAGCAATGATCAATGATATAGAACTTAATAGCAACTCTGTTTGGAGCTGAGGGCAGGTGTATATATAGGCATTAAGAGGTCATTAATAATTAATTGAACCATATGGTTGATGACCCATTAAAGTGGATATCATACCTAGCTCCAAGTTAACAATATCCATTCCACAGTATAGTGCCTCATACAAAACCTGAGGTTTTGAGTCACAAATCACAGTCATAAATACATGTACTAGGTTTATTAAAGGTAGATTTCTGGTATCATTATTTTACAGGAGGGTTAGCCAGCCTGGTGTCTGCCAAATCGCAGATGGTATCCCATCAGATGAACCCATCTGATATTACTGGACCATATCCCAGCTGGTATACAAAATGGGATATGGGAACCAATTTGGGATGTGATCCAATAGTCCTGGCTGGGATTAATTTAGGCCATCTTATTTTTACCAGGTTGGCTGGCCAACCTTCACTTAGCCTGCGTTGCTGGCGGTCTGCAGTTTATGGGCGGAGGAAGAATTGAAAGACCGCCTGCCCAAATACTTTGGGTTTTGAGTACCGCCTACTGACCTTTTGACATGAGAGCGTACTTTGACACACACATTACTCAAGCATAGCATTCAAAACAAACATTTCTTTGAAAATACAGTAAGTCCAAAATGTGTTAATAAATAAAACCTTGAAAGAAACTAAATCTATAAGCTGTAAATGAATTTTTTTAGATTTCAGTAAGTGTTGTAAAAAATACATTTGAACTGAAACAGAACTGAATCCTCCAGTTTCGAGTTCATTTTGCTCAGTGTTAGCCTCAGCTCCATGTAATATATTCTTTTGTCTCACTGATTAACCCTAGTTGGAAATAAATGGAATGTACACAAATGAACAAAGCAAATGCTATAGAATTCCTCTGGGGTTTGCTTGATTTCTTTGAATATCTCACATCTAATCGAGGCTAACACTGAGCAACACAGAATTCGAAACTGGAGTATTTGTAGGAGAGCACCTTGAAACAAAAAAAAACCATTAAAAACTGGTAACTGGTCAGAGCTGGTCAGAAGTAAGACTTAATGATCAATATAATACCAGTGCTGACTTTCAAAATAGGATCATGGAGTACATATTTGTGACCCTCAAAAGAAGGAATTTAAGTTAATTCAGGTAAATTACTTGAATATTTTGACTTTGATTATCAGTTATAGATTTTGATAAGTTGATGACAGGTTTGATGGCGTTTCATTCTGATTTTGATCTTGATGACAGATTTAATGGCGTTTCATTCTGATTGACGGCAATTTAGCCAATCAGTAATTCCCGTTCACCAGTGGACGGACATCTCGAAAACACAATGTATTCAGGCAGGTGGTCTTTCATTTCTTCCACCACCCAAAAGCTGCAGACCACCAGCAACACAGGCTAACATTCACTAGAAACTATTTTTTGTGTACTTTGAAGAAGATTTGGAAAAAGTTGTCTAAAGAAATTAAGATCACCTTTTTGTAGTGTTGACTCTTTTATTGGATCTTCAGAGAGTAGGTCATCTATTTTGTTTGACAGTGTTGCCTTGACAACAACACCATTTATACCATTTAAAACATCAATTGCCTAAAAACAATGTAGTCAAAAAATTGTTTAATTCATTGATGGAGTCAACCCTGAAGTTCCCATAAATATATATATAGCTATTTCAAAAAGGGTTGACAGGGCAAACAGCCAATGGCAATTGGAGATTGCAATCTGTTAACTACATCAGGGTAGCTAATCAGACAAGATGAATTTTTACAAGTTCTAGCACACAATAGTCCCCGGGGTATTAGAAACAAGTGAAACAATAGTACCCCTAGGTTTCTGAGGATGCATGTAGGTACATGTACGTCCCTGTATACACCTCCTTTTAATGGTTAAAATTTACTTACTTTAATAATCCTTTGATTCGTCCTTGAGTCAAAAATATGAGTAAAGTACAGTTCACACACTATCTCTGTAAATTCACTAAGAAGTTTGGAATCCAGCAATTTACTGTCATCACTGCACCTCGATTTTAAAGCAGACACTTCTGAATGTAAGCGATCTAACAGAATCCACCTTTTCTTTTGTATGCTTTCTCTGATGATGAAGGAAAAACACATTTTGTATGCTGTATTTTGCAAAAAATATACTACCATCCAACCCATGTCTAATCATGGAGCACAACTTGAGTTGAAACTAATTCATTTTTACTGAGGGGAAAAACCAGAGTATCTGGAGAAAATTAAACCCTTAATTAGAGCAAGGGGGAGAGTGAGCAACAAACTCAAGTCTTGCAATGCCCCATCTGAAATCAAACCAAGGACCACACACTGCTGAGAGGGGGTCGTCAGGGGGGGTATGGAAACCCCAAAACCACAAACAAAATTGAGAAGAAAAAATCAACAAAAATCGTAAAAATTTCCAAAACCGCAAACCGCATAAAATAATCTGAAGTCAAAAACCAAGGGATGTTGGCTAATTACCCCTTCAAGTTATTGAAATATCTCAATTTTAAGGGGATGGCCCAATCTTGCTGAATTAAAAACTATCATGCAGTTTATTTTTGATTTTATCATTTGTAAATAGATCATATTATCACCGTCTCCACAAGCTTTTAAAAATAAATTTCAACTGAAATACAGCGCAGTAGAAAACACGTGATTCAAGACTTTTACCTTTTCAACTCAGCTAAAATTGAATAAATTTTTTGCCAGTTTGTCCACCCTTTTTCCTTAAATATCTCACTCTTCTGTAATAAAGAGTCATCCTCTCTCTCTTGATCCATTATTGGTTGTCTCTAGTGCAGTCTTTATGTAGAAAACAAATGGATAAGAGACGACAAATATAACCCTTGCCATCCGCCATATTGACCGCGCGCACAAACGGAAGAAACTGGAACTAGGCGGGAAGCAGTTTATAAAGAAAAATACTTATCAAAAAATAGAAAATGATATAAACACGAGAAAATATACATTTTATCTCTGGCGTAATTGAAACCAAAATGATTAGGCCGAGAAAAATAAAAAACTGTTTGAAAGAAATCCCATACTGTGTATTTTACGTATGGGTTTCCTGTGGTAAAGTTCGTGCAACCAGGCCTTCGATTGCCTTAGATTTTCTTGAGATCAACAGTAAAGGATTTTTTCTTAAAATGTGTTAATTTTGTCCTTGTTTATGTAAAGACCAATTCAGAATGTTTGGTGATAAAGCCTTAGAGCTTGTGAAGGAGCTCAAGAGAACAAGTGATGGTACTTTGCCGCCGTATAATGTGAGTTTTTTAGCTTTGAATTTTGCGCGGGAAAATCAAAGAAACAATTTGTTTTGAAAATTTAAAAAAAAATACGACTTGAAATCTCGTAGGAAGATGTTGTTCGACAAGTACTAGAAGAGATGAAAGCTTTATTTGAACAGAACCAAAAAGAAGTGTAAGTTTCATTATATTTTAAACTACATAGCAGGCTGCAAAGGGTCGAATTGATTGCGATGTCTCGCCGATCAAAACTTGTCTTATCCACACAGGGAAGCAAGCTACATGTCAGAGCGCATTTTCATTTCTGTGTAGATCATCGTAAAAAAACAATATTAAAAACATTAAAATATATGATTATTTTTATGTCCATGCCGCTTCACCCATAAGTCACATCTTTCATTGGATGGACAGAACCCTTGGACAGAGTACCCTCTTCCCCCTCACTATCTGTCTGTCTGTCTGTCTGTCAGACCCCTCCCCCTCCCTACCTACAGCTTTCCATCAGTGTCTCAAGCTATTTGAAGCTACATCAAGCTCCACAGATTAGAGGGAAGTTGAAAGAATATTATGTCAAGCCCTAGAGAGGAGGGGGTACTCTAGGCATTTTTTTCAGAAAAGCATAAAAAATGTGTAGAGTGACAAGTGAAAAATATGCAAAAAAATTCACACAAATACGTCCACTTTAAGTCAAATTCTTGATGGTGGGGCTGTGAAAGTAGAGATCAGTTCCCAACATTCCAGTGGTCCTTTCACTGGACCTCTAAATTGATATGTGAAATAGGAATTGCATAATCTTTAATTTATCAGCATTTCCCTCTTGTAAAAATTTTCTACCATGTCAATTGAAGGGTTCACAGTGAAAGTGACCTAAGTGACTTTTGATGATTTTTTTCCAATGGAATAAAATGATATCATTTAGCTTTCCATCCATCAAAAAGTCACTTAGGTCATTTTCACAGGGAACCCTTCATTATTATATGAAGAGTTTTTGTTTTTGATGATGTTTTTCTAGAAATGCCACTGTAGCTGGTGAAGCTGGTCTGTTTTCTGGTGTTCATCTCAGACATGCCAGTCTAGAAAGAAACAAAAGATGTCTTTTAGCTTATTTGTGAGTATATGTGAAGGTTTTATACATGCATCAAGTATATTATGTGGTGATTATGAGGAAGTGATCATTGTACCGAGGTTTCAATAAAGAGTATGTATATATTTTCACATGTAAAATATAAATCCTCACAAGTGTTTTTGTAACAGGTACAATAGACTGACTAGAATAAAAAATTTCCGTTGGGAATTTGGAACGGTTCTTCCTGAAGATGTAAAGTACAACATGTGCGAACAAGAGGTGTAGTATTTAAGCAATTATGCACATGTCTCTGTATGCTGTGATATAAGCACTCTGAAGATGTAGAGCACTTGAGAAACAAGAGAAACACTTGGATTTGCCTTGTGTTCCTAAGCTTGCTTTTCTCTTGTTCTACATCTTCCAGAGTGTTTATATCACAGTACCAAGACATAAGCGATCGTTATATATTTCTTTTATAAAATATTTTCAGAATTTTATTTTCAAGCGTTTTTTGAGCAAGCCATGTCTCTGTCCTCCAATATAAACATGGTAGTCAGCCAATCAGCATGAGCATCATTTCTCAAATATTTTATCAATTAATAATAAATCGTACCAGCATTGGGTTCATTAAGGACTGGGCACCAGGCAAATAATTGAACTAATCAGTCAATTATTGACTGACTTTGCTGGCTTTTGCCAAATAAAATGCACACAACTGACCATGTGAAAGGATGAAGTGGTCATTGTACAAACAATCACTGAACAGCAGTGACTATCTGACCATATTTTGGGTGGCATATTGCTTCACTGCTGGCAGGCTCTCACCTCTGTCACCCAGGTAGTTGTCCAGTTAATTGGTTTCTCCCTTGCCATCCAGTTACTCCAGACTTTCTTCTCCTTGAAAACTGGCTCTTCAATCTTTAGCTCCACTCAGACTGTGTTCAGATGTGAGTCGTATGGCAGCAGCATATGCATCATTTACAGGCATTCAACACCAACATGTTAAGCTACATTCTTGCAAATCGGCATTCAGGCTGCAATATGGATTTACCCATGTTTTTATTAGATTATTATTAGATTATTATTAGATTTATTAGATTTTATTGTTATTATTAGATTTCAATGACTGTGAAATGGCAGTGTGATGGCTTGGTCTGTTTATGGTGGGAGTTTCAAGTAATTTTTAGACATCACAGCACTGACATGGGCACAGCTCAGGGTGCATGCAGTTTGTTTCAGACTCATGCAAAATCTGCCATGTTTATAAGAGGGTGATCATTGTAGAGGATGGTCAGTAGAGAAATGGTCATTATCTACATTGTTTGTTCATAGGTCCAGTGGTTTACTAAATATAATAAATCTCTTGCAAACTACATGAAATCTGTTGGCCTGGATCTTACTCAGGTTAGTTACCTAAGCATGAATGATAAGGTTGTGAGTTGTGATTATAATGGAATTCTTGTGTAATGTATTTATAATTATGATATGACCCGTATTTCCCTCTTAATAAATCCTTCGGAAAAAGTGACATGATCAGGATGTGATGGTGGCTTTGCTCAAGCAAAAACCTGTACGTCCCTGCTTGTTCCCATGTGCTATAATTCTATTTGTATATCAGAATTTTTTAGCACTTTTTTAGCACAGTAAAACCAGGTCATAAAATACTTTTTGACTGAGTTAGGTTGGGCTGGATGGGAAAATATTTGGCTCTTGGTCATAATTATATATAACCTATAGTCAATACACTGATTCGAAATATGGCGGCAAATTTGAATAACTATTGTTTTATACTGACTAGCCTCTCATTCATGTGAAAAATTAATGCTTTTGTGTTTCCATGTGAACACGAGGCTAGTCAGTCCAGAACAATAGTCATTCAAATTTGTCGCCATATTTTGGTCAATAAACTTGTACATATTATGTGAAGCTTACTATTAATAGTTATTTGTGATGTATTTGTGACATAGTCTCTTTCTTTTTTCAGGACACAAAACCTCCAAAATCACTTTACATTGAAGTAAGCAGTGATTACATTTTTAGAACGTTTTTTTATACAGTAGGTGAGGTGGAATACCTGCTGTAACAACTCAGACTATATTTAGTGGAGAAAAGTTATAAAAATGCCTAATAGGGGTGTTAAATAATCAAGGCAAGACAAGGCATATTTTCACAAGCCCAAGACACTTTTTTGTTGATTTCCATTGACAGTTTTCAAAATTCAAAACTCTGAGATGTTTTTTAGTGAAAAATCCAGACTTCGAGACCCTTGAAATTTGACTAAAATTTTGCGAGATTCTGATTTTTCAGGGGCCCACTCTACATCCCTTATAATGTGTAGGAAAAAAGGTGTAATGTAGTGATTTGAACACATTCTTCAGGTGCGTTGTATAGAGGACTATGGAGAATTTGAAGCTGATGATGGAACTGTAGTATTATTAAAGAAGAACAGTCAGGTATATAATATTTACAATACATTTATTTTTTTACATTTTATAGTCTTGGGGGCAGCTGTCAATTGGTACTTTGTCCTGTTACTGCCTCCTGTCTCCTGTCTGCCTCCTGTCTCCTGTTGTATATGTATTTGTCTTTTTCTTTGTGACGAATTTAATAAACATAAACACAAACATTATGGTACATTACTTAACAATAGTTATTACTCGTGCCCAGGCCATATAGGCTGGGAACGAGTTATAAACTGCAAATGTTTTTGTCCCTCTGTTCGTCCTGAGGCACTTCTGATTGGTTAAGAAATGTGGTTATCTATAAGCAAAGTTAACTTGGAACGGATTGCTGGCCAGCGGTTGCTGCTCGCTGCTCAGGCGCGATTGCTGCTTTGCCCTCGTGGTCATTCATTGCTCAGCATTGCTGCTTGCTTGTTGCCTTTGCCCTACCCACCCTCCTCTGGGATTGAAGTATGGTAAGTATAATTTTTCCACTGCTAAGACAGTGTGACAGGTGCCAAGGTTAACCCGTGGCTAGGTTGCCATGATTACCTCTTGCCAGTTGCTAGCATTACTACAGCCTCATTGCAGCTATGGCACCTACCCTCCATAATTATTAAGTAGCGACAAGTTAACGTAAAAAACAATGCCCTTCATTCATCAGTCCTCTAGGAGGTGTTAGCTCCTCGAGGCTGGGGAATAAAGACTTGGGCTATCAAATTCACTTAGGCTGTGTCCATGTACACTCCTTCAGTTGATACAATTTTATATACAATTACATCTCTGTATCTCTTTTTATCCCTTCTATCATGTTATGACATCAACTTCACAATAACTTGTACAGGGGATGGATTAGATTGGCTTGTACACAGCCTTCAAATTATGTTGGCTGTTTGACTCATGTTCAAGACTCTTCTGTCTATTCTTGCAGCATGTTTTCCCTTGTTGACTCCATAAAAGAGCTAATTTATTCTGTACATAGAGCCTATCCAAAACTCCTTTTCAAAATCTAGTTATAGCATTGGAATTAACTTTTTACAGTAAAATCTTTTTTTTTTTTCTTTCTTGCAGCATTTTCTTCCAAGATCGCACTGTGAGCATTTAATACGGCAAGGGGTATTAGAGCATATACTGTAAATAACTACATATTTTACATATTTTTGGTTCTATATTCTTAATCAATCTAAATAGAGTTTAAACAACCACTAAAAGGGTGAAAGCCCCACTTTGCACAGTTATCAAGTACTAATTAAAGAATAAAAACAATTAAATTAGAATAACTTAATGCTAATTTAGTACTATATTTAGCACACTTTTAGTGTCCACTGTGCAGGAAAGTCAGCATTAAAGAAGAAAAAAAACTTTCACTTGTTTTCTTCTTTTCCTCATTTTCTCTTTTATCTTGTTTTATTCTCTTGAATCTATGTGTCCAGAAATAAAAATCCTGAGAAACTGTTTGAAGTTCATGATTCATTGCAATACCTTTGAATTGTGCATGTTATTTTTAATGATTTATTTCTGTGACATCAAATTTTAATCATAATTTTAATCATTCTCAAGAAGTTGGCAGCTTCTGCATTATATCTGTCACGTGACCATGTATGTGTAGAAACCTCAGTGTTTTTCTTTACTTTTGAGAATATTCTGAACATTTTTTGGGATCAATTGTTTTTCCTCCTCCATTGCTATTACTCAACTCAACTGGCAGCTACTATATAAACACACATGCAGCCATGTATCCATATCTATCACATGACAGATACACTTTGTCAGTAAAAGATATTTGAAAACCGCCAAGCTTCTTGAAAATGATAACATGAGAATGCTTCTTGAGAATGATAACATGATCTAAGCTACTTATGGTCCAGGCCTAGAGCAAACTGATTCCATTTGAAAAGTCTGCACTTTTTTCTATTTGTTAGTTCTATTTCTGGTTGACCATGTCCCTTTTTCATGGCTACTTTGAGTTCTTACCCTTTCAATTGCTTGATCTCTTGACTTGCCTCCAGATCTTTCTCAGCAATTTCTTTTTGTGCCCGTTCCAAGTCAGTCTTGAAGGTTGCAGCCAACTGACGAACTTTTACCATGGACTGTTGAACAGTTGGGTTTTCTTCCAGGTAGGCATACAAGTCACGTGTTTCTTTGATTTGCTCCATGTAGGTTCCACATACCTCGTCCAGTGCCACCCATCTCGAGTAGTACTGCACAGCTTTGGTCTTAAAGGCTCTGGACGTCCAAACCTTCATTCGCTTTTCTTGTGGATATTCCATTGCTCTCTCGATCTGGCTTTGCATGTCTTTCTTGGCAAGGGCCTCGCAGTGTTTTTGCATTTGTCTCCAAAACAGCGCAGCGTTCATCATCGGATCGCTGACAGAGATTTCAAAGCACCAACGGAGTTATGCAGCGCATCTATGGCCACGACCACCAGGCTCCTGTCATCCTTGCAGTTCTTGATTCGCTCTGTGAATTCAATGCATTGTTGAATTGCATCTCGCCTGATATCGCGCTGTTTTTGCATCTCTTCTAGATGCTTCCTCTTTTCTTCGTTGGCTTTTTGCATGGCTTCTTTGTAGATGGTGTTATCACCAATTGATGCCATTTTTTCAAGAACCTTTTTGGGATCGAGCGAAGCTGTCGCTATTCCAGCATCAAGAACTTTTCCAAATGTGTCCGATAATTTGTTGAGAAAGCTACTTTGGCTGTCGTATGCTTTGTCTTCTCGTTTTTGAGCCTCGTTGTAGTACTCCTCAGCTTTTTGAGCCGCCTCCATGGCTTGCTTCTGACGCTCCTCCATTTGCATTTTTTTTATTTCAAACTCTTCTTGCTGCTCTTTGATTTGCACCTTCCTGACCTCTTCAACGCCTTTTACTTTCTGCGTGTCTTCTAAAGCATCTATCACATCTTTTGTCGCTGCTTCAAATTCGTCATGCAATTCCTCGGCTGCTTTGGCCATTTGCTCAGCCACGCTAGCCAAAAGAGAAAGTGTTTCCAAAGCCATTTCCTCCAGACCATCCAACAGATATTGATACGTTCCTTGTAGCTCTTGCAGAACATCTCTTGAGGCACCTTTGAAGTTGTGTACAGTCACAGCAGATTTGTCTGCTAACTTGGTAATCTTGTAACCAACGCGCTGCACTTGAATTTGAAGATCAGTATTCCCTGCGACTCCATTGTAAGCCACGCGGATGAAGTTTCCGAGTTTTCCCAGGTCAGCTACAAGAGTTGCAAGATCTAGCTGTCCGAGTAGGTTCTTCTTGGCGTCTCCAACAAGTTTACTACCAGCCTCTGGTATGACAACAATAGAGAAATTTTCACCGCCAATAGTTACGTCTGTTGAAGGATCAGCCATGCTTTCGACTCGGAAGGTGTTCTTTTAATGAACTAGACGCACACGTGCGTTCACTCGTGCCCTGGGAGCCCCTTATAGGAGAGCCGGGCTTCAATGACCGGCCCCATTCGTACCCCGAGCCGTTTCACGCATTCTTCACTTAACCGTAACATAATAAAGACCTTTTTTGACCTTTTCAAAGAATATCTGATTAGTCAATTTGTCTGTCAGCAGCTATTAGTGTTTGCCTACATATATGCAAAAATATACCAGTTTATTCAACTTTTTATTTCACTATATATCTCAATTGTTTGCTGTAAAGACTTCTACAACGACGTTTTTGACACAATAACAAATCGTGTATTTTTTCGTTCATGTTTCGGATGTTTTATCCATTACGTGACCAAAAGCATCAGGTCAAATAGAGCCTTGGTTCCATGAAAATATATAGATATATAAAAATTCAGTATAAAAACCTCTCAAGATCTCTTGAATGCTTGAATGAGAAATATAATTGACTTGCCTCCATATGCGTTTGTTTAGCAACATGTAGGGTGAGAAATTCGTAGATTTCCAGCGCAAAAAAGGAATCACTTCTTTATCGCGTCTCGAGAGCTTCGGTTTCAAGTACTCCGTTGAGAGTTCGATATTTGGTCAAAGTAATGGAGATGAAGCTCAAAATATCAGCCCATTCTGAAGCTCTTATAAGTATATAGGTATACCTGGAGTTAAAAGCTCCAAATTACATTGTTCTACTGCAGGAAAAGCCTGTCTCTGAAAGCTATTTTCTTTGTAGTCGGCCATCTTGCATTCCTAAAGTTCCTGGCTTGCGTTCGCTCAAAGGTGATGAATGAAGGGCATTGTTTTTACGTTCTTAACCAATCAGAAGGCTCTCAGGACGAACAGAGGGGAAAAAAAAAAAAAAAAAACATTCGCAGTTTATAACTCGTTCCCGGTCTAAAGGCCTGGGCACGAGTAATTAAGTTGCCAAATGAGGGTTTTATGCTATTTTTAACTTCCAAGAACGACCTATCAATTAGCGCATTTTTTTTCGCGATTCTCAGAATCGTGCAAGTGTTTTATATGCATTTTGAATCACTGGTGAGAAGAAATAATTCGGGGAAAACAGGAAGTTCTGGCACCTGTGTCATTCAATCAAATCCGCGTCGGTTTGACACTGTCTGACCTTTAATTTAGAATTTTAAAGCTCGATAACTGAAGATAAAAGATAACAAAGAACTCCAGCTGAGTTAGCGGGTCACTAGTCTCCCTCGCAGCCGTGTTTTAATAGTAAGCTGAGCAAAATGCTGGGAATTGAACCAGTGAAAAGGTCAATGTCTGTGCTCAGTGGAATATTAAAATTGAATAGCTTCTTGGAACTGGTTGCGAGAACAATTTTTTTACTGACTAGTAATTATACAGACTTTGATTCAAAGCGCGGAAAAACATTATTTTTAGTAAACTATTTTATCAAGCTGCTCCAAGGTAAATACTGTCAAAACTACAAGTCATAATATAACAAGTCATAATATAACAATTCAAAGGGAAATTTCCCTTGACTACATGCCCGGCCATACCAATCGATAAAAATCGATCATCGGAAACTAATCGAATTAATCGATATTAATCAATATTAATCACTTGATTAGTATTGATTAATATCGGAAATCGATGAAAATCGATACTCACAACCCAAGTTACTCTAATCATATCGATTTTCATCGATTTTCATCGATTTTCATCGATTATCATCGATTATTATCGAATTTCATCGATTTTCATCGATTATCATCGATTATTATCAATTCTTACATTCGCCACGGGTTTGAAACTTGATCTAAAGATTATTGTGAAACACATTCATCAAACTGCTAATACTCTGCTTCATATTCACATCAACTATTCACCATGGATGTGAGCGGCGCTGAGGTTGATGCTGAAGTCGTCGATGTCGTAATTAAAAGTGTTGTGAAGGGATATCACGAGTGCCCTTTTCAAGTTTTCAAGTGGAAGTCGGCGAAATATTCACGGTGTCAAAAAAGCATGGAGAGAAAGGGAGGGCTTTCAAAGTTCATGATGTTAGAAGGCAACTTGGCCATCTTGAGCGTACTGAGTGTCCAATCAGCTTATGAACGGCAGCAATTAAGTACATGAAAAATACGCCGGTATGGAATGTGCATCAACGTCAATAGTTCTAATTTGAATTATAAACGAGAGAGACTACAATAAAATGTGTTTTGTTATTGTGCAGTGTTTCTTCTGTGGTTGTTTTACAGCCGGAATAATACATTTTAAAAATCGATATTAATCGATGAAAATCGATAATTATCGTTGAAAATCGATGATAATCGATAATAATCGATACTCACACATTTCTGAGTTATCGATTTTCATCGATTTCCGATATTAATCGATTGATTAATATTGATTATTATCGATTTTTATCGATTATCGGAATTATCGATTGGTATGGCCGGGCTACATGGTAACAGCAACACTCAATTGACTAAAAGATCAATGAACAATAGATTCGAGTTAATTGACGGTCTTTTTTCCCGGAATACAGTAAAAACCCGCATATAAGAACCACTGTTTTTCGAGGTTAGGCTAAAGTGGTTCTTATGTAATTGGTATTTAGTGAGAATTTAGGCTAAGGTGGTTCTTAACTGGTTCTTATATACAAGGCAAAAACAATATGTATATTTATATGTTTGTATTGTATATGTATAAAAAAAACTCATTTGCTTATTATTATTGAGTACAAATAATAACATATTGTATTGTATATACATCACCTAAAACATTTGTAAAGCATTTATCTTGTAAAAATTTGGTCATTCATGCAGCCTGAACTTATAATTTTTTCACCATTTACAAAACAAACAAAAAAGAACATAAATCCAAATCAATGTTGAAAACTTTTATATAAGAACCAGTCTAATTTCTTAGGCTAAAGTGGTTCTTATTTAACAGATGCTTAAAAAGCAAATTTTAGCCTAGTGGTTCTTAATCCACTGGTTCTTATACGCGGGTTTTTACTGTATGGTTACGATTTTAGATAAAGGAATTCAGACGGGTTTTTTATCAAGACAATACAAATCCGCATTTCTCGATCCAGCTAAGGGGAAATTTCCTCAAATTTTATCGTCAACAACAACGACAAAGCATATCATTAGCGCAGCGTGCACTATTCTGTCAATTCGAAGAACCTGAAAATTAATGTTCTTGTTGTTTTGCGGCCTAGTTCCAAGAACCAACCAACCAAAATGATTTTTTTTTCATTCTAAAATCTAGTTATAGCATTCGAATGAACTTTTTTACAGTAAAATCTCTTTTTTTCTTTCTTGCAGCATTTTCTTCCCAGATCGCACTGTGAGCATTTAATACGGCAAGGGGTATTGGAGCATATACTATGAATAATTACATATTTTCCATATTTTTGGGTTCTATATTCTTAATCAATCTAAATAGAGTTTAAACAAACACTAAAAGTGTGAAACCCCCACTTTGCACAGTTATCAAGTACTAAATAGCATTAGTTAAAGAATAAAAACAATTCAATTATAGAGTGCACACACTAAATCCGTGAAACATAAATAATACAAAATAGTGCTAAATTATGGTAATTCCTTTGTTTCCTATTGTCTAATCAACACTATTTAGTAGTAAATAGTAGTGTTTGTTTCACGGATTAGAGTGATTTTCACCGGACTGTGAAATAGTAACTAGCTAATAGACACTAATAGATTCTGCACCCATTGTTTTCTTTTGTTGCAATACAACTATTAGACACTATTACTGAAACACTGACTATTAGTAATTGTTTCACAGTCCGATGAAAATCACTCTAAGTGCATGCACTCTAGCACAACTTAATGCTAATTTAGTATAATATTTAGCACACTTTTAGTGTCCATTGCGCAGGGAAGTCAGCATTAAAAAAGAAAACTGTCATTTGTTTTTTTCTGTTCCTACTCATCCAAATTGTCTCTTTTGTCTCTTTTTTATATTGTCTTTAGTCTCTGTGTCCAGAATTAAATTAATTATCCTGAGAAAGCGTTGGAAGTCCATGATTCAATGCAATACTTTGAATTATGTATTTATTGTTTTCAGTCTTGATGTTATTTTTTAAAGATTTATTTCTTTGACATCAGATTTTAATATACTTATTCTCAAGAAGTTGGCAGCTTCTGCATTATATCAGTCACGTGACCATGTATATACTACAGTGTAGAAACCCAGTGTTTTTCTTTACTTTTGAGAATATTCTGAGCAATTTGTGGGATCCGAATTGTTTTTCCTCCTCCATTGCTATTACTCAACTCAACTGGCAGCTACTACATAAAACAAACATGCAGCCATAAATCCATATCTATCACATAGCAGATATACTTTGTCAGTAAAAGATATTTGAAAACCGCCAAGCTTCTTGAAAATGATAACATGAGAATGCTTCTTGAGAATGATAACATGATATCTAAGCTACTTATGGTCCAGGCCTATAGCAAACTGATTCCATTTGAAAAGTCTGCACGTTATTTCTATTTGTTAGTTCTATTTCTGGTTGACCATGTCCCTTTTTCATGGCTACTTTGAGTTCTTACCCTTTCAATTGCTTGATCTCTTGACTTGCCTCCAGATCTTTTTCAGCTATTTCTTTTTGTGCCCGTTCCAAGTCAGTCTTGAAGGTTGCAGCCAACTGACGAACTTTTACCATGGACTGTTCAACAGTTGGGTTTTCTTCCAGATAGGCATACAAGTCACCACGTGTTTCCTTGATTTGCTCCATGTAGGTTCCACATACCTCGTCCAGTGCCACCCATCTCGAGTAATACTGCACAGCTTTGGTCTTAAAGGCTCTGGACGTCCAAACCTTCATTCGCTTTTCCTCTGGATATTCCATTGCTCTCTCGATCTGGCTTTGCATGTCTTTCTTGGCAAGGGCCTCGCAGTGTTTTTGCATTTGTCTCCAAAACAGCGCAGCGTTCATCATGATCGCTGACAGAGATTTCAAAGCACCAACGGAGTTATGCAGCGCATCTATGGCCACGACAGCCAGGCTCCTGTCATCCTTGCAGTTCTTGATTCGCTCTGTGAATTCAATGCATTGTTGAATTGCATCTCGCCTGATGTCGCGCTGTTTTTGCATCTCTTCTAGATGCTTCCTCTTTTCTTCGTTGGCTTTTTCCATGGCTGCTTTGTAGATGGTGTTATCACCAATTGATGCCATTTTTTCAAAAACCTTTTTGGGATCGAGGGAAGCTGCCGCTACTCCAGCATCAAGAACTTTTCCAAATGTGTCCGATAATTTGTTGAGAAAGCTACTTTGGCTGTCGTACGCTTTGTCTTCTCGTTTTTGAGCCTCGTTGTAGTACTCCTCAGCTTTTTGAGCCGCCTCCATGGCTTGCTTCTGAAGCTCCTCCACTTGCTTTTTTTTCGTTTCAAACTCTTCTTGCTGCTTTTTGATTTGCACCTTCCTATCCTCTTCAACGCCTTTTGCTTTCTGCGTGTCTTCTAAAGCATCTATCACATCTTTTGTCGCTGCTTCAAATTCGTCATGCAATTCCTCGGCTGCTTTGGCCATTTGCTCAGCCACGCTAGCCAAAAGAGAAAGTGTTTCCAAAGCCATTTCCTCCAGACCATCCAACAGATATTGATAAGTTCCTTGTAGCTCTTGCAGAACATCTCTTGAGGCACCTTTGAAGTTGTGTACAGTCACAGCAGATTTGTCTGCTAGCTTGGTAATCTTGTAACCAACGCGCTGCACTTTGATTTGAAGATCAGTATTCCCTGCGACTCCATTGTAAGCCACGCGGATGAAGTTTCCGAGTTTTCCCAGGTCATCTACAAGAGTTGCAAGATCTAGCTGTCCGAGTAGGTTCTTCTTGGCGTCTCCAACAAGTTTACTACCAGCCTCTGGTATGGCAACAATAGAGAAATTTTCACCGCCAATAGTTACGTCTGTTGAAGGATCAGCCATGCTTTCGACTCGGAAGGTGTTCCACTCAGTCGTCGAATGAGAGTTTTAAAGCTTTTTTATGCTACTTTTCAGTTCCAAGAACCAGAGGTACAACGACCAATCAAATCGCCTCCTTATAATTAACGCATTTCTATTTTTGCATTCTCAGAATCGTGTTAATCGACGTTTTTATGCATTTTAAATCCTTGGTGAGATGAAATAATTCCGGGAAATTAGGAAGTTATGATACCTGTTTAATCCAATCAAATCCGTTGGTTTTGAAAGTGCTTGACCTTTAATTTTCAGTTTCTGCGAATTGACAGAATTAGTGCACGCTGCGATGTATGCTTTGTCGTTTTAAAAAATCCCCGTTTCTTTCACCTTGTTGTCGTCTATTCTATTGCAATTGTTTTTGTTCATATAACGAGAAAATTTGAGAAAATTTCCCCTAGATCAAGAAATGCGGATTTGTTAACTGTCTTGCCGGATTAAAAAAACGTCTAAATAGCCTTACCTGAAATTAACCGTAACAGAAATCAAAAAGACGTTCAACTCGAATCTCTGTTATTCACTGATCTTTTAGTCAATTAAGTGAGGGTGTCACAAGTCAAGAGAAATTTCTGTTGTATTTATAGCCTGTTTTATCGTCAGTCTCTTCTATTACGTACAATTGTTTTTGCTAGCATGACGAGGTAATTTCTTCCGGGTCGAGAAATGCAGATTATTTTTACGGATTGTTAAGTGTCTTGATAAAAATGTCTGAATGGCTTCATCTAAAAACCTACGTTACCCATATTACGGGAAAAAGACGGTCAACTCGGATCGATTATTCATTGATCTTTTACTAGTCAATTGAGTTTGGCTGTTACCAGTCAAGGGGAATTTCCCTTCGAATTATGCCGGTATCATGACTCTCCGTTTGGGTAGTATTTAGCTTGGGAGAGCTTGATAAAGTAGTTGAAAATGGTTTTAATTCAGCGCTTTGAATTAAACGCTTTGCATTTAATTAAAGAAATTGTTGTTGCAGCCAGTTCCAAGAAGCTATTCAATTTTAATATTCCACTAAGCACAGACCTATTCGTGGCACCCACCTCGCGAATCACAGATCCAAGTGCTTTAATTTCTAGAGTGTTGCGAGAAAATATGAATCGATTCTTGAATCGAAATTCAGAATCATCATTTACAATATCAAAGGTCAAAAGTTTAGTCTATGCTGCGTTGGCTGGATTATACATAATGATCAGTTCTTGGAACTAGGCCGCAAAACAACAAGAACAAGACCAAATTAAACAACAAGAACAAGGCCAAATTTACATGCATTTCTTTAGATCAACAAGCAAGACGTTTTGTAAAACTGAAGCAATAGTTAATATAAGGAAATTTCCCTTGAAAGAACAGGAACAGGCAACGGTACCTGTTCTAAAAAAAACTGTTATTGAAGCACCTGGGAACTGACAAAGGATCGAAACAGCTGCGGGTCACATAAGCTCAGCAAAATCAGTCATTCTATATCAATGTTCTTGTTGTTTTGCGGCCTAGTTCCAAGAACTGAAAATCATTATGTTTTGTATCGGGACAGGGATCCCGATACAAAAAACGGCTGCAAAGGAGACTACCAGTTCCTAGAACTACAGGAAATTACATACTCAACAGGGTTTTGTCGAAGCTGTAACGCAGGATAGATTAAACCTTGAATGACCTTTGATATTGTAAATAACGATTCAGAATTTCGATTCCAAGAATCGCGGATTCATATTTTCTCGCAACACTCTAGAGTCAGAGCACTTCGATCTGTGATTCGCAAGGTGGATGCCGTGTCGATGTAGTTGTCTGCTTGGCGTTTTATTGCGTGGTACCATAAGCCAATTTAATTGGTATCAATCCAATTCCAAGACAAGCACTGAATCCGAATTTGAGGCTTCAAAATGGCAGTCGCTAATTTTAGTTCGTCTACTTGTTTTGACGCAGTAAGCAATGCCTGTGTTGCTGTAGAACGAGGGAATGCTAAACAAGCAGCCGTTCTTTTCCATTCCATTGAAAGCGACGCCAAGTTACTTCAGAGAGAATCCAAAAAATACTGTCAGAGACTGAAGCAGTTTGAAATCCAAAAAGAAGACCAAATTGAAGACCTCACGTCCGAAATAAATGATTTGTACCAAAAAGAAAAGAACATGGAAGTACAAGAGAGGAATTTAAAAACAAGGAGAGCAGGATTAGAAGCTCAGATAGAGTCGGAGCAGCATGAAGTCGAAGAAGCAGAAAGAAGGTACCAAAGAGCAAGAAATGAGCGGGACGAAGCAGCAGAAAAGTCCGACATAGCCAGAACGTGGTGGTGGGTTCCCGGCTGGGGCTGGTACAAAGGAATTGAAGAACTTATTGTAGACAATAAGGGCAGGGCGAGGGATGCTGAACGAGATATGAATCGCCATCGCAGCGACATCAATGATTCACAACGAAACATTAGATGTACTAATGAAGAAATAAGCAAGGTAAAAACTGATCGAGTTTTAAGAATTAAAGCCCTTAATTTCATACGAGCATGAATGCATAACACGTCTTACTTGCGCACAATACTACAGTTTCATCGTGCACTTCAACCCTCGGAATAGAGTGGTTTTCGTATGAGCGGGAACACTGTACGGTTACGATACGATACGGCTACAGCAGGAATTTCGAATGTCTATACAGAAACTATGATACTGGTACAGTTACGATATGGTACGGTAAGTTTCCCTCATACGAAAACCACTCTATTGTGCACGCACAGCGCGAGGTACTGACCATTAATGTTGCATGCGCGAACTGGTGACAAAGTCGCGTGCGTCCGCGCTCATTCAGTATGGTTTACACTGGATACCTTTACAAAGGATGACATTTTTGATGTAAACGGCACTGTTCTGACTTGAATTGGTTATAAAGCCAATACAAATCAGAACAGTTCTGCGGATATCCAAAATTTTATCACTTTTCTCATCAAAAAGTAGAGTCATCCTTGCCATAAATTGGCCTTGTTTTGCCAGTTTTTGGTCCATGTGTAACTCGGACTTTAGTGAATGTTCATTGATTTTATTATAGGTGCACTATGACATAAATAGCTGCCATATAAAAACAAAGAGTCTCAAGGAAAAAAGAAAGGTCTTCCATGAGAAACTAGGTAGTATCAGAAGCATGACCACGTTTTTAATGGAAGCGACCACATTTTGGGAACAAATTGGTTGTCTTTCTGACAGCGCTTCATTGAAATCTGGTAATCTGGAGAAAATCATGAACATTGCCTCCAAGAAAAATAACTTGAAGATATTGACAAGTAGTGGAACTAAGACGTTGGTTGGGTCTTTTAAAGACTGTTGGTTGGAAATAGAGGACATTATGAGATCGGAAAGCATTGTGTTTGCAATGGAAAAGCTGGAAGAACATTACCCGTGCTCATCCCTCCAATGCTTCATGGATCTTGAGTTTAATTTTTTGCCTTTTCTTGCTTTGCTGTTCTTTATTTTGCTTGTTCTTCAGTACGCATTTTCATCATTCTATCGTATTATTATATTTTTTTTATTGATATCGTTTTTATCGTATTTTTACCCGCGCTCATCCCTCCAATGGATCATGGATCTTGAGTTGAAATTTTTGCCTTTTCTTGCAAGTCTTGCTTTGCTGTTCTTTATTTTGCTTGTTCTTCATTACGTATTTTCATCATTCTATCGTATTATCATATTCTTTTTATTGATATCGTTTTTCCTTTACACTAGATTATAGATTTTGTGGCTGTTTCTTTAGTACGTGTTCTACCGTTTCTGCTTCGAGTCTGAGGGGCTGTTCATATGGAGGCGAGCCAACCCGGTAAGAGGGCTGACTTCTTTTGTTCTCTGGCCCCCAAGGAAAAGAAAGCAAGATGAATTCAGCCCGTTTACCATATAAACAGCTCCTGGGTGTCTTTAGTCCTATTCACATTGATTTATTTAATTGCTGCCTTATTTTCCTTTCTTTATAGCTAATCTCACATTTTTGATTATTGTCTTTTCATAAGATTTGCCAAGTTCTCTCATTCTAATGCATTTTTAAGGCTTTTCGATCCTTTTTTCCTTCTCTTTAGGGTTGAGTTTTAAACAACTGAAATACCGTTATCTGTTCAGTTGCTTTAGATTTAAGGTTTTGTTCAAATCAAATATATATATGCGCGAGAAGAAACTTCTCAACGAGAGAAAGCGCGCACAAATTAAAGAAAGTTATGCATATGTCTAAATAATGGAAAAAGAATTATGTATTGGCGGATCCAGGGGGTTCTGTTTCTTAAACCCAGCTGTGTATAATACTCTATTGTTTGATGGATGTTTGACGAAAAAAAGGCTTAATACCTTTGAGGGGGGGGGGGGAATTCCGTGGATCCCTTCGACCCCCCTGGATCCGCCACTGTTATGTAGACATATTAAAATTTGTAACTGATTGCTCAGAAGACATTTTTATTACATTCTGAGCTATATGAACAAAAAAGCTTTCACTTTGTTTTCTGAGTTGCTCGGATATAATCTATGTGATATAATTTTCATCGTAAATGTACCCGGGAAATGTACATACACATACAAAGCTAAATGTACAGGATGATGAATACAATGAAATTGTTACCGACATTTAGGCCCTTGTATTAACAATTTGTTTAAGTTTCAAGCTGTAAGACTTGCTTGTTGATCTAAAGAAATCTAAAATTTGGCTTTAAAATTCTATCATTTATATTGAGTGATTTTCATTTGACCGTGAAAGATTAGTCAAACTAAAAGTCGGCAGTAGACTCTAAAGCCATAGTTGTTTTCTTTTGTTTCTTATCAACTACTACAAACTAAATAGTCATTTTTCTTTCACGGTCAAATGAAAATCACTCTAATGTTGTTGTTGTTGTTGTTGTTGTTGTTGTTATTGTTGTGGGCCTACTTCCAAGATGAATAATGATTCTAAATTTCGATTCCAAGAATCGATTCATGATTTTCTTGCAACACTCTGTCAAGGTTTGTGACTCGAGAGGTGCCGTATCGGTATAGTTGTTTGCTTGGCGTTGTATTGCGTGTTGAATAAGCCAATTTAATTGCAATCCCGCGTTCGGGGAAGCAGGCAAGAAATGAAATGAAAAAACAGTAAACAGGACAATTATTACACAGAGAAAACATTACAAGATTATTACTTAGACAAGAAAGAAATGGACCTAAAGTTATAAATCCATTTCGATTGAGTGTCTACTGACTCTTTGAATTTTTGTGACTCGTATAGTGACAGCAAAGCAATAATTGATTCTGCGGTTGCTATGTAGAGCTCACATAATGCAACAACGTCCGTCGAACATGAATCCGGGTCGGAAAACAATAGAGACGCCCCCTCCCTCCAGGGCACTGCATTGACATTTGTTATCGATGTTCACTTTATTGGGAAATCTCCGCCCCCCCCCCCCCCCCCCCCCCTCTCTCTCTCTCTCTCCGGCCCAATGTTGCATCCATTGGGAAATTCCCCTCTTTGTATCTGCTCCTAACTTTGTGGGAGAATTCCCCTCCATTAATTTTGGTTTCGTGTTTTTGACACTGAGCTACCTTTTCGTTTTCAGGTTTTACGAATTGACAGAATCGTGTACACTGCGATAATGATACCGTCGGAAACCTTTATCTTCATCTTATCGAAAACCGGCTGTCTGGGAAAACACCGGCTCTACACTGACCTCTATATTTCACTGGTTTAATTCCCAGAATTTTGCTAAGATTAGATGACCCGCTGTTGCGTGCCTGGAGTTCTTTGAAGGGAAATAACAATAACAACAACAAGTTGTTTCAATTTCAATTTCCAAGACTTGCTTGTTGATCTAAAGAAATGCAAGTTGTCCTTAAAACTCTATGTTTAATGTTCTTGTTGTTTTGCGGCGTAGTTCCAAGAACTGCATGAATCATTATGTATAATCCAACCAGCCAACTAACCAAAATGATCTTTTTAGTTCGATTTCTAGATCCGCAGGAAATTCCATTGGGATTTCAGTTTCCACAGTCTCAAAAATGAAGTAACTCACCTGGTTTTTGTTCGGCTTTCACACAGGATACTAGCCGGACTGTGAAACCGTGAATGACCTTTGATATTGTAAATAGCTATTACGAATTTCGATTCCAAGAATCGATTGATATTTTTTCGCAACACTCTAGTTATTTGGTATCAATCCAATCCGAAGGAAAGGACAGACTCAGTAACAGTCTAGAGTCAGAGCACTTCGATCTGTGATTCACGAGGTGGGTGCCTTGTCGGTGTAGTTGTCTGCTCTCGGCGTTTTATTGCGTGGTACCATAAGCCAATTTAATTGGTATCAATCCAATCCCAAGACAAGGACAGACTGCTCTGAATTCGAGGCTTCAAAATGGCAGTCGATAGGTTTAGGTCGTCTACTTGTTTTGACGCAGTAAGCAATGCCTGTGTTGCTGTAGAACGAGGGAATGCTAAACAAGCAGCCGTTCTTTTCCATTCCGTTGGAAGCGACGCCAAGTTACTTCAGAGAGAGTCCCAAAAATACTGTCAGGCACTTGAGCAGTTTGAAATCCAACAAGAAAACCAAATTGAAGAGCTCACGGCCGAAATAAACGATTTGTACCAGAAAGAAAAGAACTTGGAAGTACAAGAGAGGAATTTGAAAACAAAGAGAGCAGGATTAGAAGTTCGGATAGAGTCGGAGCAGCGTGAAGTTGAAGAAGCAGAAAGAAGGTACCAAAGAGCAAGAAATGAGCGGGACGAAGCAGCAGAGAAGTACGACAGAGCCAAAACGTGGTGGTGGGTTCCTGTCTGGGGCTGGTACATAGGAATTGAAGAACTTATTGAAGACAATGAGGGCAAGGCGAGGGATGCTCAACGAGATATGAATCGCCATCGCAGCGACATCAATGATTCGCAACGAAACATCAGATATACAAATGAAGAAATAAGCAAGGTAAAAATCGAACGTTCAAAAGTCACTATATAATCTCCAGTAAAACAATACAGATAATAATCTTGGGCTACTTGTGCACAACCATCTTGTTGCGCGTCCCTCCCCCCTCCCTCCCCACCCCGTTTGCAAAAAGTTACCATGCAGGCTGTGTTGCGCGCGCGTCATACCCGCTTGTCAGTATTGTTCTAGTTACTGAATGCATGTTCACTGATTTCATTATAGGTGTATGATGACATCTATAGCTGCCATATAAAAACAAAGAGCCTCAAGGAAAAAAGAAACATCCTCCATGAGCAGCTTGGCAGTATCAAAAGCATGATCACATTTTTATTGGAAGCGACCACATTTTGGGAACAAATTGGTTGTCTTTCTGACAACGCTTCCATGAAATCTGGTCAACTGGAGAAAATCATGAAGATCGCCTCCAAGAAAAATACCTTGAAGATACTGAAAAGTGGTGGTACTAAGACGTTGATGGGGTCTTTTAAAGTCTGTTGGTTGGAAATAGAGGACATGATGAGATCGGATGACGTCGTATTTGCTATGGAATACCTCTCGCTCGAGTAAATAGCATCGCTGAAAAGGAAAAGAGTTTTGTGATAGCAAAGCTTGTAACTGATCGAGTGCTCAGAAGACACATTGTTTTTCAACCAGTGAACTATATGTAATGCATAAAGAACGAGAGAGCGTGTTAGTATATGGATAAATAAAGCCGCATCTACACGAACAAGTTTTCCTTGACAAAGAATACAATACAATGCAATGCAATGCAATGCAATGCAATGCAATGCAATGCAATGCAATGCAATGCAATGCAATGCAATGCAATGCAATGCAATGCAATGCAATGCAATGCAATGCAATGCAATGCAATACAATGCAATGCAATGCAATACAATGCAATACAATACAATACAATACAATACAATACAATGCAATGCAATGCAATGCAATACAATACAATACAATACAATGCAATGCAATGCAATGCAATGCAATGCAATGCAATACAATACAATACAATACAATGCAATGCAATGCAATGCAATGCAATACAATACAATACAATACAATACAATGCAATGCAATGCAATGCAATGCAATGCAATGCAATGCAATGCAATACAATACAATACAATACAATACAATACAATGCAATGCAATGCAATGCAATGCAATGCAATACAATACAATACAATACAATACAATACAATGCAATGCAATGCAATGCAATACAATACAATACAATACAATACAATACAATGCAATGCAATGCAATGCAATGCAATGCAATGCAATGCAATGCAATGCAATACAATACAATACAATACAATACAATACAATACAATACAATGCAATGCAATGCAATGCAATGCAATGCAATGCAATGCAATACAATACAATACAATACAATGCAATGCAATGCAATGCAATACAATACAATACAATACAATACAATACAATACAATACAATACAATACAATGCAATGCAATGCAATGCAATGCAATGCAATACAATACAATACAATACAATACAATACAATACAATGCAATGCAATGCAATGCAATGCAATACAATACAATACAATACAATACAATACAATATGTGTTTATTTAGTACCACATTTCAGACATTTGAGAGTTTTGTTCCCCGTCCAGTTTGTTGGGAATCTTACTCGATTCTGTCTCCATTGGAAAATTCCCCCCTTTTTATCCCCTCCTAATCTTTCGGGAATTCCCCTCCTTCAATTCTATGGTTTTAGTCGAGGTTCTTTGTAATGCCTCATTAAAATCTCTTAAAATCTTTATAATCTTTTCGCCAAAAGGAATAAAATCTTTCAGTTCCAAAAATTATAGTGAGATACGGTTAAGAATGTTGAAGATTAATAGGCCATATGCACTAACAGGTCACGTGATGCTATCTCCCCTAAATCAAGCAGTACCGTCAATCTGGATATGAACGCCAGGGCGCTCTTGGTCGGTATTCCTGTGGTACTAAGTTAAGTAAGCGCATGCGCAGCTGCGTATAATTCAAAATAAATGGCGCCTTGGTCGAACTTGATTGTATTTCATAGTTCATAAAACGCGTTTTACCTTCTTGTCTACTGAATATGAGCGAAGAAGACGACTTAGCTTTTGCTATGTTCCTCCAAGAACAATTTGATAACGAGAACAAGGACATCAGAACACAGAAAGACTCAAAAGGCCCATCGTCTTTGGTGGACGAAGCATGGGAAATGATTGATCCAAATCCAGACGTTCGACAGCTATTTCTAGAGTTTAATGATGAATATTTTGATGGTTTGTTAGGGGGGGTTGAAGTACGATGGAGCCCAAGAATGACACTGTAAGTATTACATAACGACTTTTACCGGAAAAACTTCAAGTCCCTGGTCCCTTGTTAATTTTTGATAACTTAAGCTTACGTTTTACATCATTGATAAGTCATCTGGAAAGAAAATATCAAACCTTACCATGGTAAAGTTAAACCATTATCAGTCACTATGTGGCTTTCTGATCAATAGCTTTGCAGTTTGACTGACCTCTGTTATGATTCTCCAACCCTGCTCCAACATGGCCTACTCTGGCCTCAAATGTTATTAGGGAACGGACATTATTACAGGGGGGTGGGGGGTGGGGGGTGGGGGGGACAAATAGATTGGGGGGGGGAGGCACAGACTTTTACACTCACTCTATAAGAATGTTATGTGTGTATGTATGTAGAAAGGGGTGAGGGGCCATCAAAAATTGAGCAGTTACCTTTTTCATTTGCGCCAGTCCCCCCTCCTCCGTTTAAATAATGACCAGTCCCTTAGGGCTGGACGGCAAAACTTCATTCCTACCTCAATGATTGGATGGTTCAGATAATATTGTCATCATCACCAACCAGTATCATTATGATTAGCATTTGGTTATTTGCTTCCGTAAACACACACACACAAAAGAGAGAGAGAGAGAGAGAGAGAGAGAAAGAAAGGGAGGGAGGGAGGGAGGGAGGGAGGGAGAAAGAAAGTACCTAAAAACCTACCAAACTATACAATTTTAGATATTTCTAGTAGCTAATTTGATCCATGATGGCATCAAATAACCAAAATCTAACTGACTATGACTATATATGACTATGACTGACTGTGGTAATACTAGCAAATGTTTGTATTATCAGATGTGCAGGGCTGTGTTGCTATGAAGGACGAGGTGGTCTGTGTTCTATTAGACTTAGTGAACCATTACTGAAGCTAAGACCCAGAAAGGATTTGGTCGAGACATTACTGGTAAACATTACTGTATTTCTCATTCATTTCTTGATATGCATGTATTTCTTCTCTCAAATGAGGAGTTGTATGACATCTCCTCTACTCTAACATTCATTTCTTTTATTTTCTATTTTCTTCAGCATGAGATGATACATGCTTTGTTATTTGTCACCCAAAATAACAAGGTAAAGATTTTATTAAGTCTTGTTTTTAAACTGCAATTACACGGTAATTCAGAAGACTTGATTTTGCCTGTAATGAAGTATGATCGATTTTGTTTCAGGATCACGATGGCCATGGACCAGAGTTTCATAAACACATGTATAGAATCAACAAGCAAGCTGGGACCAATATATCAGTAAGTACTTGGAGTTCATATTTTTATATAGCATTTTCTTTGCTTAAGACAGGATCAGCTGTTCACAGTCTCCACATTACAGTACACCTTAACAACAACTTAGTCACCTTGGCAACCACTTATTGACTTCATAGCAACCACTTATCCACACCATAGCAACCACTTATCCACACCATAGCAACCACTTACCCACATCATAGTAACCACTTACCCACACCATAGCAACCACTTACCCACACCATAGCAACCACTTACCCACACCATAGCAACCACTTACCCACACCATAGCAACCACTTACCCACACCATAGCAACCACTTACCCACACCATAGCAACCACTTACTGATACCTTACCACCCAATAACTACCAATTAAAACCAGCCTAAGCCTATATACACTTCTACAAACAATAATGCATGTTTTTGTTGCATATTTTAGGTATACCATAACTTTCATGATGAGGTATGTATAATATTAGGTACATTAATAATAAAAAAAATATCTAATTTCATAATTTCAAGAAAATTTGTTTTTATTTGAACCCTGATGCTTGATTGAAAAAATTGTTGAATTTACTATTAGTATTTGCTAGATGTTCAACAAAACAACTCTGTCAATATATGAGTAAGAGATTTATTGCACCCCCCTTTTACCCCTCCCATGCAATGTTAGTCAAAATAATGTTGGTAGATAGGTCGCATATGGAATTGTTGCTCAACGTTGCTTAAGGGGAAGAGGAAGGACCAGAACAAATTAGGCATGCACACAAAATTAATTTGGAGTTTCTGTTCTAACCAAATACATTGTAATATAAAAAGCATAATTCAAGTTATTACTTTTTTCAAGGTAAATGTCTATAGACAGCATTGGTGGAAGTGTAATGGACCCTGTCAGAAATGGCCACCATTTTATGGTGTTGTTAAGAGAGCCATGAACAGAGCACCAGCACCAAGAGATACATGGTGGGATGATCACAAACGAAAATGTGGAGGAGAATTCACAAAAGTTAGAGAACCTGAAAACTATGGCAAACGAAAAACAAAGAATAAATCTCAAGGAAAGAGTTCTGAATCTGCAAAAGGAAAAGAAAAAGGGAAAGGGAATATTTTAGGTTCAAATTCTGGAAATCCAAGTCTTCCTTCATTTTTTGAGAAGATGAAGAAGAGTCAAAGTTCTAATAATTCTAATGACTTAAAGAATGGAAGGGTTGATTGTGATGAAAATATAACTAATAATAGTGACAGTAGTGATGAAAATTTGGAACATTTACCAAAGAAATTAAAAATGGATGATTCTATGCTGCCTGGATTTACACCATTTTCTGGTCAAGGTCATGTCTTGGGGAATTCAAAACCTGGACACAAGGATAACTTAAAAGGGAAAAAGAATAATTTGGTTAAAAATCCACTTATATCACAAACTGCAAATAATAACCTTCCAAGTACATCAACACAATCCAACTCAAGCAAACATTTGAGAAAAGACTCCACTGCAACATCGGAAGGTCTTAAAAAGAAGGCCTCTGGACAAATATCAAGCTACACTATCATTGATGCCTTTAACAAAAGCAGAGATACTTGTAGCCAAGAAACTAGTTGTTCACCAGATGGGTCTAAGAGCAAGCCAATCATTTTATGTGATGAATCATCATCATCATCATTATCATCAAATGATGTGACGTGCCCTGCATGTAAGTCGGCTGTACCATTATCTTTGATTAATAATCATCTTGATACATGCTTGACAGCCATGTAATATGATAACAAAAAAGTATCATACTTCCTTGTGTCTCCTTTTTCAACTTTTTGGAGTATATTTTGTGAAAAACAAGAACTAGTTGAGTGAAAGAACACTATTTTTTATATCAACTACTAATATGATTATATTGTTGAAATTTCAAATGTAATGCACATATAGATTAAATCAAAATGTATATTATAGAATTTTATTTAACTTGGTTTACTCTACCATTTGTTGTATGTTCATACAACGAATCAAAATATGGCAGTAAATTTGAAAAACTGATGAGCCTCTCATTCCCAATTCATGTGAAAATGCTTTTGTGTTTCCACGTGAACACAAGGCTAGTCACTCCTAGTCACTCCAGAACAATAGTTATTCAAATTTGCCACCATATTTCGATTCGGTCAAAAGGTTTGTACTTATGTATGAGTCATGGGTGATTTTTGAAATAATTCCAATATTATTTTTGTAATAAAGATCATAATATGATGCAATATTTTTTTTATTAATTTACTGCGAATAGTAGAGGTTCTCCTTTCAAGCCAGCCATCAGGTTTTCCATTGCTGTGGTGACCATCTTCTCTCTAGCATCATCTGTAGCTGTACCAATGTGTGGTGTTATAATCACATTTGGTAGACTAAGTAATGGATGATTCCTTGGTAGAGGTTCGGGTGTGGTCACATCAAGGGCTGCAGCATGTATTTGACCAGTCTGTAGAGCTTTGACCAAATCATCTTGATTGATGAGTCCACCTCTAGCAATGTTGATCAAAGAGGCTGATTTCTTCATATGTGCTATCTCAGTTGCACTAATCATGTTTTGTGTTTGTGGTGTGAGGGGGGTGCAGAGAACTACAAAGTCTGCTTGTTTAAGAAGATCTGTTAAAGTGTGGCAATACTGGACACCTGATGAGCGCAAAGGAGATTAAAATTTAAAATATAGGGCAAAAATTAGGCAACTAATAATAATAATAATAATAATACTAATGTACTTAGTGCGCATTTAACATGGCTCAATGCGCTTACATATGTGTATAAATGAAAGTAATTAATCCGTAGATAAATAAATTGTGCTAAATTTCATGAATAAAACCTAGGTTCATTAAAATGTTTACATGTCTGAGGTACTGATGATATAATTTATCTAGAGATAGGTAGAATGATAGAAAGTAGACTCAACAAAGACCCAAAGGGACTTCCCAATGCCAAACAATCCAGTATTTCAGGGTACCACTCCAGTATTGCTGGGTTTCATCCATTCCTATGGGAATTCAGAAGACAATAGAGCAGTAGCCATGTTGGATGAACAAACAAGGGACACTAATGAGAAATCTTTTGTTGAAGTTCATCCAAGATGGCTGCCGTGACGTCACATGCAACCCAAGAATTCCAGGACATATTGTGCAGCATTTTTGACAATTATGTCACCTGCATGGCTAATTTTGACCCAATCGTTCTCATTAAGGGATGAAACTTTAGAAAAGTTATCAATCTCATACCCAGAGCCTACGGTTCCTCTTGGTCAGGGTCTGAGAAACGTTTCTCAATGCCGGCCAAGAGGAACATAGGCTCTGGGGACAAGATTGAAAAGTTATGTGGAGATTGTCAGCTTGCATGAATTTGTTTTGCCCATTGCTTGAGCAGGACAGGTGAAAATGAATTTTTTTCTTTACCTCCTTTTTGAACAATTGTTTTTAGTCTTTTTCCTTTGCATTTTGTTTTTGTTATTGTTTTTGTTTTCACCCCCCCCCCCCCCCCCTCAATCACTACCATTAAACCACTAACGTTACTCAGCTCCACTGGTAATCAGCTTTGTTCTGATCAGGCATTAATATATATATGTTCATCATATCTGCACTTAAGAATGTTTTTGATAAAACAATCCCTCGAAGAGACAGTCAGTAAATATGATTAACACAGTCTAAATTATTATTGTTTAATACCTAGTTCTTTCTCTGCATCTTTTTTTCTTGTTCTGCTGTAATATAAAACTTTCATTCTAAAGCCTTGAGCTCGTTCAGCTACGGCAGACCCAATGCTACCAAGTCCTACAATGCCAAGGGTGGAACCAGTGACTTTCTGTCCATACCAATGAGGATCAAGACTCTGAAATGTAAATAAATAATTACAGCATTTTTTGATCACACGTCCAGTGGGGATTTTCTGTCTTTCTAAAACTAAGTTTCCATGGACATCAATCAAAGGTGTTTCCATGACAATCAATTAAACATGTGCTAGCTGGAATTTTGTTTACTGATACTGATTTCTCTAACTCGATTTGATTGTTCTGAAAATATTCGGAGCCTCAAAGAATATTTTTCAAACAAAGAAAGCGACTGTGAAACAAGGAAATATATTATTCGTGGCTTGAAAATCAGTAATTTATAAAAATATGTTTGTGACCTTGTGATTATGCACGAAATCAGTTGAGCATTCAAAATGGACTGATATGATATGATATTCACATGTACAAAGCTAGAAATTTCTTAATATTTCCAAATGGTCTATGTACCAGAAATAGGCATAAAATTTTGATGACTGTGATGACATTTTTAAGTTTGAACTTTTTATTTGTCGATGACGATGAGGTGAGTCACCTCGAAACATGTTTGTGATGAATAAAAAGTTCAAACTTAAAAATGTCATCACAGTCATCAGAATTCTTAATATTAATAGAATGTAGGCCATATACAGTATTAAGTCTTCTGCCTTTTGGAGGATCTTGACATTTTAGCCTTTTAATGACATTTCTAGAAACTGATGCAGTTAATTCAAAAGCAAATTGTCATGGCAAGCCTCTCAATTGACATCCGTGAACCCAGGTTTTTGACAAAGAGAAAAATTGTTGTGGACGCGTGCAATTGAAAACCACTTAAGTGCCCCAAAGGGTGCTTAATATTTAAGGAAATACAGTAATAATAGTCTCCAACACAGCCATGTTTAAACAGAAGTGCTCCATGGACACACATGGTGTCTGGTGAGAGTGGTGTTAAATGATGAATCGGACGAAATGTGGTATGAAATGTATTCTCAGAAAATAACTTTATGGTGCCTATGAAATGAAAAACTCACCTTCAAATTTCAGGCTAATTCTTTATGTTTATTGAGTTTCACCTTAGTAAACAACAACAACAACAACAACAAAATACAATATAAAGCAGGGACACCACAACAGTGTAACCAATTACTGTGGGCCCTTAATATGAAAGTAGTTAAGAAAATCTGAATGACGTTTACAGTTACAGTTTATATCTCTTTTTGTTCCAGAGATATCAAAATATGCAAATTAGCAACTGATGACATCAAGGGCGTTACATAATCAGTCCATCAAGAAAATTCCTGTAAAAACTTAGCTAAAATGTTGCCCCGCTGGGTATTTACAGCAGGTTTTCTATTGCATGCGTCCATAAGGATTTTTCTCTTTGTAGCACAGGCCTAATACGGCGCTGTTACACAGTGTAACAGTCTGTGCAATTTTTCTTGCAACCATTGCATTGCAAGTTGCAGAAGAGATTGCATGTGTAACATCCTTCTCTGCAACTTGCAATGCAACGTTGCCAGTTGCAGAAAAAGTTAAATGAGTTTCTTTTGCCATAGTGGGGGGAGCAAAACAAGGATAACTCAGTGAAAACTCACCCAAATGGCTTCAAACTCGGCCAAGTAATATATGACACAACATGTTATCGAGTTAAGTCAGTTTTATTCACATAAGTACAATATTTTAAGGATGTAAAATATGACCGTTAATGTTCCGTTAAAACAATCGTTTGTTGTAATACAATACCACAGAATAAGAGCTTGGGCTGCCTGTGATCCAATGAAGGCCGAGGTGGGCTATTTCGCGAGTTCCAAAATGACATTTTTAAATTTCTACAATGATTATAACTTGCTGAGAATCTTACCTTTTCTTTCAGTTCACAATAAAAAGAGCTTCAAGATTGTAATGCACCTATCAATGTTAAGCCCCCAGGGGGGGAGGCCGGGACAGGGGTGGGGATTAGATCAACACTTATGGCCCCACAGTGGGGCATTTTCCCTTCTATGTTGTCCCAAGGGTGGGGATATTTGCCGACCAAATTGAGTCCGCACATGGGGTACAGGCAAAATAAATCCAGTGCGGAAAAAGATTGGACAATTTTTATTTTACGAATCTGAGAACTATAAAATCATATTTTCATATCCATTTTCTTTGGATGATTTCTTGTCTTGGACCGGGTTTCATTGGAGTAGATCTTTTTATCCGATCAGAATAGATCCTTATTTAAAAGTAACAAATTGCGTTCTTGGGTTCCCTGTGGCTAGCCGTGAAGTGAACGAAGGACTCCCCACAGATTTCTGAAACCGCATGGTCAATAGAGCGTGTAGCAAACACTTGCAAGGTAATTATTATAAATGATTTTTTAATCCCATTTTTTCTGATAAAATGCGAATGCCCAAAAGGGGATATAATATCAATCATACCTTGAGCAAGTTCTTTGTCAATATTTGTCATTTCATTTTGTCTTTAAAGTTCAATTTTAATTTGGTTTAACAAACATTCAGAGAATGCTCGATCAGGGCATAAAAAGTCAAATGTTTACTGACCTTTACTTTCCGAATTCCTAAAATCGAGCTTTTTGTATAAATATTAATCAGCCTTTATCTTATTTTTCTCAAGATATCTTTCAAGAAAGTGTGGAACGCAGACCATTCTCTTAAAAAAACTATATGCTGTTCGAGTTTAGAAGAAACCTGAAATTTATTGTGTGGTCTATTAACCATGGAATGGTGTTTCTAGATACACTGTCCTATATTGGTTAATAATATGGGATATTGCACAAATACACTGGCCGTTTTTACTCAGTCTCGAAAAGCATGTAGCTGAAATTGCTTAAAAGCATGAATTTCTGAATACTTAAAATATTCCTGTTTCATGTTGTTGAGTGAAAAGGGAGGCATCAAAAGGGATTATTCTGTCATGTCTGGAGAGCCCTATCTTGGGACATTTGACCACTGAACATGTCCCCAGGTAGGGGTATTTTTAATAATTTGACAAAATTTACAGTCCCGATAGTGGGGATTTTGACCAAAAAACAGCAAAAAAAATCTAATCCCCACCCCTGTCCCGGCCTCCCCCCCTGGGGGCTTAACATTGATAAGTGCATAAACAGTTCAGTTATAAACAGAAACTAGACGCACACGTGCGTTCACTCGTGCCCCGGGAGCCCTCCAGTGACCGGCCCCGTGCGTACTCTTCCCCGAGCCGTTTCACGCATTCTTCACTTAACCGTAACATAATAAAGACCTTTTTTGACCTTTTTAGAGAATATCTGATTAGTCAATTTGTCTGTCAGCAGCTTAGTGTTTGCCTTTATCCCAACATGCAAAAATATACCAGTTTATTCAACTTTTTATTTCACTATATATCTCAATTGTTTGCTGTAAAGACTTCTACAACGACGTTTTTGACACAATAACAAATCGTGTATTTTTTCGGCGTTCATGTTTCAGATGTTTTATCTATTACGTGACCAAACGCATCAGGTCAAATAGAGCCTTGATTCCATGAAAATATATAAATAAATTGTCTGGCCAGAATTGTGTTAAAATTCATTACAAAAACGTCTCAAGATCTCTTGAATGCTTGAATGAAAAATATAATTGACTTGCCTCTATATGCGTTAGTTTAGCAACATGTAGGGTGAGAAATTCGTAGATTTCCAGCTCAAAGGAATTGCTACGAGTCGCGAGAGCTTCAGTTTTCAAGTACTCCATCGGAGTTCGATATTTGGTCAAAGTATTGGAGATCAAGCTCAAAATAACAGCCCATTCTGAAGCTCTTATAAGTGTCTAGGTACATCTCGAGTTAAAAGCTCCATTTTCTATTGTCTCACTGCTGGAAAAGCCTGTCTCTGAAAGCAATTTTTTGGGCTGTCCGCCATTTTGCATTCCTAAAGTTCCTGACTGGCGTTCACTTCGAGGGCCTTCGAAGAGTTCGCACTCGCTCAAAGGTGATGAATGAAGGGCATTGTTTCTTACGCTCTGAACCAATCAGGAGCTTTAACACGTGACCGATTGCGCAAGAAAGGCCTCTTCTGGCGGAGAAAAGAGAAAAAAAAAAAAAACATTTGCAGTTTATAACTCGTTCCCGGCCTAAAGGCCTGGGCACGAGTAATAAAGTAAGTTTTGAAACCTGTTATGTCTTTTTTATTGTTTTCTTGGGCTTGAATTTGTTGGGCTTTGTATGTTGTCTTTCTGCCTGTGACATGGTCTTCAACTTGATTATTTTGCTCTCCACAAAATGCCGCCATTTTGTTTGTTGCTACCACGAATAGATCGATTTCACTGACGTCATCGAGAAAAATAAAGTCGGTTTCAGAGCATCAAATAAAATAAAAATACTTGTACCTCAAAGAACAACTAAATCTTTGCAACTCTAGAAAATATTGAGTCAAAAGAGCTTTTCACCACGAAGATACGAATGTTTGAATGTGGGCTTGTTGTTGGTAAGAATGTATGGGGCCGCCATATTGGTGTACACCAATATGTACACCAATATGGCGACCATAAATACCAAGCATCGAAATGATATTAAAAATACATTTATTTGTTCATTTTATTGATTATATATATAGAAAATGCCAATTAAGTTCATTACCAAAGCAAATGAGGTGAAATTTGTCGCAAATTGATGTGTTCTTATGTCGTTTGAAAATGCGTGACTGCATGGCATGACACAATTTTGGTGCCGATAATTTGCCAAGCGATGAACAGAATCAGACCAAATTTCCAGAGACGACTTCTTTTCATGATACATACAAAATATCAGGCAATCAGCTTTCTCCGAATTTTAGTTTAGATTTTAGTCCTCTCGTGACGTCACGTGAAAGTCACCGTCGGACCGGAAACACGATGGTGGGGACGTCATTTTCGGATGTCATTCTGAATCACGCGAAATAACCTCTACCTTAAATAAGAGAGGACGACTTGTGGCAAGCTAGTCTAAAGGGGTAGAGATGGTGAAAGAGATAAACTGCACCTAAGTACTTTGCATTCAAACTTTTCTTACCTTTTGATTTGGACTTTTGCAGATAGCATCTCCTTGCACAACATTTCGAGCTGATGCAAGCAATAAAGCAAAGGCCAGGTCGGCAGTACTATCACGTACTGCATTAGGAGCATTGCCCACTTTAATACCTCGCTTGGTGGCTTCTTTGACTTCTGTTTGGTCAACTCCTGCTGAAGAATTTGAAATGACACGAAAATTTGGACATGAATCCATAAAGTCTGCAGTAATTATCCCTTTAAAGCTGCCATATTTAAAAGCTCCTTGTACCAAAGGGTGCTGATCTCGAGTCAGCTGTTCCACTGGAATCAGGTTAATTTGATTGGCATATCGATCGAGGATGGCTTGAAGATGCTCTTTAACTCCAAAAGGAGCTACTTGTATAACCAGAGGAAGCTTACTAGCACTAGACATTCGGATTGTTTTGAAAATACAACGAGCCAAGATCATCTACGAACTCGATCTACCAAGTATGTCCCGAACAAGGAGATCCTTGAATTGGCTTTAATTGGGATCCCTGTGTACATTTTGAAGATTATTTTTTATTCTAAATAAATACCTATTGAACGATATTTCTTCAAGATAAAGACGTTGAGGAAGTTCAGATAGAGCAGGATACATCTGTTTCTATTGCTTAATTATGAACTGTTAACCTTTTTGCCTTTTTTCGAAGTCGGTGAAAATACTAAACAGGGGCAGTAAGGGGTTTTCTCGTGAAGCCGTGAAGACCCTTTTTAATTCTTCGTGAACCGTGATCAGAGAAAAATAAAAGCCGTGAATCGTGCATCAGCCCACGGTCGTGACCCGTGAAAATCAATGTATTTTTTGCGATATTCGTGAAACATTGCTGTTTTTCCACGTGAATCGTGACTTCTGTTAGTTAAGGAACAGATCAACAATTATCCGTTGTCAATTAAAAATAAAAGCTGTCTACGACATCGTGTGCTTACTGGTATAGCTAAAACAAACTAAACAAGACATTCAACAAAAAAAAATCATTAACAGTGTAAATATTATATTTTTCTTTAATAATCTTTCTCATGATATGATATAAAGCCAATTATGCTTGTTAACTGATTATTTTTTTGGCAAAAAGAGGGGGCTTGAAGTTCCATTTTTGCTCCTCCCTGAATCTGCCCTCGCGGTAATGTGGTTACTGTTGATACCAAAGTAAACAAAAGTTGTCTATGACATTGTGTGGTTACTGGTATTGCTAATAGCAAAACCAGATATAAAAAATTAATTTATATTTAAATTTTTACATCTTTGCCTACCCATAAAGTACCTATCAGAAAATTAAACAAATAAATAGAAGAATTTTTGTTTATAAACCTAAGGAGTGGAGTTTTTGTTGTTGTTGTTGTTGTTTGCAACAACTATTTGGGATGAACTGTATAGGAAAAAATAATTTTAAATGTGTAAATGATTACAAAAGAGAACATTTTCTATATGTTATAGTTTTTTATTTAAAAACACAACTTATTATTTTCTTTAACTCAACTAAGGTCAACAATTCTTTGGTGGTTGCATTTACTTCTCCAGGAATTCATAAAAAGTGGTAGCCATGTTGAATGAACATTACAACAGATATTAATGAGAAATCAGTTTTGCTTCAATTCATCCAATATGGATACTACAGTAAGTTCCTCAAAGAGGAATTATTGAAGTCTTCCAAAGACTTTTGAGTCGACATATCGTCACAGGAATCTTTTATGGTCGTGAGTTGTCTGAGTGGTTGGATCGTAGCTACACCCGGAGTACCCAATCGATGAAACCGATAATCGATAACAATCGATAACAACCGATATCAATCGATATCAATTAATTGATTGATTTCGGAAATCTATGACCAATCGATGACTCAAGGTTGTGTGTTTATCGATTGCTATTGATTATCGATACCAATCGATAATCGATTGATTTTGGAAATCAATGAACAATCAATGACTCTTCATTAATACAACTCTCAATGCTTTTCCTTTTTCGATCTTCCCTTTTTCTGCTCAGGCTGTAACGTCTCTCTAGCATTCATTTCAAATAAAAAGGGCACTCGTAATACAGTTGCGTGGATGACCAGTGTAGTGTTTTTTTTTTTTTTTTTTTCTGAGTCCGGGCTGAGTGTTCCATTTTCGGGAAAATCAAACAGCAAACGTAGCCAAATTCGCTTTGTTGTTCAGCGCTAAATGCAACGCTGTTATCGGTTAATTTTGACATTTCCTGTATTTGTCAATCAGTGCTTGCTATCAATCAATCAGATAAGTGGCTATCGATTGGTGATCGATTTATATCGATTATCAATCGATGGAGTAATTTCATGTGTTTATCGATTGGTGATCGATTGCCTGATACCAATCGATATCAATCGATTAATTGTTATCGATTGTTATCTATTGTTCGATTGGATTTCCGATGATCGATTCTCATCGATTGGGTACTCCGGGAGCTACATGGCTGTCAAACAAACACCTTGTTTTTAGGCTCGTCTTTGTAGTAAAAAGCCTTTGTAAACCCCATGAAATCCTGAAAAAACCTTTAGAAACATACTTCGAAAACATTTTGCAAAAGCTGTGTCTGATTTTATCGAGAAAAGGGAAGGAAAACACTGTTTACTTACCAAAATATGTCTTCAACCGGAACGTTGAGAGCACATGGAAAGACGAGTCTGCAGTAAAGATCAGCGGTTTCTTCCAAGGTTGGGCTTCCTGTTTCATAACCGAATGGCTTCGAAGATCGAAGACGCCATATTGATTGATTATTTTGTCAAAAGTTGAGTCTTTATGAACATTTTATAAAATAAAAATAATAATTTGCTATAAAAAGATATATTTCAGAACTAAAAACGTTATTATTGACCATCGATGATCGAAATCAATGCTGATTAAAGCCTCGGACGAATTTCGCATATTTTCCGTTTAGATACTTCGTGTCAACTTCGGAAATTTCCGAATTACGCACGCACCCACGCACGCATGGACATACACAGACGATGACATAGTGCGTTACTGGCTAAAGCCAGTAAGCACAACTAGAGAAGAGGTCAGAGGTGTCACGATAACAGCGTCGTTCAGCCATCTTGTTAATCCGATTTATCCTGTTAGTGATATTTGAGACCAGGAATTCATACCCAGGTCTTCTTTGACCTGTTTGACCAGTTTTATCTACTGTATCACAGGTATCAGGTGTCCTGCACGCTGTAGCGATCGGACCGATCAGGTAGAGATGGACATGATAGATGGAATTGTCTACTTTGTAGACCCTAAATGCGGTAGTTCGGTTGCCCAAACGTTTGTTGCCGTGGTAAAGAACGTATAAGAGTTCCCCTTAAGCTAGACTTGAGTTTAGTGGACTGAATACAAGAAGGAGATTGCCGAATTTGCCGGTTTAAGTAGGTTGCGTAACGAGGCTAAACACGGCTGCGAGGGAGACTACGGTCTAAGGGAAGAAGCCGAAAAGAGAGGTTTAGGACAATGCATTGAGATAAAACTTTGCCGCTTGGACAAGAGCGATGGAACGAAAGCGTACGCGATCAACACTCAACATGTTTCCAATTATCAAACGCGTTATAATTTGGTTTGAGAAAGTTTTTTACTTCGTGAATCGTGAAAACCAAAAATTAATTTTCGTGAAACGTTCTACCCGTTTTTAGCGCCCCTGACTAAAGCTAGTCGTTCGTGAGACTGGTCGTGAGAGACTGGGTACAGGCCGGCGATGGTCGGGGGATATCGTGATCGATATCGGGATATGTTGTGTCGATACATGTACATGTTTCGGTGATTTCTCAAATTTCTGTTCACTAGTTGCTTTTATTCATTGATTTAGATCAATGGCTTCAAAGCTACCTCTGGTTGTACAATTGTCTATTGTGGAACCCTCTTTAAAAGCCGTTACTGATCAATATTCCAATCAAATGACCCTGATTCCAATGGAAAAGTTATCAAAAGATCAGTATCCTTTAGTACAAGGAGTGTTTTCGCATTGGAAGAGAGTAAACTCAGACTTTATGGATATATTTCCCAATCTTCATGTCATTGCAACCACTGGTTCAGGTACGAACCATATAGCAGTTGAAGAAGCCACTAAGCGAGGTATTAAAGTGGGCAATACTCCTAATGCAGTACGTGATAGTACTGCCGACCTGGCCTTTGCTTTATTGCTTGCATCAGCTCGAAATGTTGTGCAAGGAGATGCTATTTGCAGGAATCCAAGTCTGCAAAACGTACGTATGTAAACATGTGCAAATATCCCACTTTTCACTCCAGATCTAGTGAATTATACAAGCATTAATAACTCCTGTATTATGCATGACCATATTAAATGAATCTGGAAGTATTAAAAAGTGGAACTGCTTTAGTTTATCCTCCCCTCGCTCCTCTCTCCTCCTGGGGGGGGGGGGAGGGGGGGGAGGGGACTCCATTGTAAAAGGATCGGGTATGCTTGTCGGAAATTTTGAAAAATACCCCAAAAAGATACCGGAAGTCTTTTAAGAAGGACGTTGCCCCGGGGGAGGGGGGGTACTACCACCCCAACTTCGGTAAGGGTGTGCTGCCAGGACCTCAAAACCCTGACCCTATCCCAGACCTAAAATTTCGATTTTTCATACCCTACCCCAGACTAAACCTAAGAATTGTACACCCTATCCCAGACTAAACCCCAACATGTATACCCTATCCCATTCTTCATTATTTTATGATATTTTATCATCTTCAACTCCTTGTTCACATATAGGACATATTCTTTCTTCTGCTTTGATATAAGGACGTGAATGTCTCCCCCTGTATACCTGTATAGCAAATATAGGGGAGTACCCCCCCGGGGGCGTGGCTGGATGATTTTTAAACCCTAAGAGATATCAGCAATAACAAGCTAATGCACATTATTATGATGAACATAAAGTTGAACAGTTGACACGCTTTTGTTGGGCAAATTTCTTCCATTTGATAACAAGATATAATAAGCAATGGGTGGTTTTGATACCCTAAGAGAGACCAGGAAATGCTAAAACTCTAAACTTCAATTTTAACACCCTAAAAGATACCAAATCGCTGATTTTTACCCCTAAGAGATATGACATGAAGCATACCCAATCCTTTTACAATGGAGTCCCCCCCTGGGTTTCTCCTCCTCTCCAGCTTCCTTTCCCCCACCAGAGATGTGTTGGGTTATAGTGCTGCGCCTGATTACTTTTTGACATCTTTTGGACAACTTTGAATACCGCTAACCAATTAGATACTGGCGCTTCACTTTGATGTCTCAATAGGTGGAGTTTGTACATCATATCGAAACATCAAAGTGAAGCGACGATATTTAATTGGTTAGCGGTATTCAAAGTTGTCAAAAATATGTCAAAAATTAATCAAAAACTTTGTGGAAGTGGCAACAGTTTGAAGCGCAGCACTGTAATTCTCTAATCTAAATAATTCACTAATTTAACCCAATCATAAATAATATAATAATAATAATATATGTTCCCAATGTACTGAGTTAATTTTACATGCAGTTAATAATTTGACACATCTGCACATCCAATAGACCTTTTCAGCTTCATTGTTTGTTTTCCCATTTCAGACCAGTGATGTTACTCTTGGGATTTTTAAAATTATTTCATATGTAAATATTTTCACATGTTCATCATAAAAGAACAATTCTCAAGGGAATGTCACATGGTCTGAAATGGTCAATTTGCATATGAAGCTGAAAAGGTCCATTCAAAATTCCCAGATAACATTTTAGGATGCATTTGTGTAGTCTTTTGATTTTGCAGAATGGATGCATGCATGCAATTCAGCTGCATGCAGCATGCAAAAGCATGTGCATGCATGCTGCATCCGTGGCACATGCACAGGAAGCCCAGTCTCGGGGTTAGTGTAATCATTATAAATATATGTATGTGAAAAAATTCTTTGTCCTCTAACTTAACCAATTGTAAATAAAAAACCTCTAGGCTCACCTGACTGATGTTGTTTGTGTTATTCTCATCCTCCACCAGTGATTTCAGCCGATTTAGTTGGCTTTAAGCCCTTTTTTCCTGCTGCTGTTTTCCATGTAATAAGAAGAAGTAAAGGATGAAGCTTTGTGGTTCAGGATCACCTAGGTCACTCGATATTCTCAATCCTATCTCTCTCAAATGGACTCCATCAAAATTTTGAAAACTCCACTGCATTGCCAGACAAATTTCCTTTCTTTTAAGCCTGGTTTGTCCAGAAATGATATTACACAATTGGACAATTAACTAGATATTTAAAATAATGTTTACTGGTTTAGCCCAATCAAAATGGACTGGAGGTGGGGAGGTTGCATAATAAATTCTTTCAAGAATCCAGGAAATTGTCGGGCAAATAATTTTGAATCTTTGGGTAAGCTAGGGGTGATTTTGAAACCTTAAAATAATATCACTGGTGGAGGATGGGAATAACACAAACAACATTTCAGGTGAGCCTTGAGGATATTTATTTAAAATTGGTTTAAAGGACAATGATTACAAATTATTACACTAACACTGAGACTGGGCTTCCTGTGACAGTCATGCATCTGCATGCATGCATGCAGTGTTTGGAAGGAATGCCATATTAGGCCTATATTGGACCTTAGTAGTTGTCAGGAAAATATATGATTGAGTAATGCTTACAATTCACATGATGAAGCCCTAATTTTGTTCTGCAATATTTTATTTTGGCATATAAAATTTTTTTGGTGACAGTATGATCCTCATTGGTATGGACACAAAGTCACTGGTTCCACCCTTGGCATTGTAGGACTTGGTAGCATTGGATCTGCCATTGCTGAAAGAGCTCAAGGCTTTAAAATGAATATTTTATATCACAGTAGAACTAGAAAAGAGCACTTGGAAAAACAATTAGGTAAAGAATATAATTCTGCTTTTAGATCTCTGCATGGTAAACATGGTTGTCATCTGACACAATTGATGTTTTCACTGTATTATATTATTATAGAATAAATGTGATTTTATAAGTACTGATTTTATGAAATATTCAGATTTTTAATAAACATAGATTTTTAGTTGCTCTTTTGTATATTTCGTCAGGTATCCAGTATTGCCCCACTTTAACAGACCTTCTTAGCCAAGCAGATTTTGTAGTTCTCTGCACCCCCCTCACACCACAAACACGAAACATGATTGGTGCAACTGAGTTAGCACATATGAAGAAATCAGCCTCTTTGATCAACATTGCTAGAGGTGGACTCATCAATCAAGATGATTTGGTCAAAGCTTTGCAGACCAGGTCAGATACAAACTGCAGCCCTTGATGTGACCACACCCGAACCCCTGCCAAGAGATCATCCATTACTTAGTCTACCAAATGTGATTATAACACCACACATCGGTACAGCTACAGAGGATACTAGAAACGAGGTGTTTATTGCATCCATGGAAAATCTAGTTGCTGGCTTGAAAGGAGAATGTCTTCCATATCCAGTAAACTAGTGAAAAATGGGGCCAAACTTGGGTTTAATAATATGTTAATGACATCTCAGTCATGGAGGGGTTAGCAGGGACTCCCCGTAGTGAACAATATGGCGTTTCTCAACCCAAAAGGAGTACTATATACCCTGGGGGGGGGGGGGGGGGGTACTCCCTATATTGGTGTGCTAGTGGGGATGATCGTCATATTTTTTAGGGGTTGAAATCGCTGATTTGGTATTTTTTTGAGGGTCGTCAGAGAAAATCCAAGGTTTTTCAGAAAAGATGGTATTTTTTAGGGGTACAAAATAAACGAGATGTTTTTTTTTACTTACTGCCTTTTTATTAGAACACTGTTAAAATCAACTTTTTGGATTTTTTGGTATTTTTAGGGGTATTTTTGAGCTACTTGAGCTGTTAGGTATTTTGGCATTTGGGTATTTTTTAGGGTATGTTTTGGAGGTTTCCGACGAATCATCCCTAGCGTTTTGACCCCGAAGAATCCCCCGGGACTATATATATATACTATTATATAATGACATAGGTTTTAAACCAATAAATTTTATAATCATATATATGATACTTTGAGTGGTTCAAAAATATATAATTTTCATTTTAGACATTTTACTATACATACCTGCATAAGTTTGGGGAAATGATTAGCAGTTTTGTAACATTTTCATCTAACATCGACATAAAGGTTTTTAAATAATTAAACCTTTATTGGTTTTCAAACATTCTGAATAAAAAAATGCTGGAGTTTTCCGTATAATGTATATGGGGTCTCCTCCCTGGCCCTGCTTTCCAAGGTTTTCGGTGTCAGGTTTTCTGTCACAGGATTTGAGAATCACTGCCGGGCCCGGGGCCGGGGGAGCCTGTGTGAATTTCTATTCGTTGATTGCAGTGGAGACTGAGTACTAGTGAATGACTCGGTGAGCAATGTAGACAATATTGAAGGAAAGCTTTTGGTTTTTTTCGAGAATCTTGGCCGATTTTAATTTAGATATGGGTCTCAAGTCATCTACGTTGCTTCAAGAAGAAGATATTGAAGAAATTCAGCGAGAAACAGGGTGTAAGTACTGGAAATGTTACACAAATTGGGGTCTCGACAAGACCAACATGGCCGCCCGTCTGATTTTGTTTATATTTCTTTTGTAGTTTCGCCAAAGCAAATTACACGACTTTACAGTAGATTTTTAAATCTCGATAAGTCAAATCAGGGAACATTAAGGTTTGTAAATTTGTTATCATTTGATAATATGTAAGTGAAGCCCTATCCCCGCCACAACGGCAACGATCTGTCTAGAAGCTTTATTTATCGTTGTTCGATCACGATCGCAACAAACTCGTTATGAAACTCATCTACATTACAAACAAATAAGTACATTACATTCTGCAATTATTATACTTTGTCATAAACAGGGTATGGTATTTTGAGTTTTTCTGTCATAAACAGGGTAACCGTTTTAGGATCCCAGCGGAACATCCCCACCCAAATCCTGGTCAAATACCCCCCCTGGGAGCCCTATTAGCCTGTAATTTTGACAGAAAATGGTAAAAGTTAATAAGCTTATACACCAGGAAAATGCAAAGGGACTGTAAAAATAGAAGGACTGATTGAAGTCCAGTTCGGTCTGTAATCATATGAGGGATAATTAAAACAAAGATGGAAGACATCATAAGGGGAGTCTCCGAGTGTCATGATTATTGTAAAGGGGGGAGGGGGTACTCCCATATATTTGCTCACAGGAAGCCATACAAGCTTTGAGAGCTGAGAGTTATAAATGAATAAAAAAATTTGTTCACTTAAATGAAGTCTTGTTTACGTCATCTTTAGTCTTTATTAGTGATTTCAAGCCATTTAAGCGATTTTTTAAAAATTGCCCCTTCCCAACTAAAGGAGAAGACAAGGATGGAGTCTTCAGTCTTCTTTAGTTGGGAAGGGGCGATTTTTTAAAAATCACTTAAATGGCTTGAAATCGCTAATAAAGACTAAAGACGACGTAAACAAGACTTCATGTAAGTGAAAAAATTTTTTTATTCATTTATAACTCTCAGCTCTCAAAGCTTGTATGGGCTTCCTGTGATTTGCTATACGGGTACGTGCCGCCAAACAGGGTATGATTTTCAGCTATTTTGTATAGGAAATAATATGGTTACGAGTGCAATTTAGAATAAATTTGCACGAGTGAGTTTTCAAAGAGTTCAAAATTGCACGAGCCCGTAGGGCGAATGCAATTTGTGCTCTTTGAAAACTCACGAGTCAAATTTATTCTAAATTGCACGAGTAAACCATATTATTTCCTTTTAATAGGAGGCAGCATGGCCGAGTGGTCAGAGCGTTGGTCTCGTAATCTGGCGGTCCCAGGTTCGATACCCGCTCTGGCCACTAGCTGAGACTGAATTTGTTCCGATTTCGATTAGTTCAAATTCAGTTTCTCGGCCATGCTTGTAATATAGCCAACTGGTTCGCCTCCTTGCCAGTTGGGATTCTTAAAACACTTTATGTTTACCGATTATCAGTGTGTATTTATTTCAGGATTTGAGGACCAGGTTGGAAAAAAGCCTTGCTTTACCTGTTATATCCTCGTTAAAACAAACAAACAAACAAACAAACAATAAAACAAAACAAACAAACAAAACAAAACAAACAAACAAACAAAGAGTCTTTTTTTTTTTTTTTTAATAATATACATGCAAAAATTCAAGCAAAATTTTCAAGTTTTCTGTAGCTTTTCAGTTGAAAAATCAGGTTAGCGCGCGCCCAGTGTTCGAAAGTGACCTGACGATGTCGTCACCAAGCGCGCACACAAGGAAAAAATTCAAAACTTTTCACCCGAAACTTGGACACTTTTTGACATTTTTCTTGCATATTTACGACAATTTTGGAATAAAATCCCACTAAAAGTGTTTTATAAATTGTTTCTTTGATGAATAAAAAGACGAATTTGACGTTTTAGTGCATTTTGACTGTTTTCTGCCAAAAGAAATTTGCACTAAATTTCCTTTTTTTGGCACTAAATTTCCTTTTTTCTGCACTAAATTTCCTCGAAACAGCATTGCTCTTAGCCAATCAGCATCGAGAAATTTTTGCATGTATATTATTAACTCTGGAACAGCCCCTCTGCCCCTACATCAAATGTTTCTATAGAAAAAACGCCATTTTCAGCAGCCCATAACTTTGGCTGTACTATTCATCAAAACTACTTCAAAATTTAAATTTTCACTAAGTTTGGTGTGTTCTTTTCAAATATTATGTTTTTCTTTTGTTGGATTAAAATTTAAAATATCACAGTAATTTCATGCAAAATCCCCATTGCATGACCATGATGTTATTTTCACTATTTTTTATAGCCGGGAAGACTTCCTTCGTATTCCTGAACTGGCCATAAATCCACTTGGAGATAGAATAGTAGATGTATTTTTTTTGAGTGACACTAATGCGTAAGTTTTTCCTCATGAAAGCTATATTTTTGATGAAATAATTTACTGAAAAATTAATATTTATATTGTTTTTAGGGATGAATTTGTGGAATGTAATTTCAAGAAGTTTGTGAAAACTCTAGCACATTTCAGACCTCACGACCCGGATACAACCAACTTATTAAATTCAAGAGAGGAAAAACTAAAATGTGAGTTTTCAAACAAACTGCATTGCACAGTCTAAGACTTTTACAGATGTAGGAGTTCATGAACTTCTTAATTTTAACTCTAACAAACAAAGCTTCTTTATTTCTCATCAGTTCTTCTTTATTTCTTATCAGTTACTTTCAGAATATATGATATTGATGGAGATGGCAAAATTTCCAAAAGTGATCTCTTGTCTGTAAGTATATACAAAGCTTTAAGGTTGTCATGTGGGTGGCAAATATATTGTACAGTACTATCCAATTAGTCATTGCATGACTGTTGTGGCAATAGAGTAGTTTCTCTATGAGCTTGTGAAATGGACCATGTCGTGCTGTGACTGTGTCAGTGCTGTGATGTCTATAAAAATATTTAAAATTACTGCCGTAACCCTGCTGTGGCCATTTAATTTGGTGCCATTTCCACAGCCAGACAAAAACTGCATTATTGCAATGAAGGTAAGATAAGGTACTTTGATAGAAAAAAGGAAGTCTTTTCCTGAGAAACAAGACATTTAAAGTCTCTTACCACATAAAGTAGAACAAAAATGCTGCAACTTTTAAAGCTGTGTCAATACATACTTTATCAGCCATTTCATTTTAATTTCAGTTATTATTATCACGAAGTACATTAAATGTACTTCGTATCAAATTATCAAATTTTGATACTTTTGGTTTTATGTTGAGATGGGTAGGGAGGAAAAGTGTAGTAATACAACATAAACTATTGTGCTGACAAGTAAGCTTTTTTGTAGATCTTACACATGATGGTTGGTGTTAGTATCAGTGATGAACAGCTGGGTTTAATAGCTGATAGAGCAATAAGTGATGCTGGATGTACTGAAGAAGAGTCTATTTCTTTTGAGGACCTACAAAAGGTATGCCGTACAAAGCCAAATTTCATTTGAGTCAATATTTCCAGTTCCTTCAACATGTATACTTGACATGGCTGGACTTTTTCACAGGTTTCTCACAGTCAAAAGTGACCTGCTCTTGTCACATGCTGTATTTAGCAACCAGTTTATGCAAAACTATTTCTGCTTTTCTTCTTCATTAACAGGTTATGAAGAATGTGGATCTCAATGCCAAAATGAGCATCAGATTCTTGGCATAAACTGAATAAGATATTTAATAATAATTATTAAATATTATTGATATAGAACTGGATGCCTTAAAATTTCCTTTTTAATGTGATGTGAAATATGTATACAAACCTAAACCACTAGTGAAACAATATATACTCATATATACACCTTTCTAATAAATCCCACAATGCTTGTTTTCCGCACTTGACGTCAAATTTATTTTTTTCAATTGCATTCACATTGTACAAGTTTCAAAAGAATAAATTTGACATCAATCGCGGAAAACAATACGTTGTGGCATTTATTAGAAGGGTGTATATGCCTAATTTAAGCAATTGATTTGTTCATAATAATTATATAAATACACCCTAAGGGTTGGTTTTCACAAGTGATGGAATCCGAAGCAGCATACACAGACTCAGTGTTACATTTCTCACCTAGGTGTAAAAAAAAAAGACAACATGCACTGAGTCTGCGTATAATCCTTCCATTTCTGCTTTCATAGCTCATGAAAACCAGGATTTAGAGCACAAACATTAAAAGCATGAAATAGTACTAAATAAACAGTACAAAATAGCACCAATAAACAAATATGGAAAACAAAGCATTTTGCACTATTTAGTACCTATTACGACAGTCAGTCAAAACGGCTAAAGCTTACCCCCAAACATCGAAAAATTTGAGTGATTGCTGCAAATTTGATGTCGTGGTTTGTTTTGAAATTTGAATAACGTAATGGAAAACTCAAACTTCAAAAACAGCAACTTGATGTACATAAATAATTCTACTTTCCTAGCATTTCAGCTGTCTAATTGGCTTGAACTGGTCATGGCTTACTTTTAGCAAATGGTAGCTAAATAATACACTGTTTATTATTTGCAAATATCATTTAAATAAACAGATAAAATCATGATATTTATTCACAAGGCAACGTTAATTGAAGTTTACATCTCAATAACGCAAATTCAAATTGAATAATGATTTTAAAATGCAAAAAAATAAATTGAATCTTTGATGTTTGGGGGTAAGCTTGAGCTGTTTTGACTCACCAAAATGCTAAGTTGTTTCATGTTTTAGTGTTTGCACTCTACACAAATTATAATTAAAACTTACAATGTAAATAAAATTACAATTCCTATCTATTTGTGTGAAATATGTATCATTATGCTAGCACTTATATTGTGAAGGCAACAAGATATAGTCATCCCTAGCACTTATAAAATATAGTCACCCCAAATAAAAGTTGTTTTCCCCCACCCCACCCCCTGGTAGTAGTGATTCCTAACACTACAATATGATTGAGATGAACTAAGGAATATATAAAATCAATAGTGCAAATTGAAATAAAATTGAACCTCTTAAAGTAACTGGCCATCCTTCAGGGATCAATAAGTAGCCACCTTTTAATAACAGGTATAAAACAATGAAAAACTACCCTGGCAATTTTGGATTTGGATGATTGGCCACTAAATATGTATACAGATTGGTTGTTGAATAGGTGGCTCCTTACCAGAGGTTAATGGCTTAGTTAACAGTATTAATAGAGTGCTTACAATATAGCGCGAAATCCTTTGTTTTCTATTGTTTAATTAGTGCAATTTCTTACAAAGTTTTTCACGGATATATTGTAAGCACTCTACTCCTATATACTCAAGGGTCTGGTTGTTTGAAGGACAACTAGTTAATCCTGGGTTAAAATGAATAGTTTTCTTTTGATTTAATCCTGGGTTAACGAAATTATTGTCTTTGGAACAACTGGACCAAGGTTATTCACCCCGGCAAAAGAAGCTGTACAAATAAAATTTTCATTCCCATAAATTAAACATTTCTCCCACCTCCCTGTAAACACAAACAATGTACACATTGCTCCTTGATCCTCCAAGGTAATTTAACATGGCATCAATATATTTACGGCCCTTATGTCTAAAAAATATCCCTCCCTAGTATATGACCCCACTTAGGTTTCATAAATATATCTAAAAAGGCATAAAATTTATTACATCTATGACTATCATAATTAAGATTTCATATGAGTGGGAAACTCTCTATGGATACAGTGTTAACCATATCTGGTACTAGAGATCGACACTCTCCCTGTGAGTTTGAAATACTCTGCAATGTACCATGACCAGTGCTGTTATGTCTTTAAAAACATATTTGAAAGTTGCTGCTGCAATAATTATTGTGCCATGTTCAGTTACACATAAACTACTTTAAGCCTCCTCTGCAGGTTTCCCTGCAGTCCATGACCTTTTACATTTTGGGCTTCCTGCGCCCAGTTTCCCTTCTCCATCCCTTTTTTTTCCTTTTCAAACACAGGAAGCCCAAACTGTTAAATAGTATCCAAGAGAGAGATGCTTGCAGAAGAAGCTGTGATTATGATACAATTACAGCAAAACTTGTACCATACCCTTGTAGTATACTCTGATACAAGATCTAGTTTTCTTTCACTTGTTTGTAAATGTAAATCTTAAGAATGTATTCTGCTGGCAATCACTACTCGCAATGTAGCCTGATTACTGGACGACATGGTTGAACTAATTACCACTTGTCTCCCCTTAGCCTTCATGATCAGCTGGCTAAGGGGAAACAAGTGGTCAATCCATGCCCTCTGATAATCAGGTTACACTCTGAGAGATAGCTAGCAGAGTCCAACATTTCCAGGGGGTGGGGGTGGAGGTACTCCCTTGCAAAAGTGGTATGGGTGCTCGATGGAGGGTTTTGAAAATGGCCCTAAAAGGTACACATAAATAATTATGGGAGATTCCAATCTTATACCCTAAAAGGTACGACCACATTCAACTAATATTTTTTATTAAGAAATATTCGTATGTGAGATCGTTTCAATCTTTATGTGATTTTCGTTATCCTGACCCTTAAAGGTATGCTATGAACCGGAAACCCTAAAAGGTACGAGCGAGTCATATTTTCAACCCTAAAAGGTCCGTCAAGCACCTCTACCGCTTTTGTAAGGGAGTACCCCCCCCCTCCCCCCGGGCCAACATCATCATCATTGTCACTAATTCTTAAACCTCTGGTGATAGAGTGGTCAGTATTATTTTCAGTGAAAAAATCTCTTGCAAAGATGATTCTGTGCCTGCTCAGCTACAAATCCAAATTTTGTATAGAATGGCAGAAGAGGATCTCTACATTCTAAACTTGTCTTGTAGCAGCCCAGTTTTTCACTCAGGAGTAGTAGAGTCTCTACAATCCTAAAAGTAGAGTACAAGTGAGATTGTTGTGTTTCATATTAACCACTCACTCTGCAGCTGTTGCACATTTGTAATCTGGGATTCCTGTGGTAAAATACACTTGCATTATTGCATCATATACCACAACTACCAAAATGCTCTGCCAAATTTTTTTGCAATCATTTGCCTTTTCTTTTGTAAAACTTAAGATCAGACTGATACTTACAGTTTTCCAATTTTTTGACCTCTTACGCTATCATCCACAACAATATCCTCAATTCTACCTCTCTATAGGAAAGAATAAATTAAATTTAAATAATAATCACCTTTGTATGTTATGGGCTTAAGAACAAAAATGATCACTGCACCTGTTAAACCCAGATCTCACAATATTAGCATTAGACTCAAGTTTATCTTTTCACCACCCCTATATTAGTACATGTATACATAGGCATAACTGGTCTGTGTTACAGGACTCACCAATGCTGTTTCATGGATGAATTTTTGTTCAACAATAAGTGAACCACAAGCAACAAGCTTTCTTAATTTAAGGTGTTCAACTACCACAATGTAGTAGGTCCCCTCATTAGCCCTCATGGCATTAAAACGTTCTGTGAAAGAAATTTGCATTAGTTATATTTATTGTTATGCATCTCAAATACATCAAACCTTATAATACTCCATTGTATACTTACTGAGGAATTTTTCCTTTGTGACATCACCCATTTTTGTTAGTTGTGACAGTAATTCTATGAACTCTATAGTGTATTATAAAAAAGAGATATCACAATTAAACCAATACAATTTTACAAAATTTCATTCACAAATCTTTTATACCGGCCTTTCCCTACCCATCTTCTCCTCATGTCCTCCCTGCCATATTCCTTTTTACTCCATGGCTCCACATAAGGAATGTTGGTTATGGAGGGTAAATGAGCTACTAAGCATAGCTAGTGCAGATTTCGTATGAGTGTGAAATGGACCACGCCGTACCGTAGCCGTGTCAGTGCCATGACCGTGCAGTGCTATTTTCACACTCATACGAAATCTGCTCTATACTTTTATTTTCCTTTCAGTAAATATCTGTATCTGATAAATCCGTTATCTGGATTTTTGAAAGCTGGTTTATAGAGTGCTGACCCTTTTGAACAACTGGGCCCACAGGTAGCCCAAGCTCACTATTAGTGGCTATTTATAAGAGAATGTATGGCACTCAATATCACTCAAAATTTCTGTCTTAATTTTAATAAAATTCCACGAGACTTCTAAAGTGTGTTGTTTATGCTTTCTTCTAACCTCTGAATGAGTTTCAGCGAAATTCGTCGATTTTAACTGCTTGCCCTAAGCAAATCGACGAATTTCGCTGAAACTCATTCAGAGGTTAGAAGAAAGCATAAACAACACACTTTAGAAGTCTCGTGGAATTTTATTAAAATTAAGACAGAAATTTTGAGTGATATTGAGTGCCATACATTCTCTTATAAATAGCCACTAATAGTGAGCTTGGGCTACCTGTGCTGGGCCAAGGTGCTAATAGCTGTATAATGTGTGACAAACAGGGAGGGGAGAGTGGGTGTGACGACAGGGAGGGGTGGGGCAGTGTCAATGTTGATGTGGCAACCATTTGTCAGAAACAGAAAGAAGAAATATTTCCGGTGTCAACCTTCAAGTTCCCTGTTCTTGTTAAAATTAAAAATAAATTTATTTTACTATACCTTTTTCGTAATCATCACTACATAAAGGCCTCATACACAAATCTTTTCCAGGATTAGCTGGTGATACTCCAAAATCGTTCAGTTGACATTTTCCTTTGCTGTAGTCAATTTCATTTAATATTTCTCCATCAAATAACGGTATACTCTCTATATCACTCTGTAGAATAAACACGTTCAAAAGGTTGGTAATTGAATTTTCATATAAACTTAGAACAAATAAACGTACACATAGTACAAATACGAGATGCCACATAACTTACATGAGTTACAAAAATCGAATGGTTGGTAAAATTTAATAGCTATCTCGCTCTGCCTTTAAAAATATTAACAAGAACAGAGAGTTACAGTTCTTCAGGAGCAATACTTACAACATTAGCCATCACTTTAGGGTCTTTCATGAACGAATTCAGCGTAAATCTAAAACTTTCCAAGTAAACTCTCAAATTATGTAAATATCACTGCCGCGTAGCCGGTTTCCCAAATTTTACCACAAAACGGAAGCGATGGGACTGGGCTGGAAAATGACGTCATGGAGGGCGTCATAAAATCAACCTCGTTCCCAGGCTCTCCCTTCTCGCTTTTTTTTTTCAAAATGGCGGGCGCTCTTCCCTTCGAGCGCCCGCCATTTTGAAAAAAAAAAGCGAGAAGGGAGAGCCTGGGAACGAGGTTGTCATAAAATCGGAAGTGGATGAATCTGGAAGTAGAGAAAAATCTGAAAAATTTTAATTTTTCACAAATAGTACATTAAATGTCTGTAAATTTTACAGAGTAGTGCATATTTCTTTGGTTTTGTAAAAAGATGAGCAACATTTGAATTTGATCGTGAAAAGGTACCGTAGAACGATAATTAAAAAAAAAAATCAAACATGCCTTACATTATTGGTTCCAACTGCAGAATTTTTGAAGTTTGTTTTTCCTGAATTTCTTCAGTCTTGCGTACTTCTAGCTTGAGTGTTTTCAAATTTTTTTCCTGAATTTATGATTGGTGACGTCATATCTCCTTATATGGGCACTCATTTTGTTGGGCTTCCTCTGACCACCGTCACCGTTGTCACGACAACTAAAATGGCGGCGTTTTTGTTCTCGAACTCGTCGCGAAATAAAAAGAACAATCGAATCGCCGACAGATGTCCTCGAACCAATGATATTGTCATGGAATATGCCTTGATAGTATTTTGAAAGTCTGATAGTGATTTTTTGGGAAGATTTGGCGATGGAGGTTGAGCGAGTCGGTAGTAACCCTAATTTGGTCCAGCCACCGGGCAAACCGCCCAAACCATACCCAAGGGTTCATAGACATTCATTACAATCTGGTGAAACTTTGACTCGGTTTAACAAGCTAACAAGACATTCTAGTCAACCTCGTTTACGAAGAGACGGAGTATCTGGTTCACTGAGCAACTTGAGCCTCGAAAGTTCACAAAGATCATCGAGTCTTGCTCAGCTGAATGCGGAGTCTCTTGCTGTGTCAGGAAAGACTTTGAGTGCCAGTAATTTAGCTGCTGTTTCCGATTCTAATCTTTCGATCAAAGAGGCAGTACCTCCACGAAGTTATGACCAACCACATTCCTCCAATTCGTCGGTTAAAAGACATTTTGAGGTCATGGTAAAACGGTATTTTCTTCAACTAACTGAGGGGTGTGGGTTTGACACCTGTACTAACAGATTTTGCTGTTCTGGTGAAATGGGGTCCAAATTTACTCACCAACTGGCAGCAATTGTGAGCATAGAGCTTGCATCGCGTAATCGAAAGTTCTTTTGTATGGAACAAACTTCTAAACCTCTACCATCAGATCTATTTCAAGGAGATCCAGATGAACCAAAACCATTTTTGCATTGCCTTTTTTCCACTTCTCCATTTCAGTCCCTTTTTGAGTACAGTCCAATATCGAATCTTTCCCGTCATGGTAGTTATGCCGTCCTCAGAAGTTCACAGAGTAGTCTTAACCAGATATCCAAGGAGAAATCTCTGTCACACTCTAATCTCAAAAGACTAAGCAATGCTGATTTGCTCTCAAGCCAGCCAAGAGAACCTGCTGAAGGCCAACAAGATGGAGAGCCTGTTTCAAGTAGTAATTTAAAACAAGATGAGAAAGCTCCCATTGCAAGCAGTTCAGTTGACTTAGATGTTGAATTCTCAAAGATGAATTTGTCAGGGAATCGTGTTAATGAACAAGATTTGTTTTCAGATGTTGCATGGGACTTGCATGGCTCAACCAGCTCTCAGAATGAGATAGTTTCTCTTGAGGAATTTGAAAAAGAATGTGCCCTAGAGATGTCTGGAAACATCCAAGAATTTTCCTTGACTCATTTAACTTTAACAATGTTAGAAACTTCTGTTGACAAATATAAAGAGTGTAATGATCCATCTTTTCTTGTGAATACCATCAGAACTGTGTTCACTTCTATTGAAGCATTGAATGAAAGCTTCAGGAAAGACACTCCTGACAAGGGGGATATTCCATGGGATGAACTGGACATTGATGCTGTGCGAAAAGCATACAGTCTTCTACTTAGCTTAGAGCCCAGAGAAACATTTGTCACTCCACTATTAAATGCAACAGAAATTCACATTGTCACTTTGGAGTCTTTGATAATCACTCCAGATGAAATCTACCAGTTAGTTGTGTTGTTAGAAAATCCACTCTTGGTTACCACACAAGATTTGCTACGAAAGCTCTGCATAATCCTCAACAAGCTTCCAACAGAAACAAGGCAGGCATTGGTGGTTATTTTGTCTCGATACAGCACTGAAGGGTTCCAAAATCTTATAAAGGTATAATTAAAAGTAAACGAAGAAAGAAATACAGGAATAAAGGGGAATAATTATATTACAGATCTTTTGTCTTTACCTAGCTAGGCTGAAAAATTGATGAGCGAGACACTGTTGATGTGCCATGGTTTACTAAAAACCCCATGTTGAGCAACTTTTGCCTTTCCTTAGAAGTTTTATTTTGGAAAAAAATTATCAGAATACAGGAATTTAGCAGACTGAACTTACAAACAGTTTTACAAATTTTCCATCATGGTTGCCACAGGGCAGGGAAAAGTCAGGGAATTCAACTTTCATTTATCTGGAGAAAAGTTAAATTTTGAGCAAAAGTCAGGGAACAGTCAGGAATTTCATTGTTCACACAGTAAATTTGAAAATGCATGGTCCCTCCTAGCTTGGTATGATGGTTTTATATCATTGTCATCTGCTCAATGTGCAAGCCAATGAGAAGAGTTGTTTTAATTGAAAACAGAGGATCTGGGAAAATTAAACTTTAGTCAAGGAATTTTGTGATTGGTTTATTGGCAACCATGCCCATGTTTGTGTACATGATGATGTGCTAAATTCCACTGCTGTTTTCACAGGTTTTTCAGACATTCCTTGACAAGCATATCCATCCAAACCAATGCACAGAACCTTATCTGATTGAAATATGCAAAGTGATGGCTATCTTTTATGATGCCTATAAACTTGCTGTCAGTGAACCTAGTCCTTTACAAGATATTTTATCTATATCTGTCTTCTATTCTGATGATCTTTCTAGAAAAGTAGATTTTAAGAAAGAATATGAAACATGGAGGGCAATCAACAGGTATGATTCAGGGGGTGGGGTTGGGGAGTGTGGGGGGAGGGGGGGCTAGCCAGTATTTCAACAAACTGAAAGGGGTTTCTTCTTTGGTTTTGTCGATAATTATTTGTGGGCATTTACCGCTGTGTCTTGCTAAGGTGCTGAATCATATGTGAACTGAGTTTGTTTGATGTGTTCTCTTGCTGTATAGCACCAGCAACAGAAAAAAAAAACACCATGTACATGTAGGTCTGCTGAAAAGATTATTTCTTTATTCTATTTGACATCTAGTTTTAGGATTTATGAGATGCTTCGTCATTGGCATTTTCTTAATTTGAATTACAATAGCTAACTGCCAAAAACAAAAGGCATTAGGCATGGGTATTGAGAAAGTAGTCAGTGAATATTAGGTGCAATATTTATAAGTGGACAATCTCTATTTCATTGTACAAATAGCTTTAAAGCTTATCAGAGGGAAGTCAGAATCAGAGTGAGAGATCAATCTGAGAACACTGTGTACCAGAGCTGTTTTTGCATGAATGTAAAAAAAAATCCTTTGCCATCTGACTGTGAAATTAAGTTTAACAGTGTGTAGTACGTACCATCATTGGCTTGTCTAAGGGTTTTGATTGGTGAAGACATCAACATTGACCAATGCTGATGAGACACAACTCTGAGACATAGTGTAAAATACAGCACAATCATTCATTCATTCATCCATTCATTCATCCATCCATCCATCCATTCATTCATTCATTCATTTATTCATTCATTTGTTTGTTTATATGTTTATATTTACTATACAGCAGCTCAGATGCTTCTGAAAATGAAATGTCACTATTGGAATTCCCCTTCCTGTTTGATCCAGCATCAAAAGTAAGTTTGTAGCCCTTTGTGTGTGTGTGTGTGTGTGCGAGAGAGAGAGAGAGAGAGAGAGAGAGAGAGAGAGAGAGAGAGAGAGAGAGAGAGAGAGAGAGAGAGAGAGAGAGAGAGAGAGATTCTCCTACAAGCCACTCCTCCACATAGATACAGTATGTGGATTTACTCCTAATTAGTTAATGAATGGAAATGTACTTGGAAAGATGTTAGAAATAGCATGTATGCTTCAAAAAGTAGTAAATAAGACTCAGAAAAATATGAGCCTCCAGCAGGGTTTCAACCCATGATCTTTGGATTTCCATCTGATAATGTAACCACTGAGCCATTGAAGGCTCTAATGGTGAATAGGTCGTTGATCTTATTTATGGCTGGTCCTCAAGGTCTAAACCCTGCTGGGGGCTAGGATTTTTCTGAGTCTTATTTACTACTCATTGAAGCATACACATTATTTCTAACTTAATTAGTTAATGTTAGTTATTGTGTATTTGGAAGTCAAATTTTGTTTGTACATAAGTTATTGTACAGTATTTTTCCTGATGTAAAGATGTACAATTTCCTTGTAGAAAATAATATTGCAAGTTCCTCACTCTTTTCATTCATTTTCAGGTACGTGTTATGCATATTGATGCAGTGTGGCAGATGCGTGTAGAGTACCAAAATGCAATAGTGCACCAAGCAAGAGTTCAACAAGCTGAACATGTTTTTGAGAAGACAGAAAAGAACAACAAGTTTGGAGATGCTATCAAGTCAGCCACTTGCCCTTTCTTGGTTCTCTCTATAAGACGTGACCATATTATATCAGACACACTAACTCAAATTTACTTAAAAGTGAGCAGACTTTCATATTTGTTAAGCTAGTTGTTCTTGTATTAGCGTCTTCTTACACTCTACATGTAAATTCTGAATAGTTAATTTCCCTGAATAGTGGAATAATTATTACAGTGATAATCAGCAAATGGCTTGTATGATCTTCATTTGGATTTTGGATTTTTCTGATCTTGTTATTAACTTTGTTGTGAAATATGCAAGTCAGATCAGGAAAAGTTAGTGGAGAGGTTATAATAGAACAATATATTAATAACAATTAATATTAAAAGTAAAGTAAAGTAAAGCGACCATATTTAACATCGATAACTCATAACAGTAATTCAACTGACAAACCTGAGGTCGACGGTGTGCTCATTTTACTCCCCTCTCTCCATTAGTGCTCCGTTTTAAGGGTATTTAAAGCTAATTAAAGCTACACAGATTGGAAAGAAGTCGAAACAAGGATGTGAGGTCTGGCTGGGGATCGAACTCAGGACCTCTCACACCGAAGACCGCGCACTAACCAACTGTGCCATCCTTGCTCCATATTGTTAAAATTATTGATAATTATTAAGACTTTTAATTAGTTTTTGCTGTAATTTTTTCTTGCAAGACAGTATTGAGATGTTATAATAGAATATTGGGTGGTTTTTTTTTTCATTTCAGGAAGGTGATCTGAAAAAGCCTTTAAAGATTAAGTATACTGGTGGTGGAGAACAGGGTCTAGACATGGGAGGATTACAAAAAGAATTCTTCCATATGATTGTGGATTCAATTTTTGAATCAGGTCAGAAACCATTGCATTTACTGTGGGAATCAAAGAACTTTGGATACCTAGAAATATTGCAGGGCATACTGAAATATTCCAAGAATGTGTCTGTTGTTTTTTGGCCAATCAAAAATGGTTTTCTAACCACAAAGATACTGATCAAGTTTCTGATTGTTCGTCAGAGACACTCCTGAAATATTTCTCAGTGCCCATGTTTTTTCATTTTGCACAGCTATATTTCTTTTGTAGATATTTGCTTTATCCATTAGAGATATCTCATTCAAATGGAATGAACACTTGAATAGACCTTTCCCAAATTTGCTTCAGTGCACATGGACAATAGAGGGATTTCATGGCAGCCATGTTTGTGGGCAAGTACAATTTTTGAATGACAAAAGATTTCATTTCTCATGGGAGAAGAGGTTTATTATTTTGACCACAAACATGGCTGCCATGAAATCCCTCAGTCTATAGTTTCAAGTCAAGGTTGGACTTGATAAACACAATAAAATAAAATAAATGAATGAAAGCTTTAAGCCAAACCTCATTTGGAGGTGTACTGTAATTGGGGAAAGGTCTATTCAGATGAACAGCAAAGCTCAAGATTCACTGACATTCTTTTTTCAGACTTTGGCATGTTCACTTACGTTGCTGAGACAAGATGTATGTGGATAAATGGCTGGTCCCTAGAATCTGAAAAAGAGTTTGAATTAGTTGGTGTTGTTTTGGGATTAGCTATCTACAATGGTGTAATCCTTGATGTCCATTTTCCACATGTTATTTACAAGAAATTGCAAGGCTACACCCCCAACCTACATGACCTGAATGGCTTGCAGCCATCTCTAGCTAGAAGTCTAAAAGAGCTGTTAGAGTTTGAGGATGATGTAGAGGATGTTTTCTGCTATTCCTTCCAGGTAAAAATCTCTGGAACACCCCTGTATAACCCAAATATGGGAGTGTGCCCCCCCCCTTGTTGAGAGATTTGGATGTAGGAATCCCCAGATTTTAACTGTATTTTATCTGGCACTTGACCAGTGGGTTTGTGGAGGGCTTGAGCACTCATTCAGAGCAGCAGAACAGCAAAATGTGTCCAGTGGAAGAAGTTGGTGCTTGAAAGATACCCATAGCAGGCAAAAACCCTAATCACAAGCACTTCTTAGAAACATGATTCCTCCTTCTTCTCAAGTCTATGCAAGGTTTGATTTCAATATCTTGTTGAATCATGTTTCTATTCATATTAAAACATTTGTATGCCATTGTTTCATCAGGTATCCAATATGAATGTTTATGGTAAAATTGACAATATTGACCTGTTACCCGGTGGCTCTGAAATCCCAGTCACCAATAGTAATAGGAAGCTATTTGTGGAACTTTATGTTGAGTATCTTCTGGTGAATTCTGTTGCAAAACAGTTTGATGCGTTTTCAAGAGGATTTCACAAGGTAAAGTGTTGACAGTGCTGACAGGCAGATGATATACAGTGATGTTAGGAGCAAGTTTAGCTTAGTTGGTTAGTGCATCACTTTCTGATGTGAGAGGTCCTGACTTGGTTGCCGATGGTGGTTGATGATGATGGTGATGATGATGGTGGCGATGAGTCACCCTATTAAAATAGTTATCTATCTATCTATGATGATGATGATGGTGGTGGTGGTGGTGGTGATAACAATGGTAGTGGTTGGTGGTAGAAATGGTACTGGTGCTGAGAATTAAGCTATGATAGTTATGTTAGTTGATGATGATGATGATTGTTAAGGATGATTAAGAAATGATGGTGATGATGATGAAAGAGATTGTTACATAAAAGTGCCAGAATACTTCATTCCATCCTAGTATTGTGCAAAAAATCATATGATCAATTTACATATTCCTCAGGTATGCGGAGGAACAGCACTAAAACTCTGCAGTCCAGAAGAACTTGAACTGCTCATCTGTGGATGTCCTGTCCTGGATTTCAGTGATTTAGAAATGGCAGCCACATATGAAGATGGCTACACAGCACAGCACCCTACAATCAAAATGCTGTGGAATGTCTTCAAAGGAATGACCATCCAACAAAAGAAAGCTGTGCTAATGTTTGTCACAGGCAGCGATAGAGTGCCATTGAAGGGATTATCTAATCTGACTTTTATTGTGCAAAAGCATGGAGAAGACTCAGATCGACTACCAGCGGCTTTGACGTGCTTCAATAGGCTACTCTTGCCACCCTATGGCTGTGAAGAGAAACTCAAAGAAAGGCTGATTATTGCTATTGAAAATAGTAAAGGCTTTGGACTTACGTAAGAGATAATTTGGAGTGAATAAGATTTTATCAATAATTTCTAAGTAAAAATGTGAAACAAAACTATCTTAAATATTAGATTTATTTAATTCAGTATTTATAGATGTAAAGTGTGAGACATTTGTCAATCATGCATTTGGTATCAATACATTACTTTTACGTATATTGTACATAGCACGTAAACTGAGATTTTCATGTTTTATAAAAGCATAAAAATACTTGTTCAAGCGAAATTCAAGTGGTATTTTCTCTACTTTGGAAGTTCACAGCGAACTTCGTTGGGGAAATTCGAGCTGACTTCTCACGCTAATAATATACATGAAAAAAATCTCGATGCTGATTGGCTAAGAGCAGTGCTGTTTCAAGGAAATTTACTGGTGCAGAAAAAAGGAAATTTAGCACAGAAAAAATAGAAATTTAGTGCAAATTTGAGTTTTAAAAACACGCCAAAATCAATTTTCTTAGTTCTGCTGTTGATCACATTATCTAGCATCAAAACTATGTATATTGATCACAACAGACGAATTCTGATGGGAAAAAATGCGAACTGAAAGTTGAATTAATTTTAAAAAAAAGTGGTACGTACGTTTTAGAAAAAGTATTTTCTCTTTTCTAATTCACAGCAACACATTTTTTTACTAAAAATTTATAGGCATTGCAAATTTGTAGTCAATCACCTTGTTCTCCTCTATATACCTCCATTCTCATAAACAATTATATTGCCAGTTATAGTTGAAGACCTTTTCACCAGTGGAAGTTTTTCGAATGGCTCTTGGTTATTGAAGGACTTGGGGTGCTTACCAATTCTGGTTTGAAAAACAAACGGTATATATGTGCCATTCCGATCGGAACTAAGTTATGGAAAACTCGCCGTCTTCCGATAGAGGTATTCCACTTTTCCGACCACCTTGGTTCTTCCGATAGACGGGGTTTCCAGCTCTTTTTTTACCATTAGCAAACGAATTTCCAACCGGATGGATTGGTATAAATGGTAAGCACCCTATTTTTGGGTTTTATAGAGGATAATTCATGTGTTCAGGTTGGGTTGGAACAATGTGAAGTAAAGAGTGTATTTCACAATAGCCCTAAAATTAAAATGCCTACCCACTGTATTTTTCCGTCATACAGATATGCTTATTGAATGTAAAATGATAATATAATAATATATTTTTAAGAATTATCTTATTTGATGTGTAAAATTGAGTGTGCGAATTCATTAAACGAATATGAGTTTGGAACTGATCTGAGTTTGAAGTTATTCGCTCGCTATTTTTTAGCTAATATTGTTACGGGGCATAAATCACCGATTTATGCCGTATTTTTGTAAACCGATTTATTCAGAATTTTATGTTTCTTTTCTTTCTATTTTAATGTTTATCTCTGTTGTTTACCCTATTTTAATTTAAGAAATGCTATCGAGGAATCTTATTGGTTGCTAGTTTTGTTACTTGCGTTTTTCCAATAAAGCTGAAGTCGGAACTCTCTGAGCAATCAGGTGCTTACGGGTGGTTCACGCGATAGGCACTTGAGAAGTGCCAGAGAGTACACTATGGCCCTGGTTTCCCTGGAAACCCTGGCACAGTTTATTGGAGAAACACTGGTAATTATATTCGAAACCGATTTGTTTCAATGATCTCACTCAGCTGTTATGCTGGCGTGCTTCCCCCTAGTTATGCATAATAGCACGCCCTAAACAAATAAAAGCTGCTTGAGCTCTTTGGACAGATTGTGTTTCCAGTAAGTCCTACTTTCCTCATTTCTTGTTACCTGTTTGTGTATTGTACTTTTTCCTCTCTGTCAGCTATTGTAACTAGGTATTGTCTTGCTGGAATCATAGAGATTTCTCTTTGAAACCTCTCCCTTGATGGTCCAGTAAACACAACCTAATGAGCTTGCCTTTTCCTTAGCAACCAATAGAATTCGAGCATTTCCAATACTTTCCCCCCTGAATTAGTTGTTACAATTACTCAGCTCTTAGTTAGTATACCTCACTTGTTAGCCTACACTCAAACTGTAAAGACTTATGTTGGAGAGAATAAATGAATTTGTAACGGTATTCGTAGTCCCCATTCACATACTGTTACAAAACTGGTGAGTGAACCCGGGTAAAGTTCCGGCACAGGAAAAAGAAAAAGAAAAGAAAAGGAAAAGAAGAAGAAGAAGAAGAAGAAAAAAAAAGAAAACCCATACCTTGGTATCAAGGTTCAGGCTGGCTGAACGCTGTGAAGCCGATTCCACAACATCAGAAGAGGACCAACAGATTCACGGACAGAACCTCTTCGAAAAATTGGAACAACGATTTCCAATTCCAGAGAATAGTCGTCCACGGCAAGTCCTTGACCGAGAAACCACACTAGCCATATTAAGGAGGTTAAAGAAATTGGTGAATCGACTGCCTGCGGAGTCCTTCAACAACTAACCGTGAGTTTGTCTTTTTGTTTTTTTTGGCGGGTCCCTGCCCTTCTGTTTTATGTCAGCACAGGTTTTTCTGTTCCTTTTGTGCAAAAGGTTTACTTAAAATTGACACTACCTGTTAGCTACTTAGTTATGCAAAAATCGTATTAATTATTCATTTCTGTATGTGAAGTTTTTGCGTGATCATTTGAGTGCTCCGTAGGGGGTTGATTCAAGGAATTTATTGTTATCACGTCTTGGTTTGACTGTTATTTCTTTTATTTTTATGTTCACCATACTGGGGTCTGTTTAAGGTGTTTCAAAGTAGTTGTTGACGCGCTACACCTCTCATTCTAAATTCGCGATTTCATGGACTTCTTCTCGTCGGATCAAAATATCCTTTGGACCAATTATCAAGCAAAGATTGAATTTTTGAATGATAGTAATTTTAAGTCAATCCGTGTTTTTACAGCAAAGATAATCAATGATCGTTTAAATCAGTCTTTCTAAAATATCTCCCGTTTACGATGAGCTTTTGAAAAACAAAAACATAGGCCTAAAACTTCACATTCATGCACACATACTTATAGTAAAATCAAAGAGTTTAAACAGAGCGATTTCGAGTTCTAGACGCAAACATTTTTTATACGTATTTTGCGTCGCAAAAACTAAGGTATAGCTTGTCATGCAGAAAAGAAATACTCGGCGCTCAAACATATGCGCCAAAATACTGAAAACACGTTGCTATATTGTTGTTCTTTCTCTCTGGTAAATTGCACTGGTTTAAGTGTTCATTTGGCGGAGTTATGATTTTTCTTCTGATAGTATGTGGGATTCACTAGCTGCGACAATTTTAACTTTCAAGCGGCGTAAGAGATATCTCTTCAAGTCATCACTGTTTAGAGCCCAAAATCACGGATATACTTACTCAAAGTATCATAAAACACGCAGAAGAAATTTATTAAATTTGATGTAAAGCAACATTTTTAAATTTCACTTGAATACAGTGTTTCAAACGCGCCGGAGTAGAATCAAACCCGTGTGTACAAATGCATGACGATGGCGTGATGCTTGCTAATTATGTCACGCTACATTACTTCGCGCCCGTGTTACGACGCATTTGCATATAGTGCCTTTACAGTAATTGTCTCGCCTTTGACTTCACCAATTTCGAGTTTTGTGTGATCCTTTCAGTATAGTTCCTAGTTCAAATAAAACCGCGGTATGCAAATGCGTCGTAACACGGGTGCGAAGGAATGTAGCGCGACATAATTAGCAAGCATTACGCCATCGTCATGCATTTGTACACACGGGTTTGATTCTACTCCGGCGCGTTTGAAACACTGTATTCAAGTGAAATTTTAAAATGTTGCTTTACATCAAATTTAATAAATTTCTTCTGCGTGTTTTATGATACTTTGAGTAACTGTATCCGTGATTTTGGGCTCTAAACAGTGATGACTTGAAGAGATATCTCTTACGCCGCTTGAACGGTTAAAATTGTCGCAGCTAGTGAATCCCACATACTATCAGAAGAAAAATCATAACTCCGCCAAATGAACACTTAAACCAGTGCAATTTACCAGAGAGAAAGAACAACAATATAGCAACGTGTTTTCAGTATTTTGGCGCATATGTTTGAGCGCCGAGTATTTCTTTTCTGCATGACAAGCTATACCTTAGTTTTTGCGACGCAAAATACGCATAAAAAATGTTTGCGTCTAGTACTCGAAATCGCTCTGTTTAAACTCTCTGATTTTACTATAAGTATGTGTGCATGAATGTGAAGTTTTAGACCTAGGTTTTCGTTTTTCAAAAGCTCATCGTAAACGGGAAATATTTTAGAAAGACTGATTTAAACGATCATTGATTATCTTTGCTGTAAAAACACGGATTGACTTAAAATTACTATCATTCAAAAATTCAATCTTTGCTTGATAATTGGTCCAAAGGATATTTTGATCCGACGAGAAGAAGTCCATGAAATCGCGAATTTAGAATGAGAGGTGTAGTGCGTCAACAACTACTTTGAAACACCTTAAGTAGTGTTTTTATTTTTGTGTTGCAGTTATATATATACATTTTTTCCCCACCCTCCCGCCCTTTGTTTCTACGGGATATTGTGAGAGTGTTTTACCGCTTTTCTTCTGTTGATCGGTAGTTGGTTGCCGTTATTTTATTGTCACCCTGTCGCTCAATCGCATTCAAACTCGCGCGTCGGCCAAACGCAGTGCTTGTTCTGATTGTTCTCTTGTTACTTCATTATCCTCACTACTCCCACCTGTCTTTACTGTAACATCACCGTCCGCAATGGCTTGTACCGTGCCTTCTACACCCCTTACAACGACCATTTCATTCTCCAGGGATTCTTCGACGCTAAGACCTATTCCTTCCACTTCATTTGCCTCTAGTTCTCGTCCATCGCCACCACCAGCTCCAGTTCTTACATCCGACCAGTTCGCTCAGGTGTTGACCACGTTAAGCAGTAATCTTAATGCTAATCAACAGGCTACTGTTTCGCAACTTACTGCGCTTACCCAATCACTCCAACAGGGTCAGTCCCAGGGCGCTAGTGGATATTCTGCCAAACCTCCTACCTTCCACGGGGATGGCATGGAGAGTGTTGATCAGTTTCTTTCATCTTTTGAGCGGCATGCTGATTTTTTCGGATGGACACCGGTAAAACGACTTCGAGCCCTTCCCCTTAGCCTGGTAGGACATGCCAACATTTGGTTTACTTCTTTAGATTCGGACTCCTACCGAACTTATGACGAACTTACTCGTCTTTAGTCCAGACCCAGGCCTCTTTTTACCCCGCTACGCTTCGGTAAAACAGAGTCCAGAAGAACTTGCATGCGCATGCGTTACAAGAACCAATCAGACACCGTTAAATTTTGGTGTGACCTGGTTACAAAGCTATCGTTGAAGTTTATCTGGATCAAATCAGCTATATTGGGCTCATTTTGAAAACGAATTCATCGAAGCAGTTAAGTATGCCTTCACTTGTACGAAGCACACGTTTTTACCCAAATTGGAGCAAATCCAAGCCCTGTATGACTTGTTAAAAGGCCTTGTAACCAGGTCACACCAAAATTTTACGGTGTCTGATTGGTTCATGTAACGCATGCGCATGCAAGTTCTTCTGGACTCTGTTTTACCGAAGCGTAGCGGGGTAAAAAGAGGCCTGGGTCTGGACTAACTCGTCTTCTGCGCGAACAATTTAATTCGCCTGCCTCACAGTGGCTGGCTCGACAACAACTGAACCAGAGAAAAATGGCTCCGTCGGAGTCTGTTGCTGATTATTCTGCCGACATTAGGCGGCGCTGCCAGCTCCTTCGAATCCCAAAGGCGGAATGGCTACATGTTTTTATCTCTGGGCTTCGCTCGGATATTAAGCAACACTTGGTGTTACAGCAACCGCAAACTTTTGAGCAAGCAGAACAACAGGCTAAGTTAAAAGAGGCTGTCTCTACGCCTGACCCAGTTGCTATGCAGACACAACAATTTGCACAGGCCTTACTAGCCCAACTTCAGAAGGCTTCTCCAACGCCTTCCCCGCCTCAGCAGGTGGCCGCATTTTCTACAGCGCCACAGTTAGCAGACCACGCTGGTGCCGAGGAACCTCTGACACCGTCTTCCATTCGCGCCATCATTCAGAAGGAGATAAGACAAGCCCTTCGGGACACTGCGCAAAGACCTTCTCGCCAGCAACAGCCTAACTACAATGCCCGCGGGAATAACCAATTCCGCAATCGCCGTACGGCTCAAGGACATCCAATTTGCAATACATGCAATCGGGCAGGACACCGGGATCGTTACCCGGGTTCTCCACCAGTTTTGTAACAGTATGTGAATGGGGACTACGAATACCGTTACAAATTCATTTATTCTCTCCAACATAAGTCTTTACAGTTTGAGTGTAGGCTAACAAGTGAGGTATACTAACTAAGAGCTGAGTAATTGTAACAACTAATTCAGGGGGGAAAGTATTGGAAATGCTCGAATTCTATTGGTTGCTAAGGAAAAGGCAAGCTCATTAGGTTGTGTTTACTGGACCATCAAGGGAGAGGTTTCAAAGAGAAATCTCTATGATTCCAGCAAGACAATACCTAGTTACAATAGCTGACAGAGAGGAAAAAGTACAATACACAAACAGGTAACAAGAAATGAGGAAAGTAGGACTTACTGGAAACACAATCTGTCCAAAGAGCTCAAGCAGCTTTTATTTGTTTAGGGCGTGCTATTATGCATAACTAGGGGGAAGCACGCCAGCATAACAGCTGAGTGAGATCATTGAAACAAATCGGTTTCGAATATAATTACCAGTGTTTCTCCAATAAACTGTGCCAGGGTTTCCAGGGAAACCAGGGCCATAGTGTACTCTCTGGCACTTCTCAAGTGCCTATCGCGTGAACCACCCGTAAGCACCTGATTGCTCAGAGAGTTCCGACTTCAGCTTTATTGGAAAAACGCAAGTAACAAAACTAGCAACCAATAAGATTCCTCGATAGCATTTCTTAAATTAAAATAGGGTAAACAACAGAGATAAACATTAAAATAGAAAGAAAAGAAACATAAAATTCTGAATAAATCGGTTTACAAAAATACGGCATAAATCGGTGATTTATGCCCCGTAACAATATGTGGGCTTTATTCTGTCACTAATTATAGCCTGCCTAAGGCTCTCTGGGGAGGGATAGGGGGCAGGCTAATTATCAGACAATGCAACGACAAAGAAACTAAAGAAATAAGAACTGGTCTACGAAAATAAACTGATGAAACAACCCGGACAATTAATGCATCAGACGCCGAGTCCCCCTCCCCTACTTTCAAAAATAGCGTCCACATTTCGCTCCAACGCAAGATATGGAAAGTATATAGTATAGTCCATGGTATATGGTCCATAGTTTGAGTTGAACGCAAATTATGGACTTCAACGTCTACGTACCGTGTACACAGCCTTCCTACAACAGGTCCTACAGATACTACAAGTACTACACGAACTGCAGAAACTACACCTACTACAAGTACTACAACATCTACTAGTGGTGCTACACCAACTACAACCACTACACCTACTACAAATACTACACCTACTAAGTTTACACAGCCTACTATGAGAAGTACTGTATAGGTCTACTACACCTACTCAGGTGCTACGGACACTACACTTACTAAAGGCACTACTTCTACTACAGATACTACACCTACTACAAGTACTATGCCTACTATACGTGTACACTTCCAACTATGGGAACTACTGTACTAGGGCTACTACAGATACTACAAGTACTACACCTACTATACCTCACACTTGTTTCGACTTCTTTCCATTCCGTTTAGCTTCAAATACCCTTAAAACGGAGCACTGATGGAGAGAGGGGTAAAGAGGGCACCGTCGGCTTCCTGGGAAACGTAACCAGCTTAACTAGCTGGAGGAACTACCGACCCTAAATATTGTGCTATATATTAACCTTTTAAATTGTCAAAATGTAGAGAGTAAAGAAAATTCAAAAGAAAACAGATCCATATATTCGATCTATATTGAGTAGCCATTACCCTATAAGTTTTGTTTCCGTAAAAGTTCCCAAAAAGAGTGAGGGGAATCCAGGAACGTTTATCAGGGGAGTAGCTAGGAGTTTCGTGCGACTGTTTAAATGCCCAGCTGGATGAACAGTTTATACAGTATACACAAGACAAAAATATACCTTTTGCTTGAATTTAAACTTTAAAAAAATAGTATGTCTTGATTAACTTGGCAATTGTTTAGCGAGGCAATTGCAAAACGCATAAAAAACGCACGATATTCGATCGCACATTTAAGAAATATAGAGAAATTAAACGATACCCATATATTAATAATCATGAATATTAATCAATCTCAATATATTTATGAACGATCCAAAATAATTAAAAAAGTCAAGGTAAAAACATCAGTATCCGTAGCAAGATAATAAGTAGTCAGGATATTCAGGTAAAAAAAAGAAAAAGTTATAGAAAAAGAGCGAAAAAAAGACAACAGAAAAAGGATTCGCCCCCGACACGACTCGAACCTGTTAGATATGCATCCCCCGGACACAAAGTAAAAATGATTATTTAACTGAAAAATAAAAAAAGGAAAAATTAAATTTTGGGACGATTCTCCCTAGACATTCAAGGAAGCTGAGACATCGAATCGACTTACGTTACGGATGAAGATTTCGGCCCCATCCACGGGGAAGTTGTTAATCTACGCCAGGGCACCCAGCGTGGAGTAATCGCCCTCACCTGATCTTTTTAGGGCGGTGTTACACGAGACGATTTTTAACGACGATTTTCCGCGTAACGTTGCAACAACTTGCATTATTTTGTGTTGCGAGTTTCTGACTTGGATTCAAAAACTCGCAACGCGTTGCCGAAGCGAAAATTGCAAGGAAAATCGTTCCAAGTGTCATGTTACACGAGAAAGATTTTTAACGCAACGCCGTTGCGCTGAAAATCGTCGTTAAAAATCGTCTCGTGGAACACCGCCTTTAGGTTGTACCAGAATGCCGCATCGCTCTGAAAAATGATAAATTTGAATTCAATTATGACCCAGTCCCAGTACATGGTGCAATTTTACGGTCACACCTCATTCCATGCAGTAATGGTATACGTTGAAAAAAAAAGAATACTTGTAGCAATCAGTAGTAGGAGAATATACATTAAGCTTTAAATCATGACTACGCCTAGTTTTAGTGAAATCATAAGATAAATATTGATCAAAAGGAACAGTGCTAAGCTTGTTAATGATTTTATACATTAAGTCTTCGTTCTCGAAGTAACTGAAGGAGAGACGTAAACATAGCCCATATGTGGCGGGGGAACACATTATGGTTTTTATAATGGCGCGCGCAGAGTCTCTGTCTCCTATAGTTGAACTGAGTGAATCGAGTCTTTCTAGTGAAAGAATTCAACGTACATAGATAAGAAGATTTGCCACATACTACATATATAGGTACTACATGTACTACACCTACTACTTGTACTATATACTACAGGTATAACACCTACTACAGGTACTACGTATACTATAGATATTACACCCTACAACAGGTTCTACAGATACTACACTGACTGCAGGTACTACATGTACTACACTTACTACTGGAACTACACTACAGGTATAACACCTACTACAGGCAGTACAGATACTATAAATACTACACCATACAATGAGGTGCTACAGATACTACACTGACTACAGATACTAGACTGAATACAGTTACTACATGTACTACACCTACTACTGCTACTACACTACATGTAGAACACCTACTACATGTACTACACTGACAAGGTACTACATGTACTACACTTACTACTGGTACTACTTTGACTACAGGTACCACATGCACTACACTGACTACAGCTACACTTACTACTGGTACTACACTCACTATAGGTACTACAGATACTACTGCTACGCTTACCATGTGCGCTACGCCAACTACAACCACTACACCTACTACAAATACTACACCCAATACAAGTACACAGCCTTCTTACTATAGGTGCTACAGGTACTACACGTACTACAGATACTACACGTACTACAGATACTACAAGCACTACACGAACTACAGAAACTACACCTACTACAAGTACTACACCTGCTACGTGTACACTGCCTACTATGGGAACTGCTGTACTAGGGCTACTACAGATACTACAAGTACTACACCTACTACACCTACAACGGGTGCTACACCAACTACAACCACTACACCTACTCCTACTCCTACTCCAGGTGCTACACTAACTATAACCACTAGCTACACCTACTCCTACTACTAGTATAACCCCTGCTACAGATACTACACTTACTACATGCAGGCGCTACACTACCTACAATCGCTACATCTACTTACACGTATTGTATTGCGCACCATCACAAAAGCTCAGGACAATAGAAGTTGTCCTTACTAGCTAAGTAAGCAACACTACGCGACAAACTATGATATGCCCTTATAAACCTCAGGACATTAGAAGTCGTCCTTACCAGTAGCTAGAACAAAGAGGACAATACAAGTTGTCCTTACTAAGCATAGTTTGTCAGGACACTACGCGACAAACTACGATATGCCATTATAAACCTCAGGACTTACATGGAGTCGTTACTCCCTCGTACTCAGTGCCACGCGACCTTTCGAAGAACGCCTGTTTGAAATGTTTTTCAGTTCTCTTCTGCAAGGTCTCTAGTAGGTCAGAGTGCTATACAAGCAATGTTTGGTATGATTGTTGGTCTAAAACAAAGATATATTCAAAAATAAGGTATCGATCTACCATGTTGGCTAGAAATCTGTCTATAGTTCGAGGTAGTGCTGTGAGTATGAGAGGGCTTGTTAGGCCACTCGCTGGCGCTCGATTCGTGGATAAACAATCGAGGTAAGGCAATCATGTAACTGATCTGACTTATTAGCATTAGTTTGTATATTTTGGTTAGTACATGAAAATCGAGAGATACTATTAGAAGTGCTTCTATAAATATAAATTTTACTGCTGCAATTGAGTTTTACAGTTTCGCTGTTTCGCGGTTTTGTGTCAATAATTTGCAAAGTCAATTGATGTAATTTTTTTGTCGTCAAAGTAAAATGCAAAGTAATTTTTCTCATCGTCATTAAGCTAAGAAGTGTCACTCAAACAACATATTAAAAATCGCCCAAAATCCATTCAAAGCTAAGGAACCTCTGAAGATTTCAAGATTTTACCACAGGAATCCCGAATCTAGCAAGTCGGAGATTGTACTACTCAGAGACCCAGGGCGTCAGGGAGGAGGGAGGGGAGTGGAGGGGAAAGGAAAGAGGGGGAAAAGGACACCCTGGGCTTTTGACTACCCCTAACTTGTCTTGAGGCCAAACATCAACAAAGGCTCTGATTGGCCTCATAATTTATAATTTAATTATAATGAGGCCAATCAGAAGCATTTGTACCATTAATTTAAATCATCTAAAATTACCAGTAAACAAGTTGACCCCACGCATAGCCACGACTTTAAACAATACAAGCTGTCATGTTTAGTTTGAAAAGAACCATGTTTCCAGCTCACCAGGACTTTTAAACAATAAATAGAGTGAAAAATAAATTAGATAAATTGCAAAGACCTTGGTGAAACAAGATGTATTTGAGGAACTTCTCTCAGGATATGGCAGAGCAACTGTCACTATATCAAAGCGATAATAATATTGAAATGAGCCAGATATTTTTGTCATTTGAACTTTGCTTACGTTAGACCATCTATTGGATTAATTTTGGCCTCAAGACAAGTTAGGGGTAGTCCAAAGCCCAGGGCATCCTTTTCTCCTCTTTTCCTTTCCCCTCGGCTCCCCTCCTCTCCCCCTTGATGCCCTGGGTTTCCAAGGACGACTGCATTGACTATATACTGTATTATTTTGTAACAGGTCTATGAGCACCACACAATCATATGATATTGCTATTGTTGGTGGAGGTATCATTGGACTAGCTACAGCAAGACAACTAATTAACTTATATCCAAATCTCACATATTGTGTTTTAGAGAAAGAAAAAGAGTTATGTAAGTATTGAGTTAAATTTTGCTCATTTGCCTTTGATCCAATAAGTGTACATTTTCTTCTTATTGTTTACATGACTATTGGGCTCATCCTTTTATCACCATAGCAACCCACCAGACAGGTCACAATAGTGGAGTAGTGCATTGTGGGATATACTACAAACCAGGCTCACTAAAGGCAAAGCTGTGTGTTGAAGGTCTAGACTTAACATATCAATACTGTGATGAAAATAATATACCTTACAAGAAGTGTGGAAAGGTTAGATAATACACTATATTCACTATACTGACCACATATCACTGTTTATGGGGAGGAAAGACCGGGTAATACCTAGTAGTGGAAGGATACATTTTGTCCTGCTCCACTGTTGACACCATTTTACTGCAACCCAACTATTCTCCACCACCTTATCCCACATTCTACAGAAAGGAAAAATGTGAGGGGAAGGGGTCTCCACCTAGTTTTTGTTATACAAAATTGGCACTTTTAGTTGATATCAATATTTGTGATGTTTCTGAATGTTGACAGCTGATTGTTGCAGTAGAGGACAAGGAGGTTCCATTACTAAACAACCTATTTGAAAGAGGAAAGATGAATGGGGTCAGAGATTTGACCATGGTAGACAAGAGGGGCATCAAAGAGATTGAACCTAATTGTGAGGTACATTTATAATGTTAACACTACTACTGCCACCTTTGTGCTCTTGCTATCATAATGATGCAATAACCAAGTGTTATGTCAATGATCTGAAGCCTTCTGCTCGCTGCGTATTCATTATCTTTCATCGAAACGTCTTTGTCGAAAAACACAAACATTCACCGTGAAACCCTAGAAACTTCAGAAAGATCAAGTTTTATGAATCCCTCACTTCACTAACACTCCCCTTTTTGTATCTTGTCACAGGGTATGTTTGCCATTGTTTCTCCCAATACTGGCATTCTAGACTGGGCACAAGTTAGTAATTCATATGGTGAAAACTTTAAAAGAGCTGGAGGACACATTTACACTAATTATCATGTAAGCTTCTTACTTACAACCTGAAAATCAATGTACCTCTTTACTTTGGGTGTAACATTTTCCCATGAAAAACTCCTCTTAATATATGGCCTTTGTATTCGGATGGATCTATAGGTAGACGTGGTACGCAGTTCGACTCGCAGTGAACTCTATTGAACCATAAGTCACCTCTCACAAGTAGCCAGTAACAGATCTATATTATTGTTTACCACCTATAAAAGTTGAATCCTAGTTGATCATTTCAACCATTTTCTCCAGGTGACTGACTTCACTTGTACACCAGAGAGTGACAGATCACAGGACAAAGAAGAAGGTATTGCAATCATTTTGTTTTCAGCATATCAATTTATGTTGAGGCAAATATACAAACTTTAGTTTCTTTGTTCATTTCAGGTTTGAGTCATCCAGTTACTATCCATGGAAAGAATGTGGTAGGAATGACATGCAATCCAGTTGTGTTTAATATATTGCAACTTTGGCTATGATCAGAATGATGTTGATGATGATGATGACTATGATTATGATGACAGTATTGATTATGATGCCCTCGATGATGGTCCAAAGTCATCTCAGGAGGGGGGCGGGGCAGGGAGGGGAGGGGAGCGGAGGAGAGGATGTGCACACCCCCTGCACCCCTTGCATAAATCTGCCTTTGTTATATGCAGTCGGTAAGGGTGCTAATGATGATGATGATTATAAGATCATTAGAAGATAATTGTGGCAATAGTGTTTATGGTACTGATGGAAACATAAATGGTGAAGATGACGATAATGATGATGATTATGAAGTTGGCATGTAAACTGTTCATAAAGAGTAATTTTATCTGATTATCACTTCTTTTTCACTTGACAGCCGCCAATCAACTGTCGTTATGTCATCACCTGTGGAGGGTTGTACTCTGATCGTCTGGCAGAAAAATCAGGCTGTAGTCGTGTACCGAGAATTGTGCCATTTCGTGGAGACTACCTCGTTCTTAAACCAGAAAAATCTAACTTAGTTAATGGCAATATTTATCCTGTAAGTAAGTGAGCGATTAAGATTACGACATACACTTTTGCTTTACAAACTTCGTGCTCTATACGAAATCCTGGAAGCGCATTGGCTCATCATCGTAGGTTAATGACCAATAACCCATGATTTTCATGCGTTAATGAGGACCACACCAGGTTGCATATAAGCCAGTATATAATCAACAGATATTTTTCCATTTGGCTCGCAGGTTCCTGATCCTAACTTTCCATTCCTTGGCGTGCACTTCACTCCTCGTATGGATGGTAGTGTATGGCTAGGACCAAATGCTGTGCTGGCTTTTGCACGTGAAGGATACAAACTATGGAACGTGAACTTGAGAGATCTTGGGGATGCACTTGCCTTCAGGTAGGGTTCGAATTGTCATTACTTAACGCGAATAACTCGAGAAATTATGCACTGATCAACACACTCCGGATAATGAACTTGTCAACTTTGAAATGTATGTCAACTGTTGAGTGTATGTAATTAATAATTATGGCGCCGAGTGAATTATTTAGCCGTTCCTTGCCTCCTCACCGCAAAGTGATATTCTCTAGGGTGCAGACGTCGGTGTGTACCCTTTACCCCATCCCGAACCGCGAACTTAGGCCACACTCTTACCCACCAAACTCAGTCGTCCTTTCCCCAGAAGTAGAATCTGAACCAACTGCGAGTGTACGACGTCTGTGCGCGAACAACCGTATTCGGCACTCCATGTGGTTTGGGTTTGTGCACTTATCTCTCTGACTTCTCTGTTAAGAAAGACTCTTTGTAGACTTAGGAACATAATTGGCTTTTTTTACTGACCTCATTTTATTTGCGTCTCAGAGGACTTCGTAAATTAATGTTTAAATACTTCAAATTTGGTGTTGGGGAGTATTATCGAGGAATTCGTATCGCTGCACAAGTCAAGCAGCTTCAGAAGTACGTACCAAAGCTAACGCCACAAGACGTTGTTAAGTAAGTTACAAAACCCTTATATTCTAGCGAATAATTATTTCTGTACTCACCAGTAAAAATAAAGGATTAAACAGGGCTTTCGCGATCATCATCCACGAAGTCGAATGTTCCTCTATGATCTTGATGGCGCGCAGCCTCGGTTTGGGGACCAAGCTTGCTTCACGGCCTCGCAGACTGGGGCTAGCTGAAAGCCTTGGTCGGTCTCGAAGTACTTGGTCTCGTTTCATTGAGGGCATCGATATGTTTAGATTGCTATATGAATCTGTTCCAGCTCTGGTTGAACGGTGGATTGATTTATTCGGTAACAGCATAGTTTTAAATTTTATACTGGATTAGAGTCTGGATAGCGCTATTCCGTTCGTTGCACTACAATACTAAACTGTAGAACTCTGCCAGAGCAAATTTTCTTAGACTGTGAAAACGACACAAGCTGTGGTTTGGTACTAAATTTCCTATATTTTGGTACACGGTACGAAAATATTACCGCATTACAGAAGGCGCCTTGTCACGAGATTTTTCACATCCTATCACAGCGCTATCCTCGTGTTAATATGTTCACTGATAAGCAACTTAATTAGATTTTGCTTAACCATGTCCCACTAAGTTGATTGGCGTCCATTTTACCAGGGTTAAAGTTAGTGTTACCACAATTTCAGTATGTTTCAGTATTCATGGAGTATTGCAGTCAATAATGACGATGTCGTATGTATTTACGTAGGGGACCTTCAGGTGTTCGCGCCCAGGCTCTTGACGTCGACGGCAACCTTGTGGACGATTTTGTGTTTGACGGAGGAGTAGGCGACATTGGTAGCCGTGTACTCCACGTACGAAATGCGCCCTCGCCTGCTGCTACGTCATCACTGGCCATAGCCAAGTTGGTGGCAGACGAAGCAAAGCAGAGATTTCAGTTGTAAAGCAATGAAGCATTTAGAGACCTTTAGACAGATACGAAAGCCTAGCTATTTGTGATGTGCATATATAACCAGCAGGGACCTCGGAGCACCTTGAAAAGTTGGGGGCTAGCATTTGAAAATAAAGAAGACTATCCAATCAAAAAAGTTTTCAGACACTTGACTAAGTAGCGCATATGTACAGATTTGAATACCATAGGTAGTCTCATGATGTTGATTTTGTACTGAAGATGTAGGAATATCTTAGGAATATTCAATATATATTTTTATAAATTAAAACGAATCACCTTTAGAAGGATGTTTAGTTATCATATAATATGGTATTGTGAAAATTGCAAGCATTTAATGTCATTCCTACGATACGTCCATCTCTGGGTTTTTATATATCAATTATATATCAAAAATATACTCAATAATAACCCTGAATACAAATAATAAACATAAATAAACGTAAACAATCCATTTGAAGTCCTCTACTGTTTCAAAGTGATGATGGCTACAGTTCGTCATTTTTGTCCGGTTATTTTCGGGCGCACTTTTCGAGTTGGTTATAAATCACTGATGAAAATCATTTTCGGCCCGCATTTTACATGGGTTGCTGTCCAAATCATTTTTTGCCATTTTGGCGCGTTTTGCATGATTGGAAAATCGTCAGCTTGGGCCACTTTTTGCGCATAGTCCATCAGTCAGAAAAATCAATAAAAAAGTAAATTTGGGGCAGCCCATCGTCCCTCCTTGCAGCACAAGTGTTGAGTTACGAAGGACGCAGCTCAACGTGATCGAGTCGAATGTATACAAAGGTGCTTTCATTACGAGACAGTTACACATTTACATATACACATACACGTAGCAGCCACCATACGACTCATGTCTGCTCACGTTGCACAGCTTGGGTCGAAACTAGTTCGTTTTTACTGAGGGGGGGGGGGGGGGGGGGTCGAGGGGAAACCGGAGTACCCGGAGAAAAACCCTCGACGCAAGGGAGAGAACAAACAAGAAACTCAAGCCACGTGAATCGAACCAGGGACCATGGAGATATACGCGACAGACCGGCGCTCTCACCGCGCGAACACCCTTGCTTCCTTTGAGACATTTTGCGCACTTTTCATTTTGCGGATTTTTAATTTGTCAATTGAAAATGGCTTTGGTATATTTGGATGGGCCACTGAATATGTGCATTTTGAAAACTATTACTGGGCTACAAACGTTGACTAGAGCGGTTTTCGTATGAGTGGGAAACTTACTGCGCCTTGCCGTGACCGTGTCAGAGCCGTAATGTCTATAAGAACATTCGAAATTCCTGCCGTAATCCGTACCGTGTTCCCAGTTATACGAAAATTGTCCTTTCCTATTTGGCGGAGCGCCCGGCAACTACACTTCATACTAGCCGGGCCCGGCTATAAGATTTGAGACGTAATAAAGTTATTATTATTATTATAAAACACATCTTCCTAGAAATCGTTTAATTGCTTGTTATATAGTTTGTTCTTTTACAAAAAGTGTTTCTCAAGTGGTTCTGACGAAACATAGTCGTGACGTAATGCTATGTTCATTTTCTAGTGAGTCACGTGATATGCAGGTGAGAAAGAAATCAAAAACTTTCAAGTAAAAAACATTTCCATTGAATTGATGCAAACTGTTTCTCTTCGAATAGATTTCTTGTGAATTTTTTGCTCTATTCGTATGTTTGACATTATTTATAGTTAAAAAATTAGATGAATTCGATATTTATTTAGTTTTCCTTGTATGACATCCTGACAAAGACATTTTTAGGCGTTGCTATGGCAATACTTTATTGCCCAATACTCGATAGCAAAAGCATCACGTGACAAATTGGCGTGAAAAATGACCAACATAATCTAATGGAAAGCAATACAGGGAATTATAAATGAACTCTTGGGCCGTTCCTAACGGCTTTTTGTCAGGTGAATTGCCATACATGGAGAACCTCACACGAAAAATCTCGAATGAAGAATTTCTATCATGTCTTCTTGGTCTTTGGTGGTAAAGCAGGTGGTACAGCATCTTCACCATTTAGCTCCATTGGTGGCACTGGCGACACTGGCGAAGTCACGTGGTCAAGGATCTGAGAGGACCTAGGGGGGAGGGGCGGGGGAGTAGGCGGTGCTGCCACTACTGGTGGTGGTGGTGTCCGGAGAGGATGTCGAGGGGGAAGGGGTGGGGCTTCGACGTCGTCTACTTCATCATCTACGTCGTCCTCTGGGGGTGGTGGTGGAGGCCGCCGCTCGGGCATCTTCGTAGGCTTTTGTGGCAACTCTGGTGCTATTATCACATCCTTTGATTCTTCTTTGAATTTAAAGTTAAAACTTGGCTCAGAGTTCATTCTTTTCATCGGGGCCACATCAGGGTGTGGTCGATCTTCGATGACCGACGTGGTTCTTTGTTTAGGTGGCCTTGGAGGCAGTATGGGCGGCGGCGGTGGTCCTTCTTCTTTTTGTTCAAAGTTTTCAATATTTTCGTAATCAGGGTCGCCCTCATCGAACGGGGATTCTTGGATCAAAGGAGTAGTCTCACTTGGTGAGAACGTGTTGACAGATAACGGTGTTCGAACCAAAGATGTGTGGAATGTTGACGATGTCGGTGAAAACACTTCACTCGCGTCAGAACTGAAAAGCGCCGAAGCCTGAGAGGCTGTTCTTCTCATGGTGGACGTTGAACCAATTCGAGAAGAAACACCTGCTCTTGTACCCGGTGACTTCAGTGACAAGTCGGTTCGACGAGGACTGTGGGATGAATATGAAGAACGTGTTAACCCGGTGTAACATTCCCCATTAACTCATTGTAGGAGTTTTCTCGGCTATTTCTGTCTATTTTCGGTCTCTCTTTTCCACTTTTTTCATACCCAAGAGTTCGTAAAAAAAAGAGGAAAAAAGAAAAAAAGGCAAGAGAGCCCCGAGAGTGAGAGAAAATCGAGACGGGATGGCAGAAAGCTGTACTTACACATTTTGGTGCCTGTTTTGAGCTTCTTGGTTCAACTTCTAGTGATAGTTTATAGAGGTAGTCTTCCATTTCTTTGTCTGTTCGACCCTCAAAGGGATCTAAACTTTCCAAATAATCCTGGAATCACGAGAATTCTTCATTATTCAAATATAATCGAACCTCGGGTAAGCGACCACCCTCAACATACGGTCGTGTAATAGTGATGATCGCTTAGAGCGATTACTGTAGGAATTTCATACGGCACTAACACGCTCACTAACACGGCACATTTCACACGGATATCACACGATAGCTCTCGAATCACAACTTATCAAATTACAGCGCCTTCAAAACAGACACCTATTGGAAACAGCGTATAATTCTTTTGACAACTGTGAAAGTTTCGACAGAAACCGAAAGCGTCACTTATGGAGGTTTCTCTGCACTCTTCAAAACATTTGAGCTCTCAAACAAAACGCGTCAAATAACTTGACAGTCGCAACCACGAACAACAACAATTGACAGGAAGTAAACGACAAAGCAGGGCGACACAATGACTCACTCTAATTAAGATCTCGGTCTGAAGACAGTACGGTTGGTTCTGGTACTGCTGGATTTCACCAGTTATTTCTGCTACTCTCCGTCTGTAAAACAACAAGCATGATGATGTCACGTGATAATCCCCATGGTGATAAAGACAATGGTAAATATCAAGATATTAGTTATCGTGACTAAAATTATCACGTGATAATCACCATGGCGATGAAGACAGGCGGATACCAAGATATTGGTTATCATGACAATTGTCACGTGATAATCACCATGGTGATGAAGACTGTTGTCGATATATAAGATACTGGTTGTCATGACGACAATTGTCACATGATAATCACCATGGTGATAAAGACTGGTGGATATCAAGATGATGTTGATGGTCATTTGAACGTTCACTCGGCGGGCTTTGGACCCTCCTCAGCTGAGCATGCGCAGTAGATTGCAACAGACGAAAAATAACCGCTGCTATGACTGGGCCGGCAACGCCCGCCGAGTTCTAACAACAATACAGTAGAACCCCGCAAGACGAACCCTTTTGACTCGAAAACCGCGCTATCTTGAACACAAACCCATTTCCCTTGAGTCATTTTTCAGTCAATTACTATCGGTTATCTCGAACCCCCGCTATTTCGAACACAAACCCACTTCCCTTGAGTCATTTTTTCAGTCAATTACTATCGGTTATCTCGAATCCCCGCTATCTCGAACACAAACCCATTTCCCTTGAGTCATTTTTTCAGTCAATTACTATCGGTTATCTCGAACCTCCGCTATCTCGAACACAAACCCATTTACCTTGAGTCATTTTTTCAGTCAATTACTATCGGTTATCTCGAACCCCTGCTATCTCGAACACAAACCCATTTCCCTTGAGTCTTTTTTTTCAGTCAATTACTATCGTTTATCTCGAACCCCCGCTATCTCGAACAATATTTAGCTACCCCTGGGAGTTCGAGTTAGCGGGGTTCTGCTGTAACAACAAGTGCTAAATTATAAGAGTGATATTGGCAGTGTCACATGAAATGTAACAAAGAAATACTCTCATACCGTTTGCTAAAATTAATAATTCCTTCAGGATATTTGGGCAAGAAGTTTGGGTTTCCATCTTCAATCTTTAATATGTTAGTCATGTACATTCCTGTTGAGCATCAACAAAGAAAGGTTTGGAAAGTAAACAACAAATTAGAACACTGCCACAGGTAACATCATCACAACTATCATCATCATCATCATCATCAACAACAACAACAACAACAACAACCACCACCACCACATATAGAAAGATGAAGATCGGCATTTATCAAAATATTTTAACCAATCTGAGCGCGAGTAATATTTTGGGTTGTCATCCGTAGGTATGTTCGTAATCACAATAAAAAGTATATTTCATCTAAAAAAGCAAAGAAACAACAAGCACAGAAAGGTGTAACCTAGGAAAAGAAACGTATAGTTAACGTAACTTTGGCGAGGACGTTTTGAAGTTCATTCGTAAGGTATATGTACAGCCCGCCGCACACGTTGATAAACTGTGTGAGGAAACTGCCACGCGAGGCACTTTTCTCACCGTGTGCTCTTTTACCTGCTCTGTTTTTGGCCTCGTGTAGCCAAAGATGCAACATCTGCGGCGAGAAATCGTCTGAGCTAAATGCCTCGCGTGGCAGTTTCCTCACGCAGTTTCTCAACGTGTGCGGCGGGCTTAATACGCTGTAAGAAGCCAGTGCTGTGGCTTACATCAAGAAGTAGCGATTAAACTCACCAAAAAACGGAACACAGGGTGGGTTTATAGAGCGAAGTTTTTCTATGTATCTCTTGTAGTGATCGCTAGTGAGCTCCTTGGCCTCCTCGAGAATTTTTTGCTGCTTGGCAGACAATTCCTAAGGAAGATAATAATCACACGATAAGCAATGATTATACGATGACGATGAAAGGGAATTTATCATAGAGCTGTTTTCGTGAATAGTAGGACGCGTAGTGATGGAACTTGTCACTGGTGGGTTGTCCATTCTCGGTTGCATGTGACGTCACGGTAGCCATCTTGGATAAACTTCAACAAAAGATTTCTCGTTAACGTCTCTGTTGTTTGTTCATCCAACATAGTTACTGTTTCTTTATCTTTTGATTACCAAGAGAATGATTGAAACCCAGTGATAACAACCTTTGAAATTCCTGCCGTAAAGGTGCGGAAATGCGGGCAACAAAATCGTGCAACATTGTACGCAACATTGTTGCGTTGCAAGTTGCAGAGAAAATGTTGTTCGTATTACCACCACTTCTACTTTGTGCAACAAGGAAAATTTGTTGCGCACGAGATGTAATACAAGCAACATTTGCTCTGCAACTTAAAACGCAACAACGTTGGGCGAAATGTTGCATGATTTCCGCGCCTTACCCGTGCTGTCCCGTTTCCCCAGTCGTACGAAAACAGCTTGGAAATTGATAATAAAATGTGTTAACAGCCGATGTTTGTACGTACCGTAAACGTGTGTTGTAATCTGTAAATTGGTGATGAATTCAATGCACTAACTACTTCTAAAATACCATTAAAATTATTCAATTCTTGGAAAACCTGGGAAATTACAAACAAGACAGTGTGAGCATACTATACTACTTTCACAATTACCATCATTTTCACCACACTCCGCACCCGTTTTTAGCCCGCTCTGTTAGGGGTGGACCATTAGAAATCGTGGAAGGAGGTGACAATCCCCTTCAAAATTTCCTGCACAGAAAAATTGTACGAAAAAAATTCCTGCAAGCACCTAACCACCCTCAAACTAAACTAAACTCCAAAAAAATTCCTTTAGAAACTTTTACCCTCCTCCCCCTCCTCCTTCCACAATTTCTAATGGTCCAGCCCTTAAGGGTCAGGCCGGTCAGGCCTGGTTACATCAGACGCATGCGCATGCGAAGCCTCCTCGCGTCGTTTTAACCGCGTACGTTATTGGACTGGGTTCTGGTGCCCAACACTTACATTCAAAATATCAATGATTCTACTAAGAACAGCCACTCGTTCTTCAAGGTTTACCATATCTAAGATACTATTCTCAAACCAGACTGTGATGTTGTTCGTGTGGCGGATCATTTTCAGAAGGTTTGGTGAGGTTAAATGTTTGATGTCCTCCTTCGTCCACACACTTCCTACCAACTCCGATGGTCGAACAGCCCTGGAAGAAATGAATATATGGGAAAATAAAAATGGGAATTACATGGGAAAGATCGTTCTTGACCGCGCCTGTATATGATGGCCTCAAGTCAACGTTATAAAAAATGTCCGTGAAAATTTTTTTAAAAACTTTACTTGAAGTAATGTTTTAGCGACATTGGATCATGATACTAAAAGGGCTACAAAACAAAATTATTTGACAGCCAATGCAAACTTTGACCACCTAACTGGAAAAGTCTCATAACAGACTCGAGGCCTTCACCTCGTGGTTACTATCTCAGGATGAGCCGTGAAGGTCATCAAAGTTTCAATGCATGTAAAAGCAGTGATAAAGCAGAAGCGGAAAAGGAAAAGGCCCTCCCTTCTTCCTCTTCCCCTCCCACCTCCTCAGAGAGCTTGTTTTGACTCTTACCTGTACAGTTCTGACTCTAATAACGTAAGCTGACGTGCTATCTCGATTGGATGAAGCTACAGATAAAGAATAGAGAATGGTATTATAAATACTTGCTATGGAAACAGGAAGAGGGACGATTCAGTTCACTTACCGTAAGAATGTCGAACTTCTCATACTCCCTTGTTAAGTGCCATTCAATAGCTGGGGGATCCTTCTCAAAAGTGATCTCTGGAGCGAGGCTGTCGTTGTCATAATTACTCTAAACGAGGAAATAACACAAAAGTACACAAATAAATCACTTCATAAACTTAAATAAATAACTGTTTACTTGAGTGTCTAATGTCTTGAGCACTTACTAGGGAAAACTACTATCTAGCAAGTGAACTAGTCTGGGCTGCGTCGATGAATAAAGATGCAATAAAGAATGAATGGAAATCCGTCATCCATCAGCATGCTATGGGATTTTTATGTTGAACGTCATCGTTGCCATGACAACTTAAGACTACATCATACCTTTCTATTGATGACTTTGTTAATAGACTCCACCCATCGTCGCATGGCTTTACCATTGACCTCAGACAGGAAGATTTCTAGTTTCCTTAGCAACTGTTTGTCTCGTTCAAAGTCGTAGAAATGGTTGTCCACCCAATGACGTATAGCATTGAGAACTCTGAAAATAAACAGCAATATTTACGTTATCATATCCCTAAGACCCGGGTGCATCGTGCAATTCTTCTTGCACCTTTGTGGCAACACCAGATGTGCACGCCTGCAATAGCCTGTTTCTCGAAAGACCCGAAAACTTTACGGACCGCTTAACTTTCTCCATAAAGTTTACGGGTGCTTTCTCGAAGCGCGCGTTATTTTTAACTCGTGGATTGCAAATCCACGAGTTATAGTGAGGGGTCGAAATATGCAAATGTATCACGCACTCACTTACTCGCATATTGTTAAACTATGTTACTGCGCATGCTCGACGTTATTGACGGCAGGCCGAAAGTAACGTGGGCTCAGGGTACGTAGCAGCTATCGTTGTCATCGTTTTCGCTTTTATTTTATTTCTATGATTTTACAGGCAAGTTTACGGGTGATCGTGCGACTCATGTAATTTTCCCGTTAATTTACGGGCTCGTAGGTTACCAGAGACCCGATTGGGATTGCGCCTCCGAGGTCCAAAGTCCCCTGTTATTATCGCGTGTAACGTCGTATGCAACATTTTCAGACTATACTAGAAATCGAGTTTCACTTTCGAAACGTTGCACGCAACAAATTGTTTTGACCTCAGACAGGAAGATCCCTAGTTTCCTTAGCAACTGTTTGTTGTTTGTATGGCTATGGTTTTGTATAGCTATGGCTTTGTGTTTATTTTGAATATTTTAGTAAAATTTGCCTTTGAGAACACAGAGCTTGGCTCCCCACTGCCAGTTGCACGCAATATTATAGGAAATCTTGCACCCCATGATCACCATGACAACCCAAAAGAGCTGTCGTATGTTGCAAGGAAAGTTACATCATGTGTCAGAGCTTCAAGGAAACTTGTCGTCATGTGCAGTGAATGCCAAAATTACACTAAATCTTAAGTAAATTCTTGAATAACCTGAAAGCAGTCTTATTCTTCTGCTGCTGGTGCCTTACGATCTCTAATTATGAAATCTATGTGCAACAGCAAAAAGATGAATGTCAAGGTCTTAACCTACTATCTGTAATAGTTGATATTCAAGTCCTTACCTCAGCTGAACAGGCTGGACATACTCTTTCTTAAATCTCTTTAGATCTTCTCTTAGCACAGGTTTTCCTCTAGCCATTGCCTGTTGATCCTCTTCACTTGGCGGAGGCTCGGGAATCTTAAATGTTAGAAAGGTTAAGAAAAACACCGTGATCGGTGAACATCTGTCTCGTTTTGATCTCAAAAAGGCATATTATGCAATATGTAGCGACGAGAGATTGCCATTTCTGTGGCCTGGTCGTTGTTCTCTACTCATCCTCGGGGACCTACAATCGGCGCCTTTTTGAATTGACACACTTGCGAAAAAATGGTCAAAATTCTACGTTTATGAATTGTGACTTTTCCCCCCTCGCCCCCTAAGCAATGTTGTCCACTAGTCAGATTCCAGGGTGGGAGACTTTTCTCACCTCAACATTGAATAGGGGGAGGGGGAATGACTGAATTAAACAAACTTAGTTGCCAGTGAGGAGCAATTTAGTAAGATAGGCCCTTTTCTTCCACAAATGTGTCATTCAAAAAGGCGCCGATTGTAGAGAGATTATTCTCTCTCGTTCTTGCTCCATAAAAAATACCCCAGGGGATATTTTCTCCAGGAGCAAGAAACGGGCGACAGAATAATACCCGTGGGTTCCCGAGGATGTTCTCTACCTCCGCCACGAGGGTTTTCTCCTGGGTTATCCGGTTTTTCCTTCCTCAGCAAAAATCAATTTGTCAGATCAGAGAGTGTTGGGTGCATGGAAATATCGAATAATGAGTGTAAGTGCCAGAAGATGAAGAACCACTACGTGGATATAATGCTAAGTAAAATATATAACACGATCTAACAATTTCAAGGATATCTGATAATTAATAATTCCAATAGTTCTCTAGGTTTGCAGAATGACCGGTAGGTAGTCAGGAATGTACGTACAAACGATGGATCTGGAAGACAAGACAAGGCCATTTATAAGTTCAACTCAATAATTGTTAAGTATTTAGGGAACTTAAATTAGACGCGAACTAATTTCTACAAACAACAAAGTGTGCAGATTTACCTATAAAATAAAATCATGGTTGTCACAACAAACCAACTACAAAAATTCCCTGACTTTTTCTTGACTTTTCCCTGACTAAAGTTTAATTTTCCTGAGCCACTCATTCAGATACTCTCTGTTTTCTATTCAAACAACTCTTCTCATCGGCTTGCAAATTTAGCATGTGACAATGATACAAAACCATCATACCAAGCTAGGAGGGTCATACATTTTCATATACTGCCGGTGTGAACAATAAAATTCTCTGACTTTTCCCTGACTTTTGATCATAATTTAATAATTTTTCCCTGACTGAAAGTGGAATTCCCTCACTTTTCCCTGACCTTGAAAAAAAGATTTTTCCCTGACACTTCTCTAACATGTGGCAACCATGAAAATACTAAAAGTGCAGCTTTAAACTTCTCTGTTTTTATAGATTACTTGAGAACTTTTTAACGGGGAAAAATATATAAACTGCAGCTTTAAAAGTGTTTGTGTTTTCATAAAATGAAAATAAATAAATAACTTTATTGCTTTTTCAAGGGCAACATATTGTGAAGTGATAATTTCGTGAATTGTTCTTACCAGCATACTTGTGATGCGTGAGTCTTTCTATAAGTTTGTTTAATGTCCCTCCTCTGATCACAGGAGCTACTGAGTTCTGAAAATGAATGAATGAAAAAATGAAGAAGTGATTGAACAATCGAAAAATGAATAAACGAATGAACAATCGAAGTGAGCAAGTGAGTCAGTGGATCGAGTGACAGTTAAAGTGGCTTCTTGCAGAATGATAGTGGTGGCAAACCTACCCCTTGAGACTCTTCAAATACAATATTCTCAGTCAGAATCTTCCTCTGCAAAACTGCAACAAATGGAAAAACAGAAAGTTGTTATGAATGTGATACATTTGTTGTGGCTGTCACAGCTACTGCTGGTTGGTGGGGCTTTTACTGTTCTGTTTCAATATTGTTAGTATTGTATTATTGTTATTGTAGTTCTTTTTGTTATCTATAATGATAACTTATTACTATAATAGGGAGAGACCAACAATAATCAACAAAGGGAGACTGCACTGCCTGTTGTTGTTGTTGTTTATAGAATGATGTTGCAAATGATCGTTACTGCTTCCGTTGTTTTTGCAGCTGCTCTAGCCATTACTGCTGCTACTATTACTGTTGTTGTTGTTGTTGTTTATAGAAAGATGTTGCAAATGATTGTTACTGCTTGTTGTTTTTGCAGCTGCTCTAGCCATTACTGCTGCTGCTACTATTACTGTTGTTGTTGTTGTTATTTATAGAACGATGTTGCAAATGATTGTTACTGCTTCCGTTGTTTTAGCAGCTGCTCTCAGCCATTACTGCTGCAACTACTTCTGATGTTAATTGGTTGCTGTTTTCATAAATAACCTATTTTATTAGAACGATTTCACATAACTCACTTTTAGATGCAAATGAGTAAAATAATAAGCAAATGACAAAATAGCATGTTAATCATGTAAACGCACGAAACCGCACGCATGGCACGCATCAAGTTGACAAGGTGGCTCTGAAATTTATAGTTACCGAGTTTACATGTATGACGCTTTTCAAATGAGTTTGAGTTTATGTTTTTCGTTTATAAAATTCATCATGCTCATCTAAATAGTCGAAGCTTATGGTTTCCACACATCATTTACCTGCTATTTTGTCATTAGCATATTATTTTACTTATTTGTATCTAAAAGTGAGCTATTTAAAATCGTTCTATTAATTCGATCTGTTACCGCTGTTACTGCTAATACTACAGCTATGCTAATTCAATTTTTTGATACATCAGCAAATGTTGTTTAATTTTTCCACTGGTTTAACGTTTTCTGAAAGTAGTTTGAAGATTAGGTTCAGAGTTAAGCGTTTTATGGTGGGTACCTTATGTATTTAAATCAGTTCTACAGGTTTTAACTATAAGGACATGGATTAAAAAAGCAAAACAATGCCTAACAAAATTTAAACCAGTGGAAAATTTCAAACCAGATTAGAAACATTTTGCAACACACCAATACTCCTGAGGGCTTGGCATTCTAAGTGGTATAGCCTTCTCTTCTTCTGTCAGCATGTGATCTAACATTCGATCTAAAGTACTAGAAGAAACAAAAAGTTCAGTGTTAATAATCAATACTTTTAAAAGGAGCAAGAGAACCAAGGTGTGAAAGGAATAAATTTTCTATTCAGTAATAAGGCAAAAATGAAAGGAAAACGAAATGATGGTGACAGGGATGGTTTTATCAACAATTTAAAAAAGAACAAAAAAGGTAATATTTCTGTTTCTATCAATCTGTGGTAAGCATCCAATTGAGGCTCACGTGGGATAATCAGCAAACTAAACAAAAAATATAGTCAATTGAAGAAACATTGTCGGGTCTAACAACATAGAACATAGAAGCTGAGACCGAAATGGTGCATGGGATGTGAACAATTACATTCTGATTTGTTCATTTACACTGCAATTAACCGATAAAAATCGAAGCCAAACGGCCCGCCAACGCAGATCCTGCATTTGCTTTCAGGATTTTGCATCAAAGGCAAAATGTAAATGAATAAATAGAAATATGATTATTCTCATCCCATGCACCATTTCAGTCTCAGCTTCTATGTTCTATGTTTTTAAACCTGACAACGTTTCTTCAATTGACTATATACGATATCACTGCAATTCTGTAATCTAAATTGGAGTGTCTTTCCATTATTTAGTTCCATCCTGGATCTCTGTCAATGATTTAGTAATGTTGTAAAAATTGTGAGTCTCCATTGCTGTTCTTAAGGTAGTTTGCACTGCATACAGAAGGAAAAGAAATTAGCCAAATATCAGGGAAATAAAAAAATATGGTTGGAAATACCATGGACAAGTTGAAAGTAAAAGAGTGGAAGCTAATTGCAATACATTTTTGCTCAGAGTTTGCCAATTAACCAACATGGACCTTGGTGTGATGCTTACCAAAGTAAATATGAAAACTGCCTATTCTTTGCTATGGAAACAGTATCTAATCGACAAGTCTTGATAAGGAGTTAACATAATTTTAATTAAATACCTTCTCATATAAAGGGTCATTAGCATAGCCATCCATTCGTTCTTTTCAGTTTCATTTTTACAGATGAACAAAGCCTTGGGCTGATCATGTTCAACTACTTCAAATGCATTTTTTATATCTACAAAGAATCCAAATACATATATCAATAATCTATTCATGATGGAAATTGAAGGGTTCAAAGTGAAAACGGCCTAAGTGACTTTTTGATGATATTTTTTCAATGGTATAAAATCGTATAATTAACTTTCCTATGCTGGAAAAAATTATCTCAGGGCATCAATCAAAAAGTCACTTAGGTCATTTATACAAGGGAACCCTTCAATTAAGCAGTTTTTGTTCAAGTGTGTACAGGACTGCACCATACTGCAGCTGTGTCAGTGCCTGTAATGTCTATACAATCATTCAAAATTCCTGCCATGACCTGTACTATACCGTGACAGTACCATTGCACAATCATAAGATAAGTGCTCTATTTTACAAGCAAGGACTTGAATTGCAAACAGATTTTAGAAGGTAAATATTTCAGGATACCAACCTTCTGTGTCATCTAAGTCACTAATATCTGCTTTTCTAAGGAAGTATTTTTCCTTTAGTCTGTATTCTGGTGGGTTTTGTCCTGTCAGAGTATGTCTGGTATTCTAAGAAAATAAAAAGAACTATTTGTAAAATCATTACCCACCACTTGCTGACACCTTACCCACCACTTGCTGATACCTTACCCACCACTTCCTGACACCTTACCGACCACTTACTGACACCTTACCAACCACTTACTGACACCTTACCAACCACTTACTGACACCTTATCAACCACTTACTGATACCTTACCAACCACTTACTGACACCTTACCAACCACTTACTGACACCTTACCAACCACTTACTGACACCTTACCAACCACTTACTGACATCTTACCAACCACATACTGACACCTTACCAACCACTTACTGACATCTTACCAACCACTTACTGACACCTTACCAACCACTTACTGACATCTTACCAACCACTTCCTGACACCTTACCAACCACTTACTGACACCTTACCAACCACTTACTGACACTTTACCAACCACTTACTAACATCTTACCAACCACTTCCTGACACCTTACCAACCACTTCTTGACACCTTACCAACCACTTGCTGACACCTAACCAACCACTTCCTGACACCTTACCAACCACTCCCTGACACCCTACCAACCACTTACTGACATTTTACCAACCACTTCCTGGCACCTTACCAGCCACTTCCTGACACCTTACCAACCACTTCCTGACACCTTACTAACCTCTTCCTGGCACCTTACCAACCACTGACACCTTACCAACAACTTACTGACACCTTACCCACCACTTCCTGACACCTTACCCACCACTTGCTGATACCTTACCCACCACTTCCTGACACCTTACCAACCACTCTGCCTTACCAGCCACTTCCTGACACCTTACCAACCACTTCCTGACACCTTACTAACCTCTTCCTGGCACCTTACCAACCACTGACACCTTACCAACAACTTACTGACACCTTACCAACAACTTACTGACACCTTACCCACCACTTCCTGACACCTTACCCATCACTTCCTGACACCTTACCAACCACGAGCTTGCTAACAATTTGCCAAGTACTAACAACATAATGTAGATTGTTTCCTTTTGGTCCTGGATGCAAATTAATTGTGGAACATTTTCTTGTGAAGTTTAAGTTAAACAAAGTAGACCTACTTGTTTGCAGCATATTAGGAGACCATCCAAGAGGAACACATATCTCTCTGTAGACTGGAATAATGGGAAATTATCAGACAGGTGAGCATAATAATATTGCATGACACAGATCTCACTACGTAAATTCACCAAATATTTACCTTTTTACTGGGATGCATTTTACCAAGCATTCCCTCTGTAAAGATAAAGTATGATTGTAAATTGTACACCTTGAGTTCCTGAAAGCCCAATTATTGTTAATGAAGGAATAAACCTTAAGAAAGCCATTCATTCTATCCCTGGATTAAGACTGTTCACCATATATCCCAATATCATGAAAGGCTTAGAATCTCAAAGTGAAAAATTGAAAACAGGGAGAAATGAACCAGAGAAACAGCAGGAAAGTGAAGAAAAGTGTGGAGAAATTACAAAAAGGGATTTCTCAATGTCTAAATGTGCAACCTGTTTGTAATCACTATGATGAAGAACATCCACATGCAAGTATTGGTTAGTTTTGGGATTAAAAATATCATACCTTTTAGGATTTCAGTACAAGTTTGGGAGATATCTTTACCCTGTGAATAAAATGATAGTTTTGTTATTACTACCCTTGAAAGCTGCTATTTTAAAGGCCAATGTTATTATTGTTCCATAACTACATGTAATTAAAAGTCTTTTCTTGTTTTTCTGATTGGTCAAACTAATCAAGGATATTTTTTTCTGAAAGCAAAAAATGAGTGACAGAATGGTGATATCTCTGATTTCCTGAGGATGATGCACAACATACAGGTACCTACCTCCCAACCATCAATGTTCCTTTGTAGTTCATTCATTATGGATGCTGCAGATTTTAGCACCCCTGACTTTCTTCTTTGGGCTCTGCTAAATTTGTCCCTGAAAATAAAGACAAACAGATCATGATAAGGACTTATCATGGTGAAAGACTTGGCATATCCAGGCATTCACAGACCAAAAGAGAGCCATTTGAATATTGAAGTTCAGGGTTGGAGTCTCAGCCAGACTAACACTCAGGGTCTTTCAATAACTTAGGAAAAAGTGCCGTCTTTGTTATTACATCTGCAAATGGTTTAATAGACCTTCATATCTTCAGATAAGGGTGTCAAACCATAGACCACATTTCTCTACACTACACATTAGCCCTGAATTTGAGGAAGTATATTATAGGTCCCAATAAATTGTGTGCCCATGCCATTATAGTACCAGGTATTATCATACCAGTACAATATACTGTATAAAATTATTATTATATGGCTAGATAATTTCCTGAATTCTGATTGGCTAACGCATGGTCTGTATTTCGCCATATCAGGACCGCTGTCCCGGATGAAAAGAAAAATTTGCGTTTGGCAATATTTATTGTTTTAGCGGGACTTCTCAAAGCCATATAATAAATAAGTTATTAACCTCGTTTGCTCGGTCTGTATGGGAAAATATCAGACCTCCATCTTTTTGTACGGACCTCGCCTACGGCTCGGTCCGTACTGTCAAGACCTCGGTCTGATATTTTCCCATACAGACCTCGCGCTCGGTTAATAACCCTTTAATATTATTCTTAACATTAATGATTGATCAGCTAGCATTTGGTGACAGAGGAATTTAGCATTATGTTACTGAGTAAGTTCATTTTTTAGTCAACTCACTCTTTTTTCTTGGGCAGATTAGAAAGTATTCTCTCCATGCTGGCTTGTAGCAAACTTAAAGCACTTTGGGCCTATACAAAAATTTCACATTTAAGAAGTCAGTTCCAGTTATCACAAAGAAAAACACCTGTGGTTCCAGGGGCGTATCCAGAAAATTTCAAAGGGGGGGGTCACACTTTCCATTTTCCACCAAAGGGGGGTCACACTTCCAATTTCTCAATCTTTCTCCAGTCAGATTCTTTTATTTCTATCATCTTTTTGTTTTCAAAGGGGGGGTCACGGGCAACCTGGGACCCCCCTGGATACACCCCTGGGTTCTTAAAGCATCTAAGCTAGTATACTAGGTAAGTGCATACAAACAAATAGGTGATCTATATGGGCCTATACAAACAAGATGCATTTTCAAAGTTACCAAATGATTGTTTTGTTTGTACATATATCATTATGGCAAATCTTGTAAAAAGAGATGAAATAAAATCTAACTGAACACTGAAGCTACTTTGATTTACAAATCAAACTGAATAATCACTGATTCTTGAAGACAGTTTAAATGGTAAGATAACAGCAATTGACTGTTCATACCAGTCTGTTCATTATCTGTTCATATCAGCTGTCAAGTCAACTGTTCCATGACAGTAGGTGATCAACTGTCACTGTACAGTAACTGTCAGTTAATTTAACTAGTGTTAACATAGGTGGCTTACAGTTACATGTACAATTTACCTGCTCCAAGCTCTCAATGTCATTTTCATCGGGACTTGTCTTCAGTAGTAACTGAAAGCAACCAAAAACCCTGCTTTAGATTGAATCCAATAATGAAATTCTCAAACTTCCCCACACTCTGTCAGGGGGGTTCTTTTAAGGGCCAGGCACTGAGCAAATTGACCAGGGGCAGGATCCAGGGGGGTGTCCATAGGTGCACCAGACATCCCCCTAGCACCATAGGAGATGACGTCATCAGATTCCATTGTTAGGAGGCCGCTATCTTGGATATGACTTCATCTCTCAAGAGGCCTATTTGGGACACCCCCTTTGTAAAATCCTGGATCCGCCCTAGCCTGTTGACCAGCTGTTAATATAACTGGTGGGTTTTGGCCAGCTGTCTTGGACAACTAAAGCAACTTTTGGTAATAAATCTCTGAAGTCTTGCCCTGGTGTCAAATCCAGGTGCCCTCCAATTCAATATCTAAATTAATTAATCCCAACTCTATGGTTCTAGAACATGTTGAGCCCATAAGAAACGTAGTTACTATTAAATTTTAGCTCCATTGGTAACTAACATTTTTTATATCAACAAATTTGTTCAAACCTCACCTTTACCAGGTCAAAGTAATGCATACAGTGATGAACTGGAATCATGAGTAACTTTGGCAGACAATACTGTACTGTTTCTTTGAAGCGATCTCCTTTACTCTAATGGGAAAGAAACAATACTTATGATGACAACATCTTGAAAATACATTGCTGTCTTTTATGTTAAATGGACTATTTCTAAAGTTTATTGTAGGGTTGGGAAATTTAGTGTAACAATAATGTGACTAATGCTATGATGTTATAACTGGGATTTTTTGTGTTACAAATGAATGTCTTGTGGCAAACATTCTGTAAACCAAACCATGCAGAACACTAGCTTATCTTGGGTGGCCAGCCTGTTTATCACATGGGTTTGACCACTGACCACTAGCTGTGTCCTCTGATAATCATGCTAGACTGAGGTAGGACTTCAGCATTTAAAGTATTCTTCGTTCAACTGGGAATATTGAGTTTACTGACGTGTCAAATATGATTAGTTGACGTGCCAAATTGTTGTCTGCCAGTCAACCCACATAGAATAACCTCTCTGGGAGGGCCAGTGTTAGCTTAATTGATTATCAGATGGTATGACTTGACTGCTGGCCACTGCGCTGTCTGATAATCAGCTTAGGATAAGAATGCTGTACTTCAAGGGTTCTTATTTAACTAGAAATACTGAGTATAATAGTGACATGTATCCAGTATAATCAGTTAAGGTGCCAAAACAGTTGTTGGTTTTGCCACCAGTCCAACAGTAGGCCATTATTTTTGACCTACTAGTTACATTTCCTGGTACCTTTTGCACAACTTAAGTAGGTTAATCACTTACTCTAAAAGTATTCTGCTACTTTGGGTCTTGCTAACAGCTCATAAAGTTTCCCACCAATACCAAGATGTCTGTACATTTTACTGGCAGACAGCATTTGTTCCTCAGCGAACCTCTCATAAACTTCAAATTCAGCACCCTTAGTTACAAAACAAGGATTAAAATATTGTGAATGTTACTAAGGTAAACATTGTGAATATTTCTATGTAGGTTTTCCCAATTTTTATTAAGTAGAAAATTCTCCCGCACATTTCTTTATTCGTTTGACAAAAAGGAGAAGTTAACTTTTATACTATTTTTTGCAGAGACCTTTTCTAGAATTTATTTTCTTCTTTCTTTGATCTCCCCTCCAGGACTAAAAATAACGGCCGGTCATCAGACAATGTCCAGCCAAGATTGCAACTTGACCGGTCAAATCTTTGCATTGCCGGTCATTGTGACCGGTCACTTTTTAGCAGAAACTGAAAGCTTTTTAGACAGAAACATAATTGTTTCAAAAGGTTTTCCTCAAATGCTCAGATAACACACAGCTTGTGAAACTAAGCTTAGATGTGAGAGATTAATGTAGTAATATATTACAGTAAATTGATTCTATCGCAGTAATAAGCATCGACAGATTATGTCAACAGCTTCAAATTGAAATTCATGGATCTCACAAAAACAGCAGCATGATCGTAGCCCACACACAGAAATCAAGAACTTTATTCATCTGAAATGGTAGCTGAAAATGATTTTTATAAAATGTATTGTAATATAGCTGAAATACTTGAGCGATATGTTTGATGAACATTAACAACAAGAATGAATTACTAGTGTCAATGACGAATATGCAAATTACCTACCAGAAGGTAGCAAAAGGTCAAGTAATAATAATTAGTTAATAGTCCAAAACATTTTTGTTTGTTTAAAACTAAGATAACATAGGATCAGTTGTGGATACAATTAAAAATGTTCAAAAATTTCCTCAAACAACTCGAAAATCTGCAAGACTAGAGGACTAGTTCCCATATGTTTTAATATGGTGGCATACTGAATTACGAATACGATCATGTGGTTTGACTTTTTGCTTCGTCTTTTAAATACAAGAGTAGCCTAAACCACTAAGAGTATAAAATCATGATTACAGAATAATATACACATTGCTCTTGGACTGACAGAATACAAATACATGGAAAGTACATGGGTACAGTGGGAATTTTATAACGGTAAAGTTCATGGTAAAAATACAGCAACATTTGTAATTAATGGCTACACAAAGTCTCAGAACAACAAACAAACAGAAACTACCCCCCAAAAAGACAAACAAAAAAATAGACTTCTAGGGCATAAAATGTTTGAAATGCACAGTTTTGGAAAAAAAAATTGTCTGGGCAGAAACAGGGTATGACCAAATTTATTGATTTAATGTCCGTCCACTGACCTAGACGTTATTTTTAGCCCTGCCCCTCCAATTCCCACTATGGTAGGGTATTGATATTTTCTGGGACTATATAATATACAAGAAAGAGTACCTCTGCCATTTCCTCAAAACATGTTCCAATAGCAGGAGGCTTTCCCTCATCAGCAACTTCTATAGCAGCTTCAAGAAGACCATAAAAAGCCACAGAAAAGTCATATATCTCTGTTATGTTACTAAACACTTTGTCGACATCCTGTTTAGAGATTTAAAACCATAAGATATATGTACAAAAAGCCTGTACTCAGACATTCAAGCAAGTTTGTCTTACTTCTTCTGTGAACAAAGTTTTGGCCTCAACAAATGGAGCTCTGAAAACCTGTTGATATGGAATAATTCTTAATTAATTGTGAATTATTATCTACCATCCACAGATGGGAACAACCAGCCATAATACTTATCCTTTAATCCGAAGCACATGCAACAGCTTTATAAGCACCTAATGCATAGAGCTTTTGTATTTGTAAGTGGGAAATTTGCCACACAGTATATATACTGTAATGTCTATTTCTAAACATTCTAAATTCCTGCTGTAACTGTACCATGTCACCCATGCCATTTTCCTAGTCATACGAAATTGGTTCTGTCGTATAACTGTGAACCTGTGGTCATGTCATAGCACTGTTATATGATAAGGTAGATTTTGTATGACTGTGAAAATGGCTCCACATGGGCACAGCATGGTTACGGCAGGGATTTCGAATGTTTTTGTAGACATCATGGCAATGACACGGGTACGGCATGTCGTAGTCTGTTTCACACTCATACGAAATCTGCTCTAGCTATGTGATGAATTTCCAATGGATATTTATGAATACCATGACAATGCAGATAAGCAGGTCTGGACTAATCACAATTAAATAAGAGGGAAAATCCCAGGTGGTTCCCCTTTTTCTGACGTCTTCAATTATCTGCAATATTTATAACATTTGAGTAAATAGACTCAGACTACAAATTCGACACTAATCTAGGATACACTTGAAAATATATCTTTTTTCTCCACGTTTTAGTACCTTCTAGACAAAAGAAAAACTCAGATGAGAAGCGTAACTGAACTGTAGCAAAACAGATTTGTTCTAAAATTTATCCAGATTAGCGTTAATTCAATGCAGATCTCCCGAAAATGTCAGATTATCTGAAAAAATGAGGAAACTAATTACAAACCAATGACGTGTTTGTTTACAAGAACAGATTTTAGGAAAATGTTCCAAAAACTCATTGCACACCAACAATGTAACATCATTTGTACACTTTCAATAAAAAGGAAAATCATGCAAACCTTAATTAACATGTTCAGATCTCGAATGTACTTGGACTCGGCAATCATCATTTCACGTACAACCTCATCATATGTGAGAAGCTCCTGGTTTCCGCATCGCTGAAAAATAAACGTGAAATAATTGTTATCAACGCTAAGAATATTACACCCTAAACCGCAGGATTTATTTTGTGCAGCCAACATTGGGTTGCGGTTTTTCTTCGTGTTGTTTGTCAATTTTAATAGAGATAATCAGGATTATAAACAAATATGCTATATTTGCATAAGGTAACGTGATGCCTTAGGATTTTTCGTACATCTTTATACTGTAAGTTAGCAATTGAAATTTTGAATTGAAAGCCACAACAAAAGGGCAGCACTTAAATAGTATTGTGAATAAAAAAGTTTACGGAAACTTTCAGGTGATATTCCCAGGCCTCTGTAGTGGGAGGATATCTTTACATGCAGCTTGAAGTGGCAACAACATTAAATGAATCAAATTCATTTCATAAATCAAGGCTAAACATGTGGCTATTAATCTTCTAACATGTGTACAAAAGGCTATTATAAAGAGCATACGCTATAAAGGCTGTGAATATGATTAAGGAAATAAAAGTTTAATTGATCTCATGATTTTGTTCAAACAAAAATCAAACTATCCACAAGTAATTGACTGATTAGTTACAAAACCAAATGCAGTTACTAGCTAGTATTACTATTAAATACTAATAATAATCGCAATAAAATAGCTACGCAACTCCAAGTGCTGAAACCAAATGATGATCGATAACAATCAATATAGTTAGCACTTTAATCTCAGGGTCAACAACATTAAATATACATCTAGTATCTGTAATTTTTAGTGACTTCTTTGGGAATTATCTGCAGATAATGTGGGAAAAGTAGTGGTAAGTGAAGAAATTTGTTACATAAACACAGAGATTGATCTACAACTTCCTGTCCTTCCTGAACAGGATGCAAATAAAATTTAAAAAATCAAGACAAAATAGCACAAACACACCCTTAGGACAACGTATTGTGGAGGCAGTGGAGATCGTTCCTTGGGATTCTTTCTTGACTTGCTTGCAAAAATTAAGCTTCCTTTCCTACATAACCTGGTGCAAACACTTGCATAAGCCATGACATTACTAATAGCTTCCTCTGTTTTTGATTTACACTTTGTCTAGTGCTGAAGAGCTTGAGTTGACCCAGAGTGGAATGTCAAGGTAATAAGCATGGAAGATATTCCTCCAAAGTTTTGAAAAGCTCCAAACTTAAAGTGCAAAATGAAACTTGTTTGTGAGAATAGGTAACAGTCTAAATATCCTGGAAGGATGAGATAGACAAAGTGAGATGAGCTTTCAACTGTAATTATGTAAATTTTTGAGAAATACATATTTATAGCATTGTTCATGTACTTTCTTTTTCATCAAAACAAAAAAGAATTGAAATTAAAGTTTAAGAATTCACAATTTTTACAACATTGTATAACATTTTGGGGAATTTTTACCAAATCTCTTTAGCTTAAATCCTCTTCATTCCTGTTTCAAAATTTTATTTCTATGGTAAATGCTTAACATGTATTTCATGATCAGACCTGAATTGTGGTTACAGGGATTTAATTATAATTGCTAATTTGGGTCTATTTTTGACAAACACTTTAGAGTGTTGGAAATGTTTCCATTCAAATATCAAGTTACAATCTAAAATAAGACACAATTAGCCCATGCTAGCAGAAATCAATACCACAATTGTGCTTGAAATTCTCTATATAAACAGACAGTACATACAGGCATCCTTTATAGTAAAATGTAATTGACATCCTTGCCAATTAACAAATTTTAAGAAGGGAAGAAATTAAAATAGAGAATATAGAAAAGAAAAACATAAATTAATTGGACCTGGCCACATGGCAAGGATAAGAATCAAATTCAAATCTTTTCAATCACATAATTGCAAAGGAAAAACCACAAGCTAACGAGAACTGAATCAAAAAGTTTACCCTCCATTTTTTTGTTCTTGTTGCTCAATACACCAATCCATGGACCTAGAACTTTATGGAAAGATCTCAATGTACTACCCTGTGCTATTTTCATATACAGTACATACAGAAATACAGTACTGACATAGTCAGAGCTGAAATATACCGTGCTGCTCAAAAGTACAAAATGTACATGTAAGGAAATTTTAAAACAGTTTTTAAATTTAAGTTATGTTAATTACAAAATCATATTAAAAATTCCATTAAAAGTAAAAAATAAAGTCAATAAGTGCCAAAAATTAAATGAATGATTTGAATGATTTTCACACTTTTATCAAATAAAAGTATACAGTGTAATTGATTAATATGTAAGTATTATTTTATAAAATTGTACAAATATAGCCAATGTACATAATCCTTATTTTATATTATAATACACTATACAAAATTACTCGATTCTGATTGGACAAGAGGAGTACAATAATTGAATCATTAATTGTACTTTGTAGAGTACCTATTAAGTCATTATGGCAAAGCGTGTAATAAACATCGTTATGGCTACTACTTATGGCCATGGCTACTCGTTTTCAATGAAAACAGTTTTGCTAGTTATGTTTTTGAAATGTTTTGACATCTTTTTGGAACTTTAGATAAAAGGGCACAAATTAAAGCATGTGTTTTATGATTTGACAAAAAATGAATTTTTGACTGTATTGGGTCCAACACATCATAATGTCTTAAGTTCAAGTTATTTAGTAAGTTGTTATGCAAATTTAGTCAGATTTAGCTCATCTACTTCATCTAGTATAATCATTTTTTCTGTTTTAATTTATCAATCAAAGGCATTAGCTCTAGCAGAGTGCTAATTTGTGTTTAGAACCACAATAGTACACATAAAAATTTCTTGTATTCTAGTGATCACTAAGCTATCAAAAAACATGGTAGTCAGTGACTGACAGATCTAGCAAAGTGGCAAACCATGCATGTGGTCAACTGTAGAACATGTGCATGCTCTTAGGCTGCTGTGCTCAACTGCTGACCCTCTATCTCACTGTTAACATGTTGCTCCAAAGGATGAAGGGTAGGTGTCTTGTAGCAAATAATTTATTGGGCTATGGCAAGCTTAAGGCTGGCAACAACTGGCAAGAGGTAACCATGGCAACCTCGAATCAACCTCCAATCAACTAATCAACCTCGCCACTTGTCACACTGTCTTTGCAGTGGAATTGTTTATGCTTACCTTATCTAGCCCCCAGAGGGAGGGTGAAGCAAAGGCAAAACAAAAGATACAAAGCTGAGGCAACAGTGACACAATGGAGACATAAACCACGATGATGAGCAATACAATGCAGTAGACATGTATGGGTGACTAAGAGTTAACATACCAGTGACCAAAATCCACTCCAGGTTAATTTTGCTTATAAATTTATAAGCACATTTAACTTTAATTATTAATTCAGTGATAAATGTTGGTAAAGATGATGGATGATAATGATGATGATGATACACTCTGATGATAATGATGATGATGATGTTGATGGTGATGGATGATAATGATGGTGGTGATGATGGATGATGATGGATGATAGTGATGATGATGGTGGTGGTGGTGGTGATGATGATGACGACATAGACATTAGACATAGACATTTCTTTATTTAGTACTGGCATTTCATATATTTTTGTTATACAATACTTTTACATACTGTATCTATAAACATGTACAAGTTATTCACAACTAGACGCACACGTGCGTTCACTCGTGCCCTGGGAGCCTCTTTTAAGAGGCTTCAATGACTCGCCCCGTTCGTACTCTTCCCCGAGCCGTTTCACGCATTCTTCACTTCACCGTAACATAATACAATACCTTTTTTGACCTTTTTAAAGAATATCTGATTAGTCAATTTGTCTGTCAGCAGCTATAAGTGTTTGCCTTTATCATGCATGGGTATTGGATATCTCCAACATGCAAAAATATACCAGTTTATTCAACTTTTTATTTCACTATATATCTCAATTGTTTGCTGTAAAGACTTCTACAACGACGTTTTTGACACAATAACAAATTAAAAATCGTGTATTTTTTCGTTCATATTTCAGATGTTTTATCCATTACGTGACCAAACGCATCAGGTCAAATAGAGCCTTGGTTCCATGAAAATATATAAATACATTGTCTGGCCAGAATTGTGTTAAAATTCAATACAAAAACCTCTCAAGATCTCTTGAATGCTTGAATGAAAAATATAATTGACTTGCCTCTATGTGCATTCGTTTAGCAACATGTAGGGTGAGAAATTCGTAGATCTCCAGCTCAAAGGAATTGCTCCAGAATTGTGTTAAAATTCAATACAAAAACCTCTCAAGATCTCTTGAATGCTTGAATGAAAAATATAATTGACTTGCCTCTATGTGCGTTCGTTTAGCAACATGTAGGGTGAGAAATTCGTAGATCTCCAGCTCAAAGGAATTGCTACGAGTCGCGAGAGCTTCAGCTTCAGTACTCCATTGAGAGTTCGATATTTGGTCAAAGTATTAGAGATCAAGCCCAAAATAACAGCCCATTCTGAAGCTCTTATAAGTGTCTAGGTATATCTCGAGTTAAAAGCTCCATTTTCTATTGTCTCACTGCTGGAAAAGCCTGTCTCTGAAAGCTATTTTTTGGGCTGTCCGCCATCTTGCATTCCTAAAGTTCCTGACTGGCGTTCACTTCGAAGACCTTCGAAGAGTTCGCACTCGCTCAAAGGTGATGAATGAAGGGCATTGTTTCTTGCGCTCTGAACCAATCAGGAGCTTTAACACGTGACCGATTGCGCAAGAAAGGCCTCTTCTGGTGACGAACAGAGAAAAAAAAAAAAAAAAACATTTGCATTTTATAACTCGTTCCCGGCCTAAAGGCCTGGGCACGAGTAATAACTGTGAGAGTTATCCTAGGTGAATAGCTAAGATAAATTCATATGAATTAGGTCATTGGTCTAGTACTAAAAATTAAAAGATACAAAGAAAACAAGAAGGAGAAGGAGAAAAAACCCAAGGGAAAAGTGAAACAACTTAAAATAACTAATGATGATGATGATGATGGATGATGGATGATGATGATGACAATAACCGGCACAACATGTCATTTACATTTTAACAACAGTTGCCTTATCTCATCTAGATATAAACTTCTATTTCATCATGTTCATTAAGACCTACTCAAACAATGATGATGATGACAAAATATTATTATAATTATCATTATGATAACTATAAAAACTACTGAAAATGTCATCCAATATTTACAAGTACCTCTTCTTCCACAGATGTTTCCATATCATCAGGATGAAACATATCCATTAATACCTAAAGATATACAAGATATTTTCATACATGAAGGGTTTTGCTCCCATGGCACACTCCAATGGCACCTTACTGGAGCAATTAGCTCTTTCGTTTGCTACCAAAGATTTTACTGCAGTTACTATCCTTCCTCCAAAGCAGAATTTGGGCAAAAATGATATCAAAATGGTAAAAAACTGCATTTGGGAGCTGGCATGAATAGCATTGTATATTATATCTACCAGAATGCTTTGCACTGTTCTGAAAAATTCATTATATTCAAAGCATTCTAATAGTTGTCAGGGGTGTCAGCCAATTTCATGAGCTGAGGAAGAGACAATCACCAGCCAGTATGTCAACATGCCTACATGCAGACTGTAAGACTACAAGTTTGCACATGTGCTATAATTATGATTATTATCATAACAAACTAAATAGAGGACGGTATAGATTAGTCCTGGCAAATTCATATCGCTGAATAGTACTTACTTTATCAGCAAACAATGCAACTTTAATATCTTGGCAGGTAATTTCAAGATGTCTGATGTTTTTCACATAGTTACCAGCAAGCTAAGAAACAAACAACAATAAATAAACAATACAAAATACAAAAACTTGTCATTTTTTTAGTTTTGTATATCCTCCCTTTACTTGCTAATGAATGTCTTGAGGCATCCCATTGAAAATAAGTGTTATTCTTTGCAAAATGTTATATTGTAATGGAAAGCATTAAGTAACCTTCATCAACCACAAGTGCTCATTCACTTCTTTCTATTGCCTGATTGGTTGGATATATATAATAGATAATAATATATACAAATAGATTCCATTTTTCAGTGTGTCAGTAGTATGCAATATAATAGATGCACAGATGATTTCAAAATGTGGTGAGAACAAAAAGTATGCTACTAAAGAAATTCAGGTGGCATGACTGTTGTTCTCACCACATTTTGACATCATCTGTGCATCAGATACATGAAAAATGGAATGTATTAGTTTTATATAATATTTAACAAAATATTCCAACCAATCAGGGCACGTATAAGATTCTGCAACATCATCTGTGCATGTGTATTGTAACCACTCACGGTTCTCAACCAATCAGAATATCCATTATATACCAACTATATAAAGTTCCTTACAGCACCAACTACCTACAAATATCATTTCACCTTATTCTAATTGTCTTACTGACTGTCTGTCTGTCTGCTTTCACTTGTGATTCTTTCTGACAGTCATCTGTATACAACTGTCTATTAGTATGATGAAATCACTGATTGATTGCATTACTATCCATCAGGACCCAGATTTAATTAAATGGTTTTCTTTAGGGTTTAGGTTTAGGGTTTGCCTGTCCTTTGTCTTTTTTAACTCCTACATGACCTGTCTGTCTGTCCATAGGTCTGTCTGGCTGTCTATCAATATGACTGTCTGTTTGTGTCTGTCTGTCAATCTGTCTGTCTGCCTGTCTGTATCTGTTGTCCATATGTCTGTCTATAGGTCTGTCTGTCTGTCTGTCTGTCTGTTGTCTGTATGTCTGTCTGTCTGTCTGTCTGCCTCCCTATCTGTCTGTCTGCCTGTCTGTCTGTCTCTCTATGTGCCTAACCTTGCAAACATATGACCAAGAGACAGGAAAATTCATCCAGACATAGTCAATAATATTAAGTCCCATTCATACGTTTCAAAACAAAGGCTTAATTCAGACCCCTTGATGGCCGAATCCCATTTCTGGATGACACAATATTATTAGCTTGATTAGTTACCACAGATGACATGGTTCCTTAATGTTTTTCTCTTTGGTGCAGATACAAGGGCTCTCTTACCTTGAGTATATCAGCAGAGATGTATTCCATGACAGCAACGATGTACACGGACACTTGATAGTCTACTTTATATCCAAGTATGTCCTACAATAACAATAAACAAATATTTATTGAAGTTTAACGTGTTTAAACGTGAGAGAAAGAGGAAAAACTGACTATCCAGGCTAAACAAAAAAGAATAAAAATATCTAAAACTGATGAGAAGAACATTCATCATTAGAAAGCTGTCTACAGAAAGATCACATTGTTTACACATTTTACATTTTTGCTTGTTAGAAGAATAATTTTGTTCAATATTTAAGTCTCCCAGCTGATTGATTGGTTTATTTTCATTGCAACATCCTTCAATGAATAATAAATATTTTTTATTACATTTATAGAGAAAATGTTTTCCTTTATATTTCATTGTATTCTGACAAAAATAAAATAAAACAAAATAAATTTTGTCTTTCTCAGTCATTTCTTTTCTCATTCAAAGCTGGTGGTCAAACTTGATCCTAAGAATTGCTCAATGTTGATACCCTAATCCTTTATTTAATGACCAATTAACTAAAGTGGTTTCACTGTAGAATCTAAAATTCCAATTCAATAAAAAAATGTCGTGTTTACAAAGTACTTTGTATTTTAAAGAAGAATTCTATTGTAGTTGAAGGGGAGTTTATGACACTCATTGTATTTCATCAATTGAATATTCAACGCATTAATTCATCTGATTTGATCTCACAAAAGAGCTAATTTCACTTCTCTAGACATAACAAAACCAATAGTTCAAAATCAATTGCATGAAACATTAATTGCCTTCGATTTTATTAATGAATGCTGGTTTCGAAAGTCAAAAGAAGACAACTTCCACATTTGCGAAATCGTCCACTTAAAGAGCAAACACGAAAATCTGAGCTAAAAGTTCAAATCCATAGACTGTACAGAAGAATAAATGATTGAGCATTTTATTTGAATAAATATTATTAACACTGCAACAAATAAATGCAAATAAAATTACCTTGATAAGAGGATGAATTTTGTCAGCTGGTATAATAAGTTGTGCATTTTTTTTCTTTCCCTTCTCGATGGCGGATCGGGCGTCCGATATGGCCCATTTATCGATTGGATCTGGGAAAGTCTTGCTCACTCGATCTTCTACATCGCTAACAGTATGCGGTTGGCATGCACATAAATCATATAATAAGTTTATGATAAGATTTTCGATGTATTCCAAGGCTTCGTCTTGCACCTCGAGTGACGGGTGAACATCTTTCTGCACCTAAGAATGAAGATTCCAATCACTTTCTACTAATTGCTAAGTCGACCACTTATAAAACGGTAAACAGTGAAACAGAAATCTGTAGTAAACTACTATGTCATATTTTGGTCCTAAACAGGATCTATTTAACTAGCTCAAACAGCCACTTCCCCTTAGAAATTCTTTTACATTAAATGATCATTGTCCGGATCTACGCGAGCAAATTTTTACCTTACGCAGAGGAGCCAAAAGCATCCCCTTCCATTTCGATGGATCCAAGATCTCCTCACATTCCGAAATAGGCATTGTATCCTTGTCTATAGATACGACATTCCAAGCGATACTTCACAGAAAGCCAAGAGTTTTTTCACGACCATACATCCGACACAACTGTTTGACCTTTGCCAATCAATGTTCCTGTGATTCTTCCGAAGCAAAAGCCTTCATCGTCTCAAAAAACAACCAGAACTGCTACTGTACTCACGACTAAAGCACGAATATTACTAGCAAGGCTAGTGTAATCAAGCTCGAGAAGATTAAATATCCTTGAAGGCTAAGAAACAATCAAATTATAAAACGAAATCGGAAGTTGTGTTTTGAAAACATAGCAGCTCAGCGAACTTGGCAGAAGGTGCTTGGCACCAGGTTTCACGCGGCTGAATCAAGAGCCGGAGGCTGAATCCAACTTCGAAAGATCCGAGAAAAATATTCCAAAAGCTCCAAAACAGTCGAATTTGTTTGTAACTCTTCTGAGGGTAATCTTTACTAGTTAATTAGGAATTTTTAAAATGGAACAGTTTTTATGTGACACACGCAACAAAAAGTGAAGATTACGTGTCACATTCCTGGTGCATTATGGGAACTAAATCCAACGCAAAAACTGCACACTCGCTTTTTTTTTCAAAAACGTTTACGTTACCTGCAAAATATATAAATGACGTCACTCACAAAATTTTGTGTCCAAGTTGTACTGCTCGAACACAAAAAAGTCAGGGTCATGAAGAAGAAGCTGAAGCTAGAAAATGGGTTTCGAACGTTAAAGCAGGCATTCCATGAAGACTTTTGATCCAAGGGTAAAACATACGCTGAGACTTTTGTTTCATGAAAAGGGAAACAGGTTTTGAACGTTTCACGAGCCAAAACAAAACACTTGTGCCACCATGAACACTATGTACATTGCCCCAGGGGGCTTCCTGTCAAGAAACTGAAAGTTTAGAAACTAAATACACGATATTTCCGGGCAGGGCAAATAACGAATATTATAACGAAACTGACTTGGCATTGTTTTTATTGTAAATTGCGACGTCTCAGCCTCTTGCGCTCCTCTTGCAGATGTCTTGTCACATCTATTTTTCTCATTTTTGTTAGCGAAAATTATCACTTTTCTAAAGAATTTGACCTCAGTATAATCAGAATACAAAAACCGATTGTTCACTGAAAACTGAGAATGAAAGAAAGAAAGAAAGAATGAGAGAAAAAAGAAAGAGAGAAAGAAAGAAAGAAAGAAAAAAAAAAGAAACGGAAAAAAAGAAAGAAAAAAGAAAGAGAGAGAGAAAGAGAGAGAGAGAGAAAAAAAGAAAGAGAGAACGAAAGAAAGATCAAGAAAATGAGAAAAAAGAAAAAAAGAAAGAAAAAGAGAGAGACAGAGACAGAGACAGAGACAGAGACAGAGAGACAGAAATATAAGGTCAAAAGTCATCTGGAGCGCAACAAACCCTCCGCTCCGGTGGAACTCTGGGTAAGACATTAGTTTCCAGTCCTCTGGTACCATTCAAATCATCATTTCAAATCATCATTTCCTTTTTCATGTAATCGTGCAATTTACTTCTATTTTAATCGCTTTTGAGTAACAATGTCTTCGTCTGAAAAGTTTGAAGACTTAGAAGAGGAAGTAAAGGGTTTATATGAAGATGTAAATACAAGAATTCTTCACAGAATACCGAAATTAAGCGGAGGTAAGCTACCTTCCCCCTTCCATAGAATACAGATCGTGTAAATTAAACCATTTATTATTTTTGGTATAATATTGTACGATCTCGCCTCTCTTACTGTAGAACAAAAGAAATTAGCTGTTAGAGAAGTGGAAAAGAAAATTGAAGATGGCTTTTTAGTTGTAAGTTTAGAATTGTAAGCTTGTGTAGTTGTCATGGGTCATGTGATGTGTATTTGTAAAATTGTTGGTCTTTTCGTACTTAGAATAAGTTAAACGATTTAAACTTTGGTTTGTAGATTGAAGAAATGGAAGATGAGGCTGGACGAGCACCAGGAGCATACAGAAATCCCATGCTATCCAGAGTTAGAACATACAAGAGAGATTTTGAGAAGCTGAGAAAAGACTTAGTAAGTCACTTCATTGTTTGTGGTGTATATTATGCACCTATCAATGTCTTGCCCCAACGGGGGGAGCCCGGGCACACCCAGGGGCTATTGACATTTTTGAAAATAAATTGTCAATGAGCCCCTCTGAAGGACCTTACCAGAATGACAATAGCCCCCCCACACGGGGGAAAGATGTATTAAGAATACAAAAATTTTTACTGATCAAACATCAAAATAGGGAGTACATGAATGTCTTTAATAAATACCAAATCTTTACTGCAATTGCACTTTTGCAATTAAATCAAAGACAAACACCCATAAGCAATCTCTTCTAATAAAGCAAATACAAACAAACAGTAAAACAACATTTAAAAAAACAATGTTTAACTATACACTTCTTTGCAGCTTGGCTTTCATACCTTCAAACAAAGTAAGCTTATAAAGTTTAACTTCTTTTTCCTACTTATTTTATGTACAGAATGCGCAGACATTGAATAAAAACATATTGCAATGGCTATTTTACAATAAAAAAATAAACAAGTCGAATGTATTTAAGTTTTTTCTTACCTTTTTCGTAGTTGGCGCGAAAGCAGCCATCTTGATTTTATGCCAACTCGGTCTCTCTTTCCCAGTCCTTCTCTGACAAAATGGTCAATAAACCCTACCCTGGGGGGAGCCCTGTGTCAATAAAAATTTACAGCCCCTCTCCCGGGCAAGGTTATTTTGTCAATAGCCCGCATACGCCCGGGCTCCCCCCGTTGGGGCAAGACATTGATAGGTGCATTATATTGGGGTATTCTGGGAGAGGATTTCTTACTCTTACTGACTTTCTTTGTTTCCAATAATTTAAGTGTGAAATTTTGACTCAATTATGTGCTTGTAACAGGGAAAGCCATCAGGAGGTCCTCGTGTGACATTTGGAAGAGAAGAACTATTTGACTCAAATCCAGAGGTAAAGATATGTCAGTGAACTATATGCTAAATTAATCACAACTTCCTTCCTTTCTTCCTCTTTAAAACATCAAACATTGAAGAAGTTGTCTTCCTGAAGTCAAAATGAAATGGTTATAATAGCAGTTCCTATAAAATCAGATACACCTGTGTTTGTAGCTTGGGCCTAAAACACCAATGGTACATGTAGGCAGAGGGACAGGAAAAGCTTTAAAATGTACTTAGACTTGCTCCAAGTCTCTCTCGCTTTTTACTCTTGAGTGATGACAAAATTCCTGAATGGCCGTTATTCCGAAGAGTTGCCGAAGCCGACGGTGAGAAAGGCGAGAGAGACTTGTATAACTCTTCACCTTATCAATATTCATAAGCTCAGGCGCACCATTTGGTTCAAGCTTACTATGATGTCAGCAGACCAGATCTGGTCCACCTGAGCTTATGAATATTGATAAGGTGAAGAGTTATACAAGTCTCTCTCGCCTTTCTCACTGTCAGCTTCGGCATACTCTTCGGAATAACGGCCATTCGTGAATTTCGTCATCACTCGAGAGTAAACAGCGAGAGAGACTTGGAGCAAGTCTAGAATGTACTGTATACAAGATGCTGCAGTTGTCTAAGGTCCTCAAGTAAGAATAAAAGTTAGTGGTGACTTCACTGTAGAGAGACCTTATCCAATAGCAAATCTATAGATTGTATAGTGTACATTGTAGCTAAGATGGAAAATCTTGGCGATTATACAGTGTATGATGGTGACTGTTGTATACACTCTTCTAATAAATGCCACAACGTATTGTTTTCCGCGATTGACATCAAATTTATTCTTTTGAAACTTGTACAATGTGAATGCAATTGAAAAGAATAAATTTGACGTCAAGTGCAGGAAAACAAGCATTGTGGGATTTATTAGAAGGGTGTATATGTATGGACTATCGGGTTGCCATAAGCAAAACTTTTCATAGTTCTATATATTTTCCACCTACCCTAATTCATTTTATTGCATTTAATTATCAGAGTGACCAAAAATACAGAGTTAATCAAGCAACAGACAGCTTAAACAGAGCATCAGAAAGCATAGCTAGGTCTACACGTGTTGCCGTGGAAACAGGTATGTCAGATGTTTTATCAATTAAATGTCAGTGTTCCTGTAAATATTCTAATTAAGTAGAGCATATAGTATTGAGTGAGCTACTAACTGTTTTAACTGCTAGTTATTGATGGGAAAAATTTTGATGAACTAGAACTTTGCCTATTTATACAGTATACATACCTTTTTCCCCTCCCCCCCCCCCCCCCAAGCCCCTCCACCCCCTCCCCCCAAGTCCCTCCACCCCCTCCCCCCAATCCCCCCACTGTTACTGCAGGCTCTTATGCCAGGACTGTCCATTTATAATACTTAAGGAAGCTATATATACTTAGTATTATTTATTTAGTATTTAATGTATTTATTCCTGAGTAGTTTTGTATTTATACCCTGAAGGATCTACCATGCATAAATAAAGTTTATTCTATTCTATTTTATTCTGTTCTACGTCTTAATACATGTACTGCTCAATCTATATGATAAATACTGTGCTTTTGATCTTTAGAACAAATTGGTGGAGAAATAGTTGAAGATCTTGGTGACCAGAGAGAATCCTTAATAAGAACTAGAGATAGGGTATGAAACATTTTAGACATTTCATCCATACTTGCTTCAAGTGAGTTACACAATTATTGTGTAACTGACAAATAAACAGTGAACACCATGTCTAGTGTGGAAATCTCACTGTATGATTTCAGACTGTCACCACATATGTACATAGGTCTGTATGGGAAAATATTAGACCGAGGTCTTGATAGTACAGACCAAGCACAGTGAGGTCTGTATTTTCCCATACAGACTGAGCAAACGAGGTTAATAACTTATTTATTATATTTCTTTGAGAAGTCCCGCTATATCAATTGCCAAACACAAATTTTTCTTTTCATCCGGGACAGCGGTCCTGATATGGCAAAATACATACCATGCGTTAGCCAATCGGAATTCAGGAAATTATCTAGCCATATAATAACATACATTATTAGAGTCCAACCTACATACAGTGGGAACTCCATGATTTACTCAAAACAAGAAGTGGTATGGATTCTTTGATGTCCCCCCAATTCAGTGTTTTATGTATAAGTGCAGAGAGAGATGCGGCTGTCCTTATCTAAGAGGGAATAAAGGTCTTATCATTTGCATATATTGTCTGTGTCTGTCCTATAGCAATGTCATTTTTGTGCATTTTACAGTTAAAGGAAACACATCAAGACTTAGGAAGAAGTAGAAGAATTCTTAACAGTATGGCCATTAGGTGTGTATGCCAACATATAGTGTTATCAATGCTACATTCCACATACAATACATTTCAAGCCTTTGAATAGCATTTATATCTGTCAAGGCAATTCTCCATAGTAATTTGATGGTAGCCGCAATGCCCAGCTGGTTTCAATGGATGGAGATTCAATCTAAGTGGAGTGTCTATAATTGGAATATAAACATATATTGCTATATATCCTGCTATAATTTTTTCCCCAACCCTACCATCCTGCCAAGTTTTGCAGTAATCCCAATCCTGCCCTAATATTTTCCTTGGTTTCCCATTCTATTTTTCATTTGGATCCCAAATCCTGACACACCCCAAAAAGTGCAAATTCAGCATGATCCTGACTTTACCTATTGTCAACCCTCTAAATTGATGGCCAAGACTTCCTCAAAACCAGTTCTCCAGTATATACAGACTTGGCTATTACCATCTCTGAGAGGTCTGAAATCATTGTAATGCGTAATGATCAAAATAGACTGATTCATACTGTCACAGTTTTCACTCTTTTCTACTGTTAGGTTGGTCAGTGACCACCACAGGAAGCCCAACCAGACTGACTTATGGAACCAGTCTATGACCAAGTGTTTTCAAAGAAAGGCACTCTCATGAATCCTAAATGTTCTTTTTTTCCTCAGAATTGCAACCAACAAGTTACTGTTGCTTCTTATAATCATAGTAGAGCTGGCAATTCTTGGTGCCGTGGTCTATATCAGATTTTTCAAAAAGAAGAAATGAGTATCTATGATGTATATATGGTTAGTGAGTAATTTAGAAACGCAATGACATAAAACAAAAAATTGACAATAACCAGTCGAGACTGGGGCACATGGGATTTTGCATGGGATCCTTTCATTGCAGTTATACAATACTTTCTTGATGAAAAAATGGATTACAGTGCAATGCTTCAAAACGTGGCCACTACCACAAAGTTTTTAATTACTTTTTGACAACTTTGAATGTACCCCTAACCAATAGCACTACATAGCAGCGGTACTAAAAATAGCCCATGTAATACATGTAGATGCATTGACTCAGACAAACATTATCGAATCTGTAATTGTATTGAATAGAACACAGAGAAACCTATATTTTATTATGAAAACGTTGCTTATGTTCAAAAACGGGCATAAAATCCAAAGTACCGAAATCGGACTCAAGTCCATGTTTGTCTGAGTTGTAACGTCACCATTGTGCTTCACTATTAGATACTGGCGCTTCACTTTGATCATTTCTATAGGTGGAGTTTGAACATCAATATATCGATGTATAATGAACAAATACCACAAGACATCAAAGTGAAGTACCAATATCTAAATGGTTAGCGGTATTCAAAGTTGTCAAAAAGATGTCAAAAAGTAATCAAAAACTTTGTGATAGTGGCCACAGTTCAAAGCACAGCACAGTAAATATCATACCACTTACATTTGACAAGAAATGACATGCAAATGACATGTGAGATGTAAAAATTTAGCATTTCTTGTTATGTTACTTGAAAGTTAGAGTTGTATACCTAATAAAATAATGCACTGTGCCACACAGTAAAATGAAGAAGCTAACATTTATTGATAATCTTCATGGCCAAAATTAAAACGTATAATTTTAAACATCCCTATTTACCAAAACAAATGGCATATTGTAAAATAGAAACTAAGATTACAAATGCAAAAATCAGACTTAATTAATTGAAAAACAATTTAATTCCAATTCATTAGACACTTAGGGATTTTCAAGTGTAAAATGACATTAAAGTCAATTTTTAGAGATTCGGAAATCACTAAAAATGTAAATTGAAGGTAAATAAAGATATTGAATGGAAAGTGGTGTCAGTTTCTTGGAAAATAGAGCTGTTTTGTATGATTATGAAATGTCACAGTCCCTGCATGGTGCAGTGACAAGAATTTTAAATGTCTTAATAATGTCATCTGTGTCACACATAATTCATACAAAGACAGTCTGCTCTAATGATGGTATCTAGTTACCTGATCTCTAGTAATTTGTAAAATTAATAACCCAAATCATCTTCACCACTAGACTATTAGACCACTAGACCAAAAAATTTATTATCCAGGCTCTTTCACACTCATATAAAGACTGTTCTACTGATGGTATCTAGTTACCTGATCTCTAGTAATTTGTAAAATTAATAACCCAAATCATCTTCACCACTAGACTATTAATTTACTCACACATATAAGTCAGCCAAAAACTATCCAGTATCCATGCTCTGAAAAGATAGACATCAGAGACTAATCTCCCTTTGTTATCGAAGACACAGTGCATTGAGTACAGACATTATTTTTCAATAACACAAGATTTTTTATTCTTTTTCTGATTTGAAATAAATTGATATCACAATATGACACAAGTGACTTTTTAAGTTTGAAATTAAGTTCAAACTTCATAAATTTTATAGCAGTTTGTTTTAACAGCAGCTCTGAGTAATGTATAACTACATATTGTTTACAGATTTCCATTGATTTAAGAACATTTATTGTGCCATTTTGCTTATGAAATTTGAAAATTACTAATTAAAAGAAAACTATTAAAAAATTTGAAAAAATTAAACATATTTCCTCTCATACAAATAATTCAAACAAACACAAAACAACTGGATTTTCAATGAGAGAAACTTGCATTGACTTGCATTGATCAGCAGTGTTCAATTGAGACGAGCAATTCACAAGTCAAAAAGGAATTTCCAGCTATATTAGATTGTGTAGTTCCAAAATATATCCATACCCCCACCAAGGAGGGAATTTGTAAATGGACCCCCCTACCCTCCGGAACTTCCATTTTTCTTCCATACAAACTCTGTAATTTTGTTTTTCTGACCCCCTCCCTCCCCTCTGGAATTTCCAATTCCCTCCACGGTGGGGTACGGATATTTTCTGGAACTACACATTGTTTACACAAAGTATCCTAGCAACTAAAGTAAGAAAATAATTATCTTGAAAACTTTCAACATTACTGGTCAGTATATGTATTTCAATACTGACAGAACTTGGAAAATATAATTATCCCATGAAGACAGAGTGATTTAAAAACAAATAGTCAGTAATACTGTCAATAATAGTGACAGCAAAATCACTCTAGGTAACTAAGAACAAGCATAAAACAGTACTAACCAAGTAGTACAAAATAGTACTAATAATTATTAACAAATGGAAAACAAAGGATTTTGTACTATTTGGTACTACTTATGTTTTGCACAATTTCATGCTTGTATAGAGAGCATTCTTTCTTGATATTATTAAATAATATCAAAACAAACTGGATAATATTCTAAATTCTGGAATAACAAATTCTATTTGGAGGATAAATCCAGCTTGTCAGGTTATACATGTAAATACAAGACTGGTTTTCAATACAGTGAACAAAACAAAGCAAACAAAAAACATGCTTTAAACTTGAGTGGATATTCAATTCTTAAATTTCTCTTTCATTCCTCTACATGTTTACCATATACAGTTCAACCTCCACTAACATACACGTCTGGTTAGCAGACACCTCCCATGAGCACACACCAACTATTGCTCCCTTCCCCTGACAAACTCTACATTTTAACCTCTAAGTAGACACCAGCACTGGTACATGTAGGTAGTCACTAATTCTTGGTCCCAAGAAGGCAGTCTGCTTATGGGAGGTTCAATTGTACATGGATAGAGTAGGTTTTTTGACTGTGAAAACAGCACCACACAATCACAGCATGATTACAGCAGGAAATTTTATAGACATCACGGTACTGACACAGCAACAGCATGGTGCAGTCTGTTTTGCACTCATGTAATCTGCTCTAGCAACCAACACTACGAGAGATGAGAAATGAGTGCAATGTTATTGCAGCATTGTCTGCAAATCCTAAAATGCAGTAAAGAATCTTGCTGCATTGGCAAAAATTGGATTTACCACATCTGGCATCCCTAAAATAACAAAGCTTCAGGGACTACTAACAAAAAATAATTAACATCTAATATAATAAATCTACATACATGTACATTTGTGTACAACCTATTTAAATACTTTACTTTATATTACAATCTAAAGAAATATAACTTTAAAAAGTACAACAACAACAACAACAAAAACAATATTTCATGGCTCATCTACAAAAATTTTCAATACTATTTCCCTTTCTTTTTACACCAAATTACTATATAATATATTGTATAATATACTGTATAGCAATATTCCTACCATCAATAACACAAACCATATTTCACAATATCAAAATAGATGAAGAGCATCAACATCTTTTGACCAGCATTTGGATGTTAAATCTAGCTCAGCCATCAAACCCAAAACAAACAACAATGGCTACTAAGACCCATTTCAGACGTCGAACTTTTGCTGCGTCAAATCTAATAGTTGCATTTTGTAGATCAGAAGTGCGGCTTCTGAACCAAATGAATTTGACAAATTTGATTTCAACTGAATTTTTCAATTTAATACTTAATCAAATCTGTCAAATACAACAGGTTCAGACACCGCACTTCTCATTTATAAAATGCAACTATTAGATTCAACACAGGAAAAGTTTGACGTCTGAACATGGCCTCAGCCACTGAATCTGAGGGGTGGTACTTAGGCATAATACTGATGGAGAGGAGTGAATGAAGCTAAAACAATGTACCAAAAAAGGCAGCTAAATTTGTCACTAAGGGGCTGTTTATATTAAGGTGAGTTGTCCCTGTTAGTCAGGATAACTCTTTTGTTTTCTTTTCCCTGGGGGACACAAAACAAAAGAGTTATCCCTTCTACCAGGGACAACTCACATTCCCATGAACAGCCCCTTAGACCAACTCAAGAGGCAAGCCACAAAAGCCTCACATTGTTTTTCCATATTGAAGGTCACGCAGAAGCCTATAAGAAACTAGACTATTAACACCTTCCTCCCCACGCCCCCACAACACACACAAAAAACTTTCAGTTGGTGATATTTGTTTACCCAAAGAGCATCATCATAAAATAATATTCGCACCCCTAAAAAAGTTAAATTTGAACATTTCAAAACCAAAAGTGGTTTTCACCTCCTCATCACTTATGCCTGAGTTCCCCTCAAGGGCAATGAATCCTTGATAAATATAAAAGTTATTATGAAAATAAGACTATGCCTTATAAAACAAATAATAAATGTTGATAAAATATTCAACAAAAATATTTGCAAATAGCTTCAGGGCTCCAGCACATATTGTAACATTGCAATAACAAATAAAATACATCTAATTATTCATATCCAGCTGAATGGTGAATTTTGTTTGACCATACAACATGTTTAGGTAGGACCCGCCATTTTGTCTACATGCCTTTTAAGCCACTCTTACCATTCACCTTACATTTTGTCACACATCAGCATACCATTATATACACTTATTTCAAAAACCGACTGGTTCAAAGCAACAAGCGTCAAAGCCCAAAATCAAAGCAAAAGAGTATAGAAGCGAAACCACCTGATTTCCCGAAATGAATGCTGGTTTTGTGCTCCTAATAATCAATAGTGCATTTAAATAAGACTTGTTATCAAAACAGTTGTGTGTGGTATACTAACAAGGACTTGAAAATGCTCACATTTTGTAATTAGTTCAATAGAAACCAGTCTGAATGGAAAACATTACAAACAAAACCAGCATTCATTTTGGTCTTGGCTTGACGCTTGTTGCTCTGAACCACAACAATGTTTTTTGAAATAGGTGTATATACCACAAATTAATGGTGGTCTATAATGTCCACTCCTGGTCCTTAAAGGTTATTTAATGAATTTCAAAATCCTTTTAAAGTAACATTTTCTTAAAATAATTTTTCATATCAGAGACAATTAAATCTGACTAATAAATACTACTAAATAAATAACTAAATAGTAAACAATACCAAATCAATTTCTACTCACTTAAAGATAAATATATAATTGTCAACATAAACTAAATATAAATATCCATCTTTTAATTCAAACACCTATCTATAAGTATCTATTAATGTCTGTCCACAAACTAAATTTTGTCCTTAAAGCATTTCCATGTAATTGCTGCAATTACTATATTTCTCAGCAAAGCATTCCAGCAATCAAAGCAATCATGTAGAATCCACACTCTACATATTAATTGTGCTAGCAGCAGAGAGACATTTAAACTTTTTCATTAACTGAAATTTATATTCTCCTAAAAAGATTCCTGTATTCTGGATGTTAAATTAAAGAGAATTTAATTTCTAATCATTCATACAATATATATATACCTATATATACAGTGTATGCAGACCCTGAACTTTAATTCTATTTCCGACCACCACCACTATATGTTTGTGCATCAGGGGGCTCTAGACCAGTATGTAATGTTATCTGGACATTACGGTTTAAACTGAAGGCAGGGTAGAGTGGCTCATTGATGTTTGGTAGTCTTATGGCACCACGCTTTTCGTCATTCAAATAAAATGACACCTTTTGGCTTCCAACATCAAGAAATATTCCCACCACGGAGCCCACCTCTATACCTCCATCTCGTCGATTTGAATGCTCATTATTATGCCTAAACCAACTTCTACTGCTATCAATATACATACACCATGCTTTATCATCTTTGCCAAGAATAGTGTCCTTTAGTGTACTAGCCATAGCCACACCCATGGCTGGGTCAGGGTTGCCGTCATAGCGATCAATGGTGATTTCCCAGTAATGACATCCCTTGGAGAAACCTGCATTGCCAAGAACCACTCTATCATCAAAACTGGTACATGTTGCTGTGGTGTTATCATTGCTCAAGACAATGTCTGGATGGGCTGTCTCCATGTCCATGCTGAACCATGCAACTAAAAAACAAAACAAATCTGAGGTCAGAATATTATATGCAAGGTGTAGCCTTGACATGGCAGCTGGCTTTGATGATATTCATGATCACTGTACATTTGTAACAAGCAATAGCTACTGGTGAAGGGCTAGACAACAAGCTGTTGTCATATATAGCTATTTCAAAAAAGGTTGATCGGGTCAACAGGCTAAATGGTGATCGGTGAAATGGTGATTGCATGACCGAAAAGAACTGGTGGTCATACCATTACACCGCTATCCGGCATGGAGATATGAATCGCCTATTGACCACTTTGTCCAATAAGGTCTTTACTGTATGGTACTGGTATTGCTTGGGTATTTACCAATTAATTAAAATGAAGCAATTCTTGTTACCCCAAAATTCCTTTCAGACGTGCAATTACCAATCGCTGATTCGCTCCATCATCCTTTTTTGAAATAGCTATATGCATACATAATATGGATGATGGTGATGATAATGATGAATACTTTAAGTCTAAACTTTAATACAGTAACTTACTATCTGATGTTGTTAGATACACCTCATCACTAGGTGATCCTTCACCAGCAGTATTTATACCCTTAACTCTTGCCCTGTATGTTGAGTCAAACTGTAGACCTTGTACAGTACACTCCATTGAGTTCCCCCTGTAGACTTCAATAAAGTTCCCACCACCGCCATCATCCAACTCAACCACAAAGCCTTCAACACAGCTTCGTTTACGAGGCTTCCAGCACAGTGTGATAGCATTATTTGTCACACTGCACTGGTCTGGAATAATATCTGGTGGAAATGGTGCTGAAATGAGATAAAAGTAATGACTCAAGTAAGTCATTTATAATCAGCAATAAATGAATGAACGGATGGACAAACAGACAGAGGGAGAGACAGAGGGAGGGGTAGTTAGACAGAGGGAGGGAGGGACAGACAAATTGACAGAAGAACAGCTGGACGGACGATGAACAGATGAGAGAAGGATGACCCACCTTTTAGTTCAATAAACTGTAAATCCTGCAGTGCCTGTGCTGCAGCTGATGTGTCCAGTGTTAAGTCTAATTCCATGTTGTGTATTGTTTTGTGTGAATCATCATTTTGCCATTGACTACAAACATCTGTAATTCTGCACAAGAAAAGAATACATTCAGTACAAGGAGGCACTCAAAAACAGGAACACATTACTTAATTTTGTGATGCAGTCTTACCTATTTATAAGGGCATTTGCAACCTGAAAATAAGAACATCAATAAATAGATTAACTCCAGAATAGAATACAGGGGTACACACAAAGGGATGGTCCAGGCTCTGGTAGCACAAAGGGTGGATAGCACTATCTGTTGAATAAATCCTTATCCACTGGATAAAATGATGGCATTATTCAATACAATGGAAAAGGGCTTATCCAATGGATAGTGATACAACTTCTGGGGCCAGAAGGAATTGCACACTATCAATCTCCTGTAACACAACCTCTGCCTTTGGCCTCCAGTCTGTGAAGGGGTACAACCTACATGTACACAATGTATTTCCTACATATGTAGATTAAGCCTCTCTCGCTAGGGCATTAAATACCTTGAGGGAGGGTTAGGGAGTGCACCATCTGTACTTTGGATTAGAAATTAGAAATGGGAACTAGCAACCTTTACAGTCTTCAAACAAAAGGGAACAAGTTGCATCAATATGGTGCAGAAACAGGTGGCAGAAGCAATTTCCAAAAAACTCTTCAAGTTCAAATTTAAATTGATCTTCTTGATAAATAATAATTTGACTAACCAGTAAAAATGATGCAGGGTCTGCTTCATTTAAAGCCTCTTTGGAATAATTTAATAATGCTGTTGCTTCCTTTAGTTTCTTTTCATATTTAGACATTTCTTCCTTGGATTTTTCTAACTTTTTATCCACCTCTCTTGAGATGGAGCTTATTAGTTCAGCTTTTCTTGTTTCAATAAACTGTATCAGTGCATCGCACTGAGCAACTACTATTGCTTCAAACTCTAGGCCATTTTCCTGAAAGTAAATGAATTATAGCAATTTTAACTGCAATAATCACCTTCCAACAATTTGGTAAGAGTGATAGCAGACCTGGAATCAAGACTTAGAGGAAATATAAGATAAAAACAAAATAAATAAAATAAAACTCTCTATTTTTTTCTCCTGGAACTTTATTTTTCAATCGAGTGGACTATATTCTGAATATCTTTGGAGCAGTGGAATGTTTTTGTCTATCTGATTTCCCTTTGGGAAAGAAAATTCCCCATCAAAAATTACAATTCTTGTGAATTAAATTATTCTCTACCTTCCTTCTAAATTTCACGTTTATTTAATTAAATCCCATTTTTATTAAAATAAAAACCTTTCTTGCATTCATTTTCATATTTCTTTCATTCTCTTTAAAGCCTGGTTTGTATTAGCAACATAAGCATAAGTGTAAACAACACATGCAAACTTGACTCAGTAGTACATGAGCACTGCTTGTCTTTTTCACACCTTTGAGAAGTTAACTATATCAGAGCACCAAGAGTTCAGGGTCCCCTATACCCCCTTGCAAAATGAAATCACACAAAAATATTTGGTCTTTCCATGTGTCAAGAATAATTAAAAAATCTCTATTACGTTCACGTTCGAGGGTTAAATAAAATCACTCTATGATTGATATAAAAGCCTTTAAATCTATATGGAGCTAGCTTAAATCAAAATGAAATACCACAGATCATCTGGCACTTGTCTTATATTTGATCTTGAAGCTTAAAGCCTGCATAGGTGATTCTCATGTCGGAAAAATCCCAGACAATTTAATCAGGGATTATGTTATTTCTGTCATACAATATACATGATTGAGCTTTTCTCTGATATGAGAACCAAAATCATAATAATTATAATAATAATATTTAATATTTATATAGCATATTTTCTATACCGTATAATCAAATGTGCATAACTAAAATATTAAAACACACAAAATAATAATAATAATAATAAATAAAACTAATAATTTATCATGACTTCATAATACCTGTATTACTGCAGAATTTGCTCGCATCTGGTTGACATAATTGTGAATTTGATTTGCACTTTTTTCTAACTGTAAGATATTACTGGATACTACACCCTGTGAATATAAGAAGAAGAAAATGAGAATTTAAATAGATCAAGAAAAATAATTGTACATGTATAATAAAGAAATGCACAGCCTTTCTACCACAGTCAGTCAGTTTTTGCTTTCTGATTGGTTGAGAACAGCTGTGGTAAATGGCCTAAGTGACTTTTTGATGATATTTTTTCAATGGTATAAAATGGTATAATTAACTTTCCTATGCTGGGAAAATTAATCTCAGGACATCCATCAAAAAGTCACTTAGGTCACTTTCACAGTGAACCCTTCTGTATCATCACTTTGATTTTGCATGTGAGGAAGAGAATGAGAATTTAAATAGATCAAGAAAAATACATTATGCATGTATAATCATATATACGAAATGCACAGCTTTTCTTTTACCACAATCAGTCAGTTTTTCACTTTCTGATTGGTTGAGAACAGCTATGGGAAATAAGAGTGCATACCAACTATTTGCATCACCGCTTTGATTTTGCATGCACGCACACACTCAAGCCAGTTTGATGAGAAATTACTTCTCCAATTTGTGGTTAAAAAAAAGATTTACAATGACTTTCCAATGGACTCATATTTGCCAACATTTTACGTCACACATGATCAAAATGGACCATATGGGTCTATAACTAATTTTCACCATATGTTATAAATTTGTTAATTTTACAACTTTTGTCAAGTTTTCTGAATTAGTATTAATGGTAATAGTATTAATCTTGTACCAAAATGATTACCTGGACAACCACTTAAGCCATTTTCAAGGGTACCCCTTCAATTTGATATAGACAAAACAAGCTCTTTAAGTAATTTAATGTATTTAACACTTTTATCAAGGGCCACCGGCTTACTACAATCCAGCTCTATTGTAAGAATCTCAAGTACTTCGATCAACTTGTCTTCCGATATTGTAAACAATAAGCAATTTATACTAAACCAGTCAGCCAACTATTATTTTGTGACTAATGAAAGACAATGACAACAATATAAGCTTTTACTGAGTTCAAAATTCAACATGACTTTCAATAAAATCCACATCATATAATTGTACCATAAATAATATTATGCCTAGTAAAATGATAATACATGAATATTTGAATGTCATGTGTATATGTACAGTGTAAATTAAGTTTAGCTATGGAAACAGCATATTGTGAGCAATTTATATGATTGTACAAATAAGCTCAATTCAATAAACTTTTCGTAAGGCATAAATTATTATTAGAAGTGCAGCTATTGTTTTAGCTACCAAAAATACATGTAACTATTCATATAGATTACAAGTGTAAATTGAATTGACCCTATGGCCTTGTATTAGCTTTTACTTTTTCAGTATTTTGTTTTCTGATACCAGGAAAACTACTGGGTGGGACATGCAGTCAACAGCCTATTTACAATGAAGTTTTAATATTGAATTTTTAAGGCATTGTATTTGTTAACTTCCTATCAAGTTTGAATCCTTTGCATTACTAAGTAAACCTAATAAACAGGCTAACTACTAGTATCCTCTATAAATTTCTAACCTAAAACAACACTAAAAGTTTTACACCAGTCAAAAAATCAAAACCACTACTTATGCCATATACATGTATACCAAAATAACATTGCTTCAAGAATTCCCACTACATGTACATGTAAATAGTAGAAAAGGACTGACCAGCATACTTAACGTTAAGTGCTATTAGATACAGGAAATTGTACTTTAAAGTAAGTTCCCAGGGAATATAGTCACAATAGCTATTGGCTGCCATCTTGAGTCATCTTGAGGTGCCAACTCTTAAGAGGAAATGTAAGTTAATTGCATGCTAATATAACTTGATATTAGATAATGGAGGGTTCTTAAATGTGGCTAATATTACATGTGTACTTTGGGGTAACACGAAAATGGGGCATATGACTAATCCATTAGATTACAAAAAAATCCTTGTTATAGGAAATGGCCTGATTGAATTTCAAGTAGAAGCGTACAGCACGTTATTTTATATGCTGAATTTTTTTTCCTGGTTTAATATTTCCAAGGGTTGTTATGTTTAGTTATAGTAAGCTATATGTTATGATTGTTGTGAAGGACAAACTTGAAAGTGTGTGGTTTTTGACAGCAAAACAATACCCTAGAAATTTAATCCAAAGCATCCGTGGTTTATGACAGCAAAACAATACCATAGAAATTTAAACCACTGTAAAATCATGTCAAAACAAAATTTACTTGATGATGCTGTCTCAGGTGTGAATTTCAATCGATTGGGATTACATGAATAATTTACTTCTTTGTGGTATACAATCATGAAAATAAATACTAGTACCCCACACTTTAAGAATCAAGGTGTCTCTCAGTGAACTAAATAGTAATCATTATGTATCAGATCACTTAGGAAATAAATATATATTGGTTCTGTTTACGTGTGAGCTTGTATTTATAATAAATATTTTATCCCTTGTTTTCCATGTCTGGTAGTAATAATATCATCAAAATATTTAATTTTTGGTGATGTTTTGTGATAGCAAAACCAATATATCTCAGTTGGGAATTTCATTAAAAATAAAATTATCAGTTTTTGCATGGACACTGGCTTCTCTGTTGACCTTATTTAACAAATAGCATACAATATTTCATCTGCCTTGAAATATGCTATGTAAATTTTACTGAATAACATGAAAACATATTAAAATGTTTTCGCCCATATGAAAAATTAAGAAAGAAAACAAAAAACAGATGACTCATAGACTAAATGGAGACTACTTCAATTTAATTTGATTACTCTTTCTAGCTGAGTGTATTTTCTATAGGTATGTCTGGATATCAAATTATTGTTTGACACTCATTTCATTTTTTCTTCCTTCAAATCTTTTTCAACATTGCCTAGATTAAAAGTCTAAAACAGATGATCTAAAATTATTCTAATTATGTTTAGAAAGCTGAAGGCTGATATTAAAATAATGTCTGTCATCCTTTTTTCCATTATTTTTTTCTTTTTCTTTTTTTTTTTTTTTTTTTTTGTCTTTTCTTCTTATGGCTGTTGAGATGCTTTGATCAAGTATTCTAACTTATAAAATGATAATTTCCATTACAGTTTGAAGCCTTAAATGTCATGCCAACTTTAATAAATGTATAAAGTTGATCAGAAATTGTTTTCCGTTTTTTCAAAGGAATATTTTTTCAATATTCATAGGTAATTTCCGCAGTGCAAAGACAAGACAAGGACTAGCAAGCTGATAAGGGAGTAAGATTCAATCTCAAGGCAGGCATCCCTGGAGCATCTAAACAATGAACCATTCGGTACATTTTCCTACTGAAAAAGTAATGAGGTTGTGGTTTTAGGGTTGTAAACCGTCTTTGAAGACACGATGATGTGTTCGCTTGGTGATCCTAGATGCTGATCAATTATTTGTAATTAAGGATTTAACAAAATCTTGCATTCGAATCGCAAAATTCGGCAAATATGTGAAAACTGCTATAATTATAAGAATTTTTGAGATATTTTTTAGTCATCGAAAAAAATCTCAATTTTTAAATCCATAGATTGCGATTTGTGGTGGAACAGGATCACTGTCTCGAGTCGAGGGGTTTACGGGGTTGAAAGGAAAACCATCCACTTCCCAATGCTAGTGAAAAATTAATTCTGCACGCCTTCGTGGTCGGAGGACTTCAAAATCAAATATTTGCAAAATATATTTAAAACGGCTTAATGTAAATCAAAAAGCATCAGGTTGATACCGGTATATTTTTCGATTTCATATAAGAACTTGTGTTGGCGTGAATGAATGAAGTGACACACCAGTCGATCAACATCTCCATTGTATATGGCACGTGAAATCTATAATAAACCTATCGACAATTTAATAGTTTTAAAACGACAGTTTTTTTTACCTTGTGCTCCTTGAATATTGCTCCCAACGCCTTCACCTCGTGTCCCTTGTGTTTCCCCTTTTCGATACAAACGTAGCAAACGGGAATACGACAGACCACACAGTACATACTATTATGTTCTTCGAGGTGGTCGCCGCAGTTTATAGTCGAATTTCTGACGGAAGATTTCGAGTAGTTCGGATGAATCAACTGATGTTTAGCCAGAGGTCCACGACTAGGGTGGCAAGTTTTACAGCAATCATCGCAGTACACAACTTCACACTGTTCACACATCACACTTGCTCTAGCGGGAGGGTCCTTTTCACAGAGTTGACAGTACATATTCCCGTTGGTTTTGGAGTAATGGCGGTTAACAATATTCTCCAACAAGCGATTGCGAGGAAAACCACTAATTCCTCTTCCATCTAGTGGGAACATTTTATTACAGACTGGACATTTTAAACAAGGAATATTCCCTATAGCTTGATACAGATGGTTCAGATCGTAAACACTGACATATCCTGAGTCATCCGACAGTGAATCTGCAATATCTTTCTGCTCGCCACTCGCTCCACTTGTCTTGTTTTCGTTGCCAGTTTGAGTGATATTCGCCTTCGCACAGCCCATGCAAACACTGTGGGAGCAAGGTAAGAGAATAGGACATGAGAATGGTCTTTTACAGATAGCACAGAGCAACTCGAGTTCCATTTTGCAGTTAGTTTTCTTATCGCGAGCAGTTATATCTGCATGGTTCTCACTCAACATTAGTTCGCTTTGTTTTTTCTTGAACCGCGCCAACAATTAGCGCCAAATTAGCACGTGTCTCAAGTTGGTTTCTGATTGGTTGACAATTACAATAGTCGACATTTGATTGGCCATTAAAACAGGTAAGTCTATGAATTTTGTAAGTGTAAATAAAATGTAACAAATCAAGTATTCTGTAGAATAAAACACTTTATCTAAATGTTCTGGGTGCTATGACACCATATACGATTGTCCGTTGTCATGTGATATCTATAGTGAATAAATACATCGCCAATTAAAAAGAAAAGGAATAAACCCTGCATCTGAAAGGAAATTGAATTTGCCATTATAATTTTTTATATCCAGTCAAGTCAGTCGTTTGATTCACTGTACACCGGCAGAATTGGTGTTAGTAGCCGTCTGCAACTGTCTTTGTTTATTTGAAAGAATAAAGAATGAAAATAAACATGATCTCCATTACGTCACAGACTTCCGTATTACATCTTTATTCCTTCCTTCTTTCCCTTGTTCTTTGGCCTTTCTTTGGCTCTTTCCTTCCTTTCTCCCTTCTTTTTATATTATTATATTTTCTTTCTTTCTTTCTTTCTTTCTTTCTTTCTTTCTTTCTTTCTTTCTTTCTTTCTTTCTTTCCTTCTTTCTTTCCTTCTTTCTTTCTTTCTTTTCTTCCTTTTTTCAATCCCTTTCCTTTTTGTTCACATTTGTTTGACAAAATTTCCTTTGTTTTAGCCACAACGCATCATCAAATCAAATCCAACAGGTTTTTTATTGAATTAAAAAATGGCCAACTTTGCCAGCCTTTTGTAACACACGTGCCAATATAACAATGCTTCACCGTGTTCAATTTCTATTTCTATAGCAAACAACGTGTTAACACTTACATGAACATATAAATATAGATTCACTCATGGCAATAAAAGAAAATTTTCTTTGTTTGGGAACGAGTCAAATTAAAACATAACACGTTTCCCTTTGAACTTTGTGGCTACTGTGTCCATGAAAACAATAGTCCACTTTAAACAGTTTAAAGTAACTAAGATATAAGTTCAAATGGGAAAACGTTCAGACTACGAAGTTGAATTAATAAAGGGCTGAGTAGTTGCGGGTACCACGGCTTGAAGTTCGATGAACTTTACTGACAAAATAAAAATATGTGTTAACCACGGGAAAATGTTACAGAATGGTTACAATACAGTAACGGAATTGTTACGGTAAGTCCAAAAGGTTACAAAACAGTCGGGTAATTTACAGTAAGTTTAGTGTAACGGTTAACGTTGCGGCCAAGTTACGGAATGACTTTACCGCCGCAGGGTTACTGAATAGCGTACGGTCAATTAAGTGAATGAACGTAGTGACGTGATTGGTTACGGCACTCACACAGAGTAGTTACGGTAAGAATACGCATCGCGGCTTACGGCATGGAATGGTTAAAGTGTGCTGAACAGATATTGTGCAATGAATTTGCGATGTTATGAGGATTCGCTTACGTGATAATACGTACGGAACGATTGCGCGGAGTTCAACAAGGCAGACGAGTGTTAATTAACTGTCTGTATAACTAGTGTGCGCACGGCGCAGTCGTGTAGTTATATACTTAATTATATCCATTTTGAAATCACTGGTGATTCTGCAATCTGATTGGTTAAAAAGTGTGCGATTAATTCCTAAATTGCATCCTTTTGCTTCATTAATCGCATCTTTTTTTCCAACCAATCACAAAACAGCGTCTTTTATTATCAGCCAATCATATACAAGAATCAAAAAAGCCATTTGATTGCTGTCAAGCTGTGGGATTTTTTTCCTTGAACCTGTTTACACATTTTTGTTAAAAAAGTAGAGCAAAAATGTAGTGCGACATTGTTATTCCTGATAAAGTTGAGATTTCAAAATGGATATAATTAAGTGGTAATTAAACTTCGTGTCGTGCAATTTTGGGCCAGAAATCATACTCGTGATTATCAATCACTCGTATGATTTCGGCCCAAATTGCACTCCACTCAGTTTAATTACCATTATTAAGTCACTACTAAAGTTTTATGCATGAATTAACACAACAATCTTTCACAGCTCAGAACACAACAAAGTCTCGTGGAACACATCAAGCTTTCACTGAACACAACAAAGTTTCGTGGAACACAACAATCTCTCACAGAACACAATAAAGTTTCACAGTACACAAGTCTTTCACAAGCAACTAAAATCTTTCACGGGGCAACACTCTTTCACAAGCACAGCTGCCACAGGCTTCCCAGTCTGATTATCTGTGGATTATGTCTAGTAACGGTCATTTCCAGGTTGAAAGCCAAATATACCCTGTTAGAAATGCTCTCAAAATGACTGATTTTTTCAAACATCATGGCAAATATTGAGGTCAAAAATAAAGATTAATGCTTATTTAAGTCTCGGAACTCAGGGATAGCTTGTTACCTCTTTCCCTCATCCCTCTCCTCCCCTCACCCCTATTTGCGTGTTCAAATGGAACGTTCTGGTGTACGTCGATCAGGTGGCACATACAGCACAATCGGAGAACAGTGAAAACGATAGCCTGGTTTTCACTATCGAAGCAAGACAACGCCAAGCTCGTGTTTTCACTTGTAAAAGTAGCGACACAAGCATAAACGCTAGCGCAAAAGAACGGAAGGTTTTATTTTTCTTGCGCGGGCTTGCGTCGTCTTGCGTCGTCTTTCACTGTCTTTCGTCGTCTTGCGTCGTCTTGCTTCGTCTTGCGTCGTCTTTCGTTGTCTTGCTTCGTCTTGCGTCGTCTTGCGTTGTCTTGCGTTGTCTTGCGTCGTCTTTCGTTGTCTTGCGTCGTCTTGTGTCGTCTTTCGTTGTCTTGCGTCGTCTTGCTTCGTCTTGCGTTGTCTTGCGTCGTCTTGCATGCGTTGTGTTGAGTCATCGTGCGTGGTCTTGCGTGGTTTTCCGTTGTCTTGCGTCGTCTTGTGTTGTCTTGCGTCGTCTTGCGTCGTTAGCGTGAACCAGGCATTATGTCGTGTTTTATCCCACACCATAGGAAATGCAGCCAATCAGAAAGCAGGAAAGCCGTTGTATATTCGGCGGTATTCAACTGTCTCTTCCCATGACACATTGCCATTATTTGCTGTATTTTCTTCCCATGACACATTGCCATTATTTGCTGTATTTTCTTCCATTAAAATAATTGTATGTATTTGCTACCTGACGCATAAAATCAAATCAAAGCAATTTGAATTCATGATATACGGGGACAAATTCTAATTAGACAAGGCGCATTTTCGAAAAATCAGATACCTGGAGGCATTTTGGGGTAGAGGCTGGTAACATAACTATTCTAAACCGATTTTTCATGCTGAATCTGAATATGACTGTAACCAAGACGTATTCTGCAATCTTATACGTGTAAATGACGTATTTTGTGAATTGCTACAGTCATTTCATACTAACGGCTTTTTCATGTAATTCCAAAAGTTCGCAAACTTAAAAACGATTACCATAGCTGGAAAGAGCACATCAAAATTAGTAAAACTGTGAAGTTTGAAGGATATAAGTTGAAAAATCAAGGAGATACGAATTTTCAAAAAACTAAATTTTGTATGAAAACACTTACAGTTATGCAAGAGATACAAACAAATTTCGATTTTGGAAAATTCGTATCTCCTTGATTTATCAACTGATATCCTTCAAACTTCACAGTTTTACTAATTTTGATATGCTCTTTCCAGCCATGGTAATTGTTTTTAAGTTTGGGAACTTTTGGAATTAAATGAAAAAGCCGTTAGTATGAAATGACTGTAGCAATTCCCAAAATACGTCATTTACACGTATAAGATTGCAGAATACGTCTTGGTAACAGTCATATTCGGATTCAGCATGAAAAATCAGTTTAGAATAGTTGTTACCAGCCTCTACCCCAAAATGCCTTCTGCACTTTTTGCGATCGACTTTTTCAGTTTTACGCCTTGTCTAAATGTAAGTCAGGAATTTTGTAAGAAATGATTTCCAATTTTATTATTCAAATAGGTATTTAAAAGGAAAAATATTATCACTTGCGAGAAAAAAAGTCCTGATATTCGAAAAAAGAAAAAAATAGGAAAAAAAGTCCAGACATTCGAAAAAAGAAAAGGAAAATAGGAAAAAAAGAAAGAAATTTGTAATGTCTAGGAAATGCATCCCACAGAAACAATGCAGTGAGATATATGAATAATTATAATTTTAAAAAAATGAAAATGAAATTTATCAGAAAAAATATTAAAAACACCAAACATTTAAAAACAAGTTCAAAAAGATGTAATTTTAACTTAAAGCTTGGGAAAGAAACGGAAAAAATGAAGAAAAAAAGAAGTCAGAAAAGAACCCGGCGTCGACGAGGATCGAACCTGTAACTCCTTAAAGAGCACCCCCCGGAAATTAAATAACAGACTGAATGAATAATTGTAAAAAGAAAAAAAGAAAATGAAATTTTGGGACGATTCTCCCGAGACATTCTGAGAAGCTGAGACATCGAATCGACTTACGTTACGGATGAAGATTTCGGCCCCATCCACGCTATCCCGGTGCTACATATTACAGTTATCTTAGCCCGAAGGCCAGGGAGGGAGACGATATCCGGACCCTAATCCATACCTTTAGATATCACCTTAGACCGCTGCGCTACCTAGACACTTAATAAATTTAATGACTAATCGGGGTAGTCTATTCGGCGAAGTTTCATTGTAATGCTAATACTCCCCAGGGAAAGAAATGAACCAATCAGAGTCCAGCTATCAAAAAATAGCTGTTTTGTAAATAAATAGAAAGAGAAAATAAAAATGAATTTTTTCGCGTTTTGCAAATTAGCGAAAAAATGTTCTCTCGATGGTATGTAACTATCAGGGGAATTGTTGTAAGTACTTAAGGAGTGTGGAGAATTATGCTAATCCTCTTGGTGTTCTCTTGGAACCGCTTCCCAAATTTGCAGTTTTTTCTGAGTTCTTCTTGTAGCTTAATCAGTCGCCATTCTTTGTGTCCAATGGGTGAAAGAGATTCAGCTTCAAGTGGCAGTGCTTCAGGTGTTTCGGCAGAGCTTCGAGCTCTCTTAGATGCTCAGAGAGAAGCGATTCTTACTTCTGTCAACGATCGTATTGCTGGTCTTCAGTCAAATCTTCGCCAGCAGCAAGACGAATTGGCATCTCAACTTTCTGGTCAGGAGGTGGATTCTCCGGTGTTCAAAAAGAAGGGCAACGAGCAGCAGTTCAAATTTAATCAAAAGGTTTTGAAGGCCAACAACAAGGCGACTAAGGCATTGGAGTGTGGAAATCTTGCGAAAGTCAAGGATTGTCTCAAAGAAGGTACTGTTTTGTTAGCTAATAGGCAAAAACTTATTAAATTAGCTGATAAATCGGAATACGGTTGGGCGACGATTCAGGAATATGTCGATGACGAGCTCGCTGATAACGAAGCCGACGCCAAAAAGATCAAAAAAGCAGAGAAACGAGCGGCCGAACGTATTAAATCAATCCAAGAGAAAAAGAAAAAATCTGTTAAGTCCTCTCAAGCCAACGTGGCTTCTAATCGAGGTCAACTTTCAGTGTCTAATCAGTCTAGCTCTCCTTTTACTCCTTATTTTCGTCCCCAAAGTTCCAGTCGATCGGCGTTTACCTATCCAGGAAGGTCCTTTCAGGACATGTGCTTTCGATGCGGCCGTCGAGGTCACTGGGCCGACACCTGCCCAAGAAATCCCAAGTCTAGTCCCTCTGGATCCAAATGATTTATTTGAATTTGAACCTACCGATCATGATGTTGGTTTTGTTCAAGGTAAATTACGATCGCACATTTCTTTTTGGCGCAGTATTGGTACATCGGATTTTATTTTGGACGTTATTGAACATGGTTATAAGATTTTGTTTGCTGTTCCTCCCTCGCCGTACTGTTTTGTTAATCGGAATTCTACTCGCATTCACTGTGAATTCGTTCACGAAGCTGTGTCTGAGTTGTTAGAGCGTGGTTGTATCCGAGAAATCGTCGATCCTCCTATGTTCTGTAATCCTCTGCACGTGGCTGTCCAGGCATCCGGCAAGCTGCGCTTGATCCTCGATCTATCGCACTTAAACCAACTGCTTGTTAAGAAATCCGTCAAGTACGAGGATCTGAGAACAGTTTTGGAAATGTTTTACGGTGATGTTTTTGCTTTTACTTTTGACTTAAAATCAGCTTATCATCATGTCGACATCTGCGAAGAGCATACAAAATTTTTGTCTTTTCAATGGCCCTGTCGCACCGGCGAGAAAAGATTTTACGAGTTCAAAGTTCTTCCGTTTGGTTTGTCGTCAGCGCCCTTTATATTCACTAAGTTAATGAGACAGTTAGTGAAGTTTTGGAGAAGTAAGGGTTTCTCGATTTTATTGTATTTAGACGACGGTATTGGTGGGTCCCATTCCGCAGCCCAAGCCCAAAGCCTAAGTAGTTGTATTCATCAGGATCTCATTTCGTCTGGTTTTACGATCAACGAGGAGAAGTCTAATTGGGTTCCATGCCAGGAAGTGTCTTTTCTTGGAACTATCTTGAACTTTCGCACTGGCATGATTCATATTGCCAGTCGGCGGATCGAAAAACTGAAGTGTGCTTTGGAGTCGGTTCGTGACAGTCGTTTTATTCGAGCCCGAGGTTTGGCATCCATTACCGGTCAAATTATTTCAATGTCGTGTGCCGTTGGGAACGTGACGAGACTCCTCACACGGAACTGTTATGCAGCCATCGAGAAGCGCTCTTCATGGGACGCGCTCCTCTTAATTTCAGACGAGATTCGTGAAGAGCTTTCTTTTTGGTTGACCAATCTAGAGTGTCTGAATGGCAAAGTTATGATGCCGAAATCCAGTTGCGTAGGCTTAGTTTATTCGGATGCTAGCAGCTCAGGTTTTGGAGGTTTTTCCGTTCAATGCGGTCGAGAGTACGTGGCCGGTACTTGGTCTAAAGAAGAAATGTCTGCCAGCTCGACTTTAAGGGAGATTCTAGCTGTCAAGTACGTTTTGTTATCGCTAGTTTCTAAACTTGCAGGCTCTTCTATCAAGTGGTTTACGGATAACCAAAACGTTCCACGCATTCTATCCTGCGGTAGTGGCAAAAGCCACCTGCAGCGCGAAGCTTTGTCTATTTTTCATATTTGTTGCCATTACAGCATTTCTATCGAGATGGAGTGGATTCCACGCGAGCTGAACGAGCAAGCGGATTTTCTGAGCCGCATCTATGATGCCGACGATTGGGGTCTGTCAGACGAAACGTTCACTTGCATCGATGCAGTTTGGGGTCCTCACAGCATTGACCGGTTTGCTAACCATCTAAATCGCAAATTGCCAAGATTCAACTCGAGATTCTGGAATCCCGGATGCGAAGACATCGATACGTTCGTGGTGGATTGGAGTGGAGAGAATAATTACGTCTGTCCTCCGATTTCGCTGATTCCTCGAGTTCTCCTTCACATGGCCAACTGTCGTGCGTGTGGTACTCTGGTAGTTCCTTTGTGGTGTTCTGCGCCTTTCTGGCCTATGTTAACTTCTGATGGTGTGTCGTTCAGGGACTTTGTGGTAGCATTCATGGATTTACCTACGTGTAAAGAAGCCTTTACTGGTGGTCTTTGCAATAGCGTTTTTGGTCACGAGGACCTGTCTTTTCGTGTGCTTGCGTTAAGAGTTAATTTTATGTATGTACAAGTAATTGGTTGATATTTTTTGTGCGCGCTGCTTTCTTTGTACTCTTGGTGGGCGTGCGGTTCCAGCCGAGCACGCCGCATCCAGTAGGTGTCTACGTTATTGTGTTTTGCCCGCACGGGAGGGGTAGTATTAATGAATTTAAGAGAGAGATGAATTTTTTCGCGTTTTGCAAATTAGCGAAAAAATGTTCTCTCGATGGTATGTAACTATCAGGGGAATTGTTGTAAGTACTTAAGGAGTGTGGAGAATTATGCTAATCCTCTTGGTGTTCTCTTGGAACCGCTTCCCAAATTTTATTTTTGCTTTGATGTTTTTTATCTTAATATCTGTAGATTCATTGGTTTGTGCTATTTTGCAATTTCTCACTAACTTGGAGCACGGTTATTTTATATTTTGCAGGGAGCCTCGCTTTGAAGACTGCAAGTTTGCGCCCTGAAGAATTTTTGTTTGTTGACTGCTGTCTATTTGAAACTTATATTTGATTAAATTGTTTGTTTATTGACTTTTTTTTTTTTTTTCGTCTTTTGACAGAATGGTTTAGGCTCATGCACTTAAAAGAAGGTTTTCCTCAAATTGCGCAGCGTTTTTGGGTCCTTCTGTGGTCGGCGGCGATGTGCGACTATTCTTTCCCTCGCATGCATAATGGGACTTTCTGTGCCCGGCGATAATATGGGACGATCTGTGCCCTGCGTTAATTTGGGACTATCTGTGCCCGGCGATGATTTGGGACGATCTGTGCCCAGCGATAACATGGGACGATCTGTGCCCTGCGTTAATATGGGACCATCTGTGCCCGGCGATAATATGGGACTACCTGTGCCCTGCGTGCAATATACACGGGCTTATATGTGCCCTGCGCGTATTATGGGACCATCTGTGCCCGGCGATGTTATGGGACGACCTGTGCCCTGCGTGCGATATGGGACGATTTGTGCCGTGCGAATCGTACATCGTTTTGCCAGTGTGGAGTAGAGTACACTCGAGTGGACGGCGTCGCATGCTGTTGTTTGGTTGTACAGAGTGTCATTTTTCTTTTCTTGCTAACTTGTTTTGTTTGCTAGATATCTTTCAGTCTGATATGTGGAAAGAGTTTGACGCCTCAACGCCTGCCCATTTAAAGCACCTAGCCGAGAAAGTGAAGGAGACGGTTGTTGCGTCCAAGGCTGAAGGGACGATCCGGACTTATCTTTGTGGGTATAACCGTTGGAAACGTTGGGCCAGCTCGAATGGCGTAAGTCCTGTGCCAGCGAGTCCTTTTCACGTGGCCATGTACTTACAACTTGTGAGCCAGGAAGCTTGCTCTCCATCGCCGATCCTCACCGCTGTGTACAGCATCGATTGGGTGCATCAACTGGCTGGTTATAGTAAACTGTCTGGTCATCCATTGGTGGAGTCCATGAAGAATGGGTGTGAACGTCTTCTGGCGAGACCGAAAAATCGCAAAGAGCCGATTTCAGCGGAAATGCTGCACTGTTTGGCTCTAAAATTCCAAGATAAGTCTAGCGTTTGTGATTTGCGCACTTTTGCTTTATGCTTAATTGGTTATGCTGGGTTCTTCCGGTTTAACGAATTGTGCTCTATTCGATGTTGTGATGTTGAATTTTTTCCTACCTACTGTTCTATCTTCCTAGAGCGTTCCAAGACGGATCAACTTCGAGAAGGCTCGTGGGTTAGTATCGCAAGGACGGGTCAAGCTACTTGTCCGGTTGTGGCCTTGGAAAAGTACATCTCGGCAGCTGGCCTCTGTCTTGACGACGACCTCCCCCTGTTTCGTGCGTTGGCGTCTGGTAGCAGTTGTCGGAAAGTTCGTCCCCAAGGGATCAGCTACACCCGGGCCCGTGAATTAGTCAAGGATGCCTTTCGTGATATCACTGATGTTTCAAAGATAAGTCTCCATAGTCTACGGTCTGGTGGAGCTTCTGCCGCTGCTAATGCTGGTGTTCCTGATCGCCTATTTAAGAGACATGGACGGTGGTCCAGTGAAAACGCTAAAGACGTTTATGTGAAAGACAGTCTCGAATCTCGCCTATCAGTTTCTCGAGCTCTAGGAATTTAAAATGACCGAGCCCAGCAGGTCGAGAGTTGTGATTCATGGGGCTGGGATTTTTCCCTCGTTTAGATGTCGCGCTGCGAGCGCGTTAGGGTTTTTTCATCCCATGAATGCTCGTTCACACTCTCATTCAATTTAAGTGTCTTAGTATTCTCTCTGCTGCTTATTTACTTTATGTATATACATTGTGCAATCTAATAAACTCGTGCGGTTCCAGCCGAGCACGCCGCATCCAGTAGGTGTCTACGTTATTGTGTTTTGCCCGCACGGGAGGGGTAGTATTAATGAATTTAAGAGAGAGGAATAAGTTTTCAGGAACATCGAGCTTGTCTGCATTGTTTTATTCCATCGATTTGTCCCAATTCCTCAGGGAGATAGAAGAACCAATCAAAATCTAGTCGATTGAAGAGGGATCAATAAATTTCCATGATTATTTTAAGCACAGCAAGCTTCAAGCCGTTACGTACGCTATTACTTATGGATTTTTATTTCCGTTCCAAAGTGAAATGATCGGCCTCACTGAAGATGTTCAGTTGGAATCCACGTTTCTTATTTCAGGAATATCCCTAGAGCTAATCAGATTAAGACATCAGCAAAGGTAACTTATTTTATAAGTTAAGGTGATTTTATATTTGGATTGATACTTTTAGCTCATCGTTTTAAAACAAAGCTCGTAGTTGTTTACATGTACACGTTTGTTCTTCAATATTAACACCAAATTTGTTAGTTACATGGTCGATTTGAGTTTAATTGTGTAAGTAGACGAGAAATTAACTCCACAGAGAATCTCGTGATGCAGAATGCCAAACTCACGCAAGTTTATATATTGTCGTATTCAAAATATTGCGAAATACCATTTCTGCCTAGAAACTTAATAACACAAAAAAGTAAACCTTTTAAATCTTTCATAGTGCTTTCATTACATGATGAAATCTTTCAAGTCAGTTCACTGCTCTGCCTGACGAATTATCCTATACATAGTCTCATGCGACCTGCGCTGGGGCTATTGTTAATGGGGCTTGTTGCTTAATTTGTAGAAACTCAGAACACAAGATGTTATTTTCCCTGTAGCTTGTAACATTGTACACAACATGCATCGTGCGTGTGTCCGACCCTGCAACAGGTGCGCGCAACAGTTAGAGAAGTAGAAACGAGTTCTTTTTCTGAAGCCATACCAACAGATCGCTCGCTCAACGTTTTGCGCAACAGCTACAGAAGTACAACCGAGCTTTTTCTGGGGTATTGCGCACGCCTGTTGCAGGGGTTAACACACGTTCTGTTGCGCGCAACATTGCAATAACCTTGGACTACTTAAATTGTTATGAGTTGGATTTTGGTATTTCAAACCTTAGTGGCTACCATTTCCAGAGCTAATGCACACATTCCAGATGGCGCGGAGCTTCAGTAACGAAAATTCGGATAAATTTCGACGATTTTTTTTCGTCCTTTTACTCAAGTAAGCATACGTCTGTTGTGGGCAGGGCCAGAGTTCAAACGTCGCCCGAACAAAAATTCTTACACATGTTCTGAAATGAAACACTTATAATCGTAGATAAAAACAGTTTTCTGATAAACGTCTTTAAAGTCCGTATGCTTTTTCTTTGTGCTTGTCTACTGACACCTATCGTTTCCTTGACAGCCTAGATATGAACATAGTCTGGATTTTAACCTTCTTCTCTGGATGGACTGGATGGAGAAGGTGGAAATATGGCACTATGTATTCTAAATGATGCATTATTTTTAGCAAGCAGCGCTATCAAACGTTTGATAGATAAAACGGTTTTCTGATTTACATCGTTAACGGATCCTACATAAAACGTGGTTTTCGTTTTCGTGACAGCCTAGATATGAACATAGTTCGAATTTTAACCCTTTTCGACCTCTGAATGGAGAAGGTTGAAATCCGAGTACCATGTATTATAATTGCTGCATTATTTCTTTAGCAAGCGGCGTTATTAAACGTTTGATTAACTTACCATTTATATACAATATAGAACATAATGAGACTAATACAATTAGCAGTGTTGTTCGTCCACTTTAAGCTCCATGTCCACGGACCTGAAAAATGTTCAACCAAAACGACATTAATATAAAAATCTGAAAGAAATCTCTCATCCTCATTAACTAATTAGTTGCTTGTGAAAGACTTGTGTACTGTGAAACATTGTTGGGTCTTGTTGTGTTCTGTGAAAAATTGTTGTGTTCCACGAAACTTTGTTGTGTTCAGTGAAAGATTGTCGTGTTCCACGAAACTTTGTTGTGTTCAGTGAAAGATTGTTGTGTTCCACGAAACTTTGTTGTGTTCAGTGAAAGATTGTTGTGTTCCACGAAACTTTGTTGTGTTTTCAAAGCAATTTTGCATTGTGTTTTGCCCCTGTGGGCAACCGTAACAAGTAGAGTTCTCGTTAAGGTTACTTTGTTGGCTCGCCTTTCTTGTTATTAGACATTCTGAAATTGATACACTACTGCAAAACGCGCTTTTGCAGTGTAAGTTTTATAGTTTACTCGGCTTTTAAGGCAAGAACACCACAGCAGCACTTTCGTGCCAGTTAACAGTGGGCCCTGTAGTGTAATATACTAGACCACACACTGCGGCAACCGTCATGGCCTGCTCTCCCCGAATAGTGGTGTAAGTTCTTTAACGTCCCTCCAATGCAAGAGTAGGTGTAACTGATATAGGTGGTATGAGTGAGTGCAGAGTCCACTCCCTTACCAGCCATGTGTCCTAGTGCAATAAAAAAAAGGTAAGTGAGGCGTTTAAACAGGATTGCAACTGCTTGTTTTATTTGAATGGTCTAGGCATTCAACACACCACCGCTAGCCGAATAAAAATAAAACAAGGTACGCGCCTTGTCTGAACTATAGGCCGGCTTTAGTCCGGTGAACTGAGTTTATTCCTTGTTTTATAGTTCTCTGTTTTCCATCATCAAAAATCAACAGGTAAAAGGATTTTGTGTGTATAAATCTCGTGTTACACGAAACGATTTCTAACGGCGATTTTAATTTTCGTGCAATGCTTCAACAATTTCGATCAACATCGTCCTGATTTTGCGCTGAAAGTTAACTTCAAATAAAAATACTCGCAACGGGTTGCCGAAGCCAAAAATGCGCTTAAGAATTCTTCCAAGTGGTATGATACACGTCCCACTGCACTAACTTAGCGTTGCGCAAAAAATAAAATCGTCGTTACAAATCGTTTCTGTGTGACATTAGAGAGCTTAAGCACGAGACGTTTTTGTGATACGGACGTCACGTGTACGTTTTTGATTGTGCGCGCGCCATCATATAGGTGAGGTTCCCGTTCTCGCTAGAACGTCAGTTGAGGCTTTCTCACGCTCTAGATTTCATCTATAACGACGCGCGCACGGATAAAACGTACACGTGACGTCCGTGTTGACAAAAGCGTCTCCTGCTTAAGCTTCCTAGCTATTAGCTTAAAATGTCGTGATGTGAGCCGCTTGGTGAGTACTGAATAAAAGATGTAGTTAATTTTAACATCAATGACATTAGTTTCAGATCTACCTTTTGTTCTTCCTTGTTGTTTTTAATTTTTGCATTGTATCTGTGAACTTATACGACAATTGGATTTTTCCCACTCAATTCTTAGGAAAATACTCCCAAAGTTTAAGGAAAATTTAAAAAATGCAAGGAAAAAATTTTGACAACAAGGCCGCTCAAAAATCATCACACAGTGCTCATCTGTTTTCGGAAAAAAAGGTGAAAATTTGTTTCCATGCAAATGGTAATCTACACACGCATCACACCCGTTGTACAAGGTTCTGGAATATTTAATCACGTAATTAACTTAGCTATACACATAGCGATCACCTGTTCGAAAAGCTATACTTTGATAATACCAAGAGAAGATTTCCATCGTGCGATACCGTGCGACACCTTAACCACACTTCAAGGATAATCGTCTTGCAAAGACTCTCAGATTGTTCAAAGTGAGTTTGTAAACGTAGAATTATTCTAGCTAAGTTTTGAACTCGACTGTGGTTGTATATTTGGGGCAGGGCCGGGTCTTCGATTAGCTTTCGATTCGCAAATTTTGTGTAATTTAACATTCTCCCATTTTGGATATGTCTTTTCTTTTTCCTTTCCTTTCTTTTCCTTTTCTTTCCAGTGTGTGTTTCTTTTGTAAAGATTGAACTTAATTTTGTTAAAGTAATATGTGTTATCTATGCGATCATAAACAAAAATGCATTATTCAATTTTACTAGTTTAAACGCGAGTATGGCCTCTAAACAATACTTTGACCTAACCATATATTGGCAATATGACAAATCACGACTTCTAGTAGGAACACTACATTTATATATCTGTTTCAAAAACCTTGACGTTGGTCAATCTGAATGTGAGACGAAACATAGATAAATTGCTTTGTGTTCCTTGACCAAATTACGAAAAACATAATTCTAAATCATTCGGTTTTTTATATGTCAAAATTTGCAGGTAGTTTCAGATGCCGACAGATTCCGGCAGATTTCCCACCGTTCATGGGTTATTCAGTTAGAGCGATAACACTTAAACCGTGAAATAACTTAGTAACTAAATAGAGACAAATAGTAGCAAAACCCTTTGTTTTCTATTGTTTCATTAGTACTATTTGTACTTTTTAGTTAGTACTTGTTTCACGGTTTTAGTGCTATCGTTCTACTGATGTTTTTCATAGTTTTTGGTATTTTGTATATGTAATTCGCTGAGTTGTTATACAATATGCTTGAAAGCTGTCACTTCAGACTCTTTGTATTCGATAATTTGTTTTGATATCACTCGTCAAGGTCGTTTTTACTCCCTAGGAAGAATCAATGAGAACTAGGCAGCTCGATATTTCGTTTTCCCACACCAGAATGTTTGGTTTCCATCTTGAGAATAAAGCTATTTCAAAAAAGGTTGTCCTTTGATTTGTTGCACACTGCATATTGCATAGTGAATATGTCATTTTTACGATTTTTCATGACTAAAATATACATGAATGCAATCTGTCTACTTTGTTCCAACCTAAAAGGCTATAGAGAGACAATATGTGTAGTTATATTGCCTCTTGTTTGCCAGTTACACCTTGTTCATGATTGGTATATGCACTATGCAATATTCAGTGTGCAGCAAAACCAAGGAAAACCTTTTTGAAATAGGTATATATCAAATGTATAAAACTCATTTTAGTTTCTTTTTTAAAATTCTCATCCAAGTGATAAGCGTTCAAAACAATGCCTAAAAGATACTTTTAGTTTAATTTTTGTTACATGATTATACCTCAGAAGACTTTTGCGAGACCTCTGTATGATCTTACTTGAAAGTCCACCCTCACACCAAGGCCCTCTGCCAGTTTTAGAACGCCAAATATACTCTAGGTATGAGTAACCCCTAAGCCAATTATCTTTTCATTCACAGATCTCGGCGGTCAAAAAAACATGGATACCTTTATAGTGAATATCATCATCTTCAACTATGTTATTAAAATAACATCAGCTCAAGACACCTGTCCCATGGTACATTACACAGGGTCCTTCTATACTGACGACCACGTGAATGACCACGCCCTCAAGGGATATTCCTACAGAAATGTTACAGATTTTGATCTCCAAAAGTGCTTCAGTACGTGTGTGATGGACTGTAGATGTCTGGCCTATCAGCTGTTTGGTACACGTTGTGAAGTGATGGACGAGGACAGATACACAGCTCCAAACCAATTTCTGCAAACACCAGGCTATCAGTACTTTGGACTCAAACAGAGGTTTAAGACACAGGTAAGAATTAGTGAAAAAAGATATATCTAAGACAGTTGTTTAAACGAAATCGCTTTGCTTTTTTGTTTTGTTTTGTTTTGACTCTAGAACATCGTTGCTGGCTGTGGTGGAACATGCAGAAATGGTTGTTGTCGTCACATTTCATGTCAAAACGGAGGAACGTGTGTCGAAAAGTGTGAAGACGTCAAACGAAAGTTCGTCTGCAACTGTCCTTCAGGATTCGCAGGGAGACTGTGTGAGACACCCTTCAGTTGTGCCTGCACATAAAGAAAAACAATCGGGAATCCATCCAATCACTGTGCTGTCCACTGGAAAGAAAATCGATGTCTATTGTGATTTCCACTTCAGAGCCTGGTTTTGTGTGGACTTTGATTGAATCTTTTTCTCTCGATAATCAAGACGATTTCCAACAAAAGTCTTTTTTAAAGGATTTCGCTGTTAATGAAGTCGTGCCTACTTCATGGTCCAAATATCGTCTGTCACGATCTACCATGCTTCACATCAGAGAGAACTCCACGTTGTGGCGAGCCACTTGTAGGTATAATATCGATGGTCTTCAAAAGCGTGATTATGTAAAAGCCTTTTTGTCAGATATTGACATAATGGCGTATAATGCTAAAATATGTAAAACAGTACAGTACATTAATGTGAGAGGTATTTTCTGTAACAATTGTACGGCATTTATCAGACAACGGAGCTCGAGCGGCGGCAACGAACACTGTAACGTGGACAGCGGAAGAGGAGCCACGAAAGGGTGTCAGTGGGATGGGAGGGTCGGTGCTAAAAAGCAGAAGATTAGCGGTGAAGTAAAGTGGTGCAGAAACTTTGGAAATTACTTTAAAGACTCTTTAATTAACTCTGCACACCGATGTTCGTCATCGTCCTCTTCTACCACACAATGGTGGCTTGGTACACCAGTCTGAGGTCTTCTTCTACCACACAATGGTGGCTTGGTACACCAGTCTAAGGTCTTCTTCTACCACACAATGGTGGCTTGGTACACCAGTCTGAGGTCTTCTTCTACCACACAATGGTGGCTTGGTACACCAGTCTGAGGTCCTCTTCTACCACACAATGGTGGCTTGGTACACCAGTCTGAGGTCTTCTTCTACCACACAATGGTGGCTTGGTACACCAGTCTGAGGTCCTCTTCTACCACACAATGGTGGCTTGGTACACCAGTCTAAGGTCATCCAAAAAGTGTTCACTCTGCACAACGATGTTCGTCGTCTTTTTCACATAATGGTAGATTTAAGTCGTCTAATAATGATTTGTGCATGACACGAGACGAAGTGGGATGGCGTGACTGTTGTCCTTGCCACATTTTGACATCTTCTGTTCATCAATTAGAGTACAGACGCACGGAAGAATGTAATCTGGTCGTTTTATATAATATTCATCGAAACATTTAAACCAATCAGAGCGCGCGTAAGATTCAACGACGTCATCTATGCGTGTGTACTGCATGTGATCACACACTGTTCTCGACCAATCACAGCACGCGTAATATACCAATTATTATATAAATTTCGATATTTATCATGCATGATATTTATGATAAGTTGTTATTGATACTCGTTGGACCTTCTACATGAATGCATGAAAACATTGAATTGGTCGTACGATATGCATGATCTGGATTGCATGGATGCGTGGTTTACATAGTTTTAGGATTAATAGGATTAATGAAAGAAGTCCTGTTACAAATTAATCATAACTATATCTTGCAATGAGGAAAAGATATGTTAATCAATGCTAACCGCAACTAGAATGACTAAATTTGTTGAAAAACCGAAAAAAGTTGCGCGTGCCTAAGCGCAGATCCTTTAAAAGGTTTCATACGGACTACAGTGAGATGTTTATTAAAGTGCACCTAACGTGCCCCCTGTTATTTCCAACTTTGATAAAAAGTCCGACCATTTCTAAGAACTTATACGATAAAATGACTCGACTTGAATGAATGCCAAAGCTTTTACTAAATTTTAAATTCATTGGCAAAAAGGGCCTTTGAGCTTCCTGTGGTGGCACATCTGAGAATATATATGGGAACTTGGTTGACTAATTCGATCGCTGAAGTGCTGTAGATTTGAAAACACTTTAAATTTCACTCAAAGCTGCTGAAAACTGTTTTTTTTTCTCGTATTTATAGGCGAAAAAAGCCCAGCAAAAGCTGCAATTCCTAAGAGTCTGAAGTCGGAGTAAATAAATTTCGCCTGGGTAGACGTCACACTCTTTTGTACTAGTGCACAATAAACTTTTGAAACGTACAAAAGAGTGTGACGTCTATCCAGACTTAAGTTTTTTGAAAGTGTTCCATGGAACTCCAAACTTTAAAATTGCGTAAAAAATTCGGAATTCATTCAAATCGCGTAATTTTTTCGTACAAGTCATTAGAAATGCTCCAACTTTTCGTCAAAATGGGAAATAACACAGGTGGTTAGGTGCACTTAAAACTCCAATTACCAGCCAATCTCCTACCGTTTTCTTTTAATAAGCTAGCGAAGTAGTCTGAATAAACTATCTCTCAGTTTGTTGTAGTCATTTCTTTATAAGCACTTTTAAGAAGGAACACTTAAGAGGTAAGCTTATGTTAGTTGTAGTTGAAAAAAAATGACAAAAAATCAACTCACTCACAACACTACAGAAAGTTAATGACTGAAAACTGAAAACGCAGCTATCGACAATTCAGGAATACTGGACACCCAAGGGAATGGTATAGTGTTTAGAGATAAATTTTATGCGATCTGGAGTTTTGTTTCCCCAAAAAATATATGGCTTCTGTGGGAAATGACCACAACGTATCTGTATTCTTCGCCGACTGAAAAAAAACCTCTCAAATTGTGAAAGAAATAAGTTTTTTTAGAAGAGTTCATAACACAGAACTTGATTATTTACTTTGCCTCAGTGCGAATCTAAATCATTTTGTTTTTCAAAATGACTTAAATGGCGTAAAAAGTAGTTGTATATAACAGGAAAAAAAACTTTAAGTAAACTTTAAACAGCCTCTGAGGTTGTCTCAATAAGCGTATGCAATGTTCGATTTTTTTTCGTCAAAACATTTAACTCTTCTTTTAAAATCTATAGTTCACTGAAAAAACTGGCACCTAGGCTACCTGCGATTTTTTTAAAAACTAATAAATTGCAATTTAGAAGTTCTTGGAACAACATGACCTCTGATTAATGAAGAATCTGCGGTCAAAACAAATTTTCTATCGGACATTTTAGTCATATACTCATACAGTTTCACGTTTTCGTCAAAGAGCATCAACTCAGTTTTTAAAGCATTCTGTGTATTCACTATTGTCCTTGACGTTAAATTTAAGAGGAGATTTTTCAATGACGAGCAATAATGGCGAAAAGCGCCAAAAACTAGATAGACCTTCGTGCGAGCTTTAATCCAAATTTTCGATGTGCCAAGATAAAATACCTATTTAAAACAGATTTTTTAATTGTACAAAGACTTTTTCTAGAAGTTGTGTTGGGATTAAGCTTTTTAAAGCTGAATATAAAGAAAACATTTTCATTTTCGATCCCAATTTTCGCTTTGGATTAATACTTTGATTCAACTTTCATTGGCCAAAACTACTTACAAACAACTTAAACTTTCTGACAGAAATGATTGTAGTTTTGTACACCAGCTATATTCTTCAACTCAGGAGTTTTTGTCGTTCACTGCTCGAAATTGAAAAAAATCCCCTCTAAAATATTTTTGGGTTTGAGAAACATGTTAGTAAAATATATATACAATATGCTCCAGAATTTTTGTCGATATTCTATCGAGATATATCAGTTTCGATATTCAAAGCTCTCTTTGGAGGATTTTCCACAACATTTTAGTAAAACAATTTGAAAAAAACAATTTTCATAAAAAGTTTTCACAGCTTTGTCAATATCAATTGACCAAATCCACCTGCATCGATGTTTTTTCATTTTTCAAGCTCCTGGGGATAAAGTTATTTTGTACTGTTGAAGTGTTTCTAAATTTTAAAATATTTATCAATATATTTGCACAATGTGTTTGCGTGCTTTCTTAAACTAACCGTTACAATTATCAGACCCGCGCCTGTCAATAAACAAGCTGCTGGTCTGCGTGATTAGGAAGATAGTCCTCTTCGATTTCATTTCGACTGAATGTAATCGGATTCTAAGTTTAATAAAGTCCACTATAATCGCTAGTAAGTCAACGGATGCGTCGAGCTTGGGCTACCTGTGTTTTTATTATTGCGCAGTCAGCCCATGCTCAAAAAAATCAGAAGAAAACATTTTAGGAAGGCCTGAAAGAGGGAAAAAGAGAGAAGAAAAAAAATCAAGGAAATATTTGGAGTGAAAAAAAAGAAAACAATTTGCTTCTGCCGAGGCTCGAACCCGCGACCCCAAAAGGTAAAAAATCCCGGACAATCCATCCAGACACCAGAGGAGCTGAATCATCGCATTGATTTACGGTACGGCTGAAGATTTCGGCCCCAACCCCGTTATCCTTCGGTAGAACACAAGTTACAATGCTAACCCGGCAAGCCGGGCCCGTGAGGGAGAAATTTGCCGGGTCCTAGTCCATTTGTAGCTTGTTCCACGCGTATCCCTCCTGGGAACGAGTAAACCTTTGTTACAAGGGTCTAGTTTCAATTGCTCTAACGGCAAATATTACCCATTCATGAATGTCTGTGACTCAGAACAGTCCTATACGACCTCCATTCAATGGATAAGACGGGGGAAGTGGATAAAGGAGGGAGACAACTGTTGTCAGTGAGGGAGCACAGGAGGAAGACAACTTTGGCCAGTGTGGAAGGAAGTTTTGCGGTGAAGGGAACTATAGCCAGTGAGAGAGGAGCTAGTGGAAGACAAGGTCACAGCTGCCATTCTCCTCCTCTCTCACTTACTACAGTTGTCTTCCTCTTCCCTGACTGGTCAGTGAGGGAGGAGGAGGAAGACAACTGTGTTCGGTGAGAGAAAATGCAACCGTGACCTGTGAGGGAGAAGGAGGAAGACAACTGTGGTCAGGGAGGGAGAAGGAAGCAGACGTTGTTCAATGTGGGAAGAGGGGAAAGGCAACTGTGACCCGTGAGGGAGAAGGAGGAAGACAACTGTGGTCAGGGAGGGAGAAGGAAGAAGACAACGTTGTTCAATGAGGGAAGAGGGGAAAGGCAACTGTGACCCGTGAGGGAGAAGGAGGAAGACAACTGTAGTCAGTGAGGGAGAAGGAATAAGACAACTATGAACAGTGAGGGAGGAAAAGGAAGAATAAAAGCAAATGCGGCCACTTGTAAGGATATATTGTGTAGATTTGCTTCTGTACGCAATATTGCATGAAAATTTGCATCGTGTGTTAAGGCCTTTACCACCTGATAGGTTACCTGGTCGCGTCGGGCACCAATCATGAAGGTTCATCACATCGACATTTAAATGCCGATTAGATTTCATTAGACCCAGTCCTAGTTACACCCAATTCGTATACAATTTTAAGACTGTGAAATTTTATTTTACTCATGCCAGAACACGAACAACAGCAATGGGGTTCTTCTTAGCCATTTTTACGATACACATAAACTTGGTAATATCAGCTCAAGACACGTGTCCCATGGTACAATACACAGGATCATTCGATATTAGCGACCACGTGAATGGCCACGCCCTCACGGGATATTCCTACAGAAATGTTACAGTTTTTGATCTCCAAAAGTGCTTCAGTACGTGTGTGATGGACTGTAGATGTCTGGCCTATCAGCTGTTTGGTACACGTTGTGAAGTGATGGACGAGGACAGATACACAGCTCCAAACCAATTTCTGCAAACACCAGGCTATCAGTACTTTGGACTCAAACAGAGGTTTAAGACACAGGTAAGGAATAAATTAGTTTCCCCCAAATTAAAGACAACTAAATAGAATAATCGTTTCTATTGAAATACTGTAGAACATCGTTGCTGGCTGTGGTGGAACATGCAGAAATGGTTGTTGTCGACACATTTCATGTCAAAACGGAGGAACGTGTGTCGAAAAGTGTGAAGACGTCAAACATAAGTTCGTCTGCATTTGCCGCTCATTCTTCATAGGCACACTTTGTGAGCTACCTGTCAGTTGTGTTGCACATAAAGGAAAACCATCAGGAATCTATCCAATCGCTTTGCCATCCACTAGAGAGGAAATCCAGGTCTTTTGCGATTTCAGTACAGAACCAGGTATTGTATGGACTCTAATCGAATCGTTCGCCTTTGAAAAAAGAGCACATTATCGTTATAAACCATTTCCCGTAGATTTTCCAGTCAGTCACACAATCCCCAACTGGTCTAATTACCGCATGTCACGTTCTTTTATGCTGCACATAAAAAGTCACGCAACGCTATGGGGAGCCACTTGCAGGTATGACACAGATGGTTTTCAAAGCCAAGACTGTATGAAAGGGTTGTTGTCAGACATGGATATAATGACTTTTGACGGGGGAAGTGTTTGTGCATTAGTACAATACATCAACATTCGACGCTACTTCTGTAAAAATTGTACCACCTATTTTTATCAAAGCAATTCAACACATGCCCATGTGAGCAGCGTTCTTGGAAGATTGCTTGATTGCAGTTGGAATGCAAGAACGGGAGCTATTACAGTGACCACTACAATTGAAAAGAAAATAAATGTTGTGTATGATCACAATTTTGGATTTTATGGCGTGAGAAATGCTGCTCACAGATGTTCGTCGTCGTCTTCTTCTACCACACAATGGTGGCTTGGTACACCAGTCTAAGGTCTTCTTCCACCACACAATGGTGGCTTGGTACACCAGTCTAAGGTCTTCTTCTACCACACAATGGTGGCTTGGTACACCAGTCTAAGGTCTTCTTCTACCACACAATGGTGGCTTGGTACACCAGTCTAAGGTCTTCTTCTACCACACAATGGTGGCTTGGTACACCAGTCTAAGGTCTTCTTCTACCACACAATGGTGGCTTGGTACACCAGTCTAAGGTCTTCTTCTACCACACAATGGTGGCTTGGTACACCAGTCTAAGGTCTTCTTCTACCACACAATGGTGGCTTGGTACACCAGTCTAAGGTCTTCTTCTACCACACAATGGTGGCTTGGTACACCAGTCTAAGGTCTTCTTCTACCACACAATGGTGGCTTGACACACAAGTCTAAGGTCTTCTTCTACCACACAATGGTGGCTTGGCACACCAGTCTAAGGTCTTCTTCTACCACACAATGGTGGCTTGGCACACCAGTCTAAGGTCTTCTTCTACCACACAACGGTGGCTTGGCACACCAGTCTAAGGTCTTCTTCTACCACACAATGGTGACTTGGTACACCAGTCTAGGGTCTTCTTCTACCACACAATGGTGGCTTGGTACACCAGTCTAGGGTCTTCTTCTACCACACAATGGTGGCTTGGTACACCAGTCTAGGGTCTTCTTCTACCATACAATGGTGGCTTGGTACACCGGTCTAAGGTCACACATAAAAACTACAGTCACACATAAAAACAGAACTCTTAATTAGAGAAAATCCGAGTTCCAGAAGACCAAACCATGATTTTTCACACCCTAGATGGATGCTCTAACCGCCACTAGAAACATGATTTGAGAACTAAGTTTGTCTTTGAGAAAGTGGCATTAATTTATAATGTTCTTCAAAACTAATGAGCAAAGTACCAAGCATTTAACTTAATAACTAAATATATTTCCATATGTTTTCTTGTTGTCTTCCCAATTGCACACCATGCAGTAAAAATGGTATCAATAACATTTCAGTTTTCCTTTTTTTTCAACCGCCGCCTTGTTGGCTCATTTGGCTTTAGCGCCGGTCTTCCGGCAGTGCAGAAGGTTGGGGCTCGATTCCCCGACCAGTCCAACACTCCAACAATTGAGGAGAAAGTTCTGTCTTTGTACTTACATCTGCAAATGGTAAGAGCCTAACGTCTTCTCGGATAAGGACTTTAAACCGTAGGTCCCGTCTCTCCACACTATCTAAACCCAGCATTGGAGGGACGTAAAAAACCCAAACCAGGAAGATTGGGGAGATCCCAATGTCTGTGGTCTGACTTACTAGATTACAACAGCCCACAGTTATTGTTGTGTAAGCTGTGCTTGTGTGCTTGCCTTCACAGTAAGGAAAAGCTTAAAATATAGGCGATATGCACTAACAGGTTACGTGACCCTATATATCTCCCCTAAATCAAGCGGCACCGTCGAAATGAACTCCAAAAATAGAAAGAGCACCTTGATATAAGTTAAAATGCAAAGTTTCAGTTTATAAGATGAATGAGAAAAAAATGACATCAAATTCAAGATCAAATACTTTCTTGAGACTGCTTCGGGAAAAAGCGTTGGAGCGCACGATCTTGCCATCCAACGTGTTTTTCCAAACGAATCTTAAGAAAATCTCCAATCTTAAATTCACTGTCATTTGTCCTGTATTGCATCTTATGAGCTGAAACTTTGCTATGTTACTAATATTGAGACGCTCTTTCCATTTCTGGAGTTCATTTTTACGGCGCTGCTTGATTTAGGGGAGATAAGGTCACGTGACCTGTTGGTGCATATCGCCTATTACTAACCTAAATTACTAAAGTAGACATTGGTACTAACGGCAATGTTTTTCTTCCCGTTTTTGTATGGTATTTCGGTAATTCCAGCCGGCATTTCAGTTTCTGTTGTATTTCCGTAAGTGATTTTCGTACTTTTTGTTTTTGACTAGAGAAATCGCGATAGAACCGTTTGACACACCAGTGTCTACTACAACCTCGTTCCCAGGGCCTTCTCGATCTCTTCTCGCGCCATTTTGAAAAAAAAAGAACGAGAAGGGAAGGCCCTGGGGATTGTGTCTACTATTGGTAAAAAGACACCGTTTCCCCTTATCCACCTTTCCCCGATTTACACGGCGACAACCGGGGCTTTTTATGGCACGGTATCTCAAAAAGATATCATGCCGGGTGCCGGGCATAAATCATCACGGACCCGCGTTTCAAGAATAAGTGTTCATGTGTCGTGCCATAAAAAGGTTGTCGTGTAGCTCGGGCTTTAGGGCCTGATTATATGGATTGAACCGGGCTGACTTCTTTTGTTTTCTTTTCCCTGGAGGAGACCACAGCCCGCTTAACCGGGCCAGCGCGGTTAATATAATCAGGCCTTTAATCTGCCAAATAATCACTGAATAGATTGAATGCTCATGGGGCAAATATTAATTCGCAATTCACTCAAGCAATGTTTGCAGTCGCCCCTGTCATGCTTGCTATACAGGGGCGTATCCAGAATATTTCAAAGGGGGGTCACACTTTCCATTTTCCACCAAAGGGGGGTCACACTTCCAATTTCTCAATCTTTTTCCAGTCAGATTCTTTTATTTCTATCATCTTTTTGTTTTCAAAGGGGGGTCACGGGCACCCTGGGACCCCCCTGGATACGCCCCTGCTATATGTACTAATTTATTAATTACGCATGTTGGTTTCAACATTAAGACTTGGCATATATGCCTCCATTACTTTTTTTGAAATATCACTTGCTTGTTGATTACGCTTTCATTGGCCCGTGCGCACAAGCTAAGTGCCGTATGGCCATTGAATAAAATGAGTGTCTCAGACGCAAACGAAAGATTAAACGCAACGTTTGCGTTATTCTTGCGTTTGCGTATGGTTTACGTACGGTTTACTAGTGAGGTCCACGACTAATAAGCTTTCATGTCTATCATAAATGATATTTAAGAGTTTTAGGGTTTTGTAGTTTTACTATTATACATGTTCATTCAGTATAATTATACCATAATCTAGTTCTTCATAACATACACCCTGTTTATATTTAGGCGAGTTGTCTCTGGTAATAAATCTTTTCCTTTCTGTGTTCCCAGGGGAAAGAAAACAAAATTAGAGTTATCCCGGCTACCAGGGACAACTTGCCCTTATAAAATGATTTTATTTAACCCGTGAAAGAAAGCCTCTAACTATTATGCGTACTACTTTTTCACGGGTTGAATAAAATCACTACATAAACAGGGTCCTTAAAGCAAGTAATACACTATTAACTATACTGTCGCACATTATTCTAATTTACTATCTAAATTGACACGTTTTTGCTCTAAAAATCACTCTATGAAAGAGTGTTGGCTAACTTGTGCGGCACCGTTTTTTGTACTATTTAGTTGGTGACTTTTTCACGCTTAAGTAATTACACTATTATAGGCTTGGATTTTACAAGTGAGGAAACCAAAAGCATGCAGAAGAAACATCGTCAGTGAGTTAAAAGACAACAGCCACTGCATTACTGAGTCTGCGTATGTTGTTTTTGCTTCTGTTTCAGTCACTTGTGAAAACAAAACTTTTAGTATCGCTACAATTCCGTTCATAACAATTATTGTGTATTTATTGATTATTAATAATGTTATCACTCTACAAACTCTCTTTGTGGTGTTTTTCATGCTACGTTTATGCTTGTTCTAATTAAGTCGATTCAAAACCGTTTTACCGTGGAAAAAGCGATGGGTTAACACGACGCCAAAAAGACGAAACATTTGTCTTCTTATCACAAAAAGTTTCAAACGGCCCAAACAATCGTTTAAATCTACAAACATTAATTTAGCAGAATATAAATCAAGATTGCTAGCAGGGAGTCTCTCAATGGCCTCTGAATCCCGATATTATGAGGATCTATGAGGTAAAATCCCAGCATTTTACTTTCGTCACTCATGAATAAATACGAATTTAGATCAGTTGATAAACAAGGAATTTTCTCTAATGGACTGAACACCCACAGAGAGACCAAATGGAAGCTCTTCACAAACAGACCACATACGGAGAGTTGGACTAACTCCAGGTATTAATTAAGTCCCCTTACGTCTTGCTGTGAATTGCGCATGCATGTAATTCAAAAAAATTAAATTAATCAAAATTGAAAAGAGTGAGCTTTAGTCGTTATACCATTATTTGGTCACAAAAAGCGAGATACAAAATACTCCAACACAAAAGGTACGTTAATGTTTTAAAATATATCAAATGTTAAAAACGTCTACAGAGGCGTATATTTCGAATTAGATTATGTCCACACTAATTCGAAAAAAAATATTTTTTTTGTTATTTCTTACTGTTGTAAAATAGTCAAGTTTTCGTTCCTGAAAATGTGATTGAATTATATTTTTGACTTATTTTATTCAATTACGGCAATACTTCGTTTAAGCAATCTCTGTACTGCGAGGTAAACAAGATGGAAGATGTAGAGCACAAGAAGAGTAAGCCTTGGGAACACGAGGCGTTGCTGAGGATTTCTCTTAATCTTTGGGTGCTTTTCATCTTGTAGAGTGTTTATATCGCAGTATACACAGCCATAAGCTACCGTGTCATAACGTTTTTGTGCTAGCCATATCTCTGTCTTCTGATACAAACCGCACGGTAGCCAGCCAATCATTGTGCGCGTTATATCTTAAATATTTTGTAAAAACGGAGCCTTATATCTCAAATATTCTATAAAAAGGAAAATCACTACAATGTAGTAAGATATTTATCTTTTCATGTCCCTGATTCACAAAGTATCTGCATATATTACCTAACATCACAAAGAAACATCAGACAGTCAAACTTCGATACAAAGTTTGTTATCCACAATTCCATTTCCATATGAAAAATATATCCAGGAACTGAGAGGTCCATTTGGAATATTTCCATCTCTGATCATTAATTTTGTCTTGCGGCTTTGTTTGTTTGTTTGTTTTTCTTTTTCTTTCGAGCGAATAACTTGTATATTTTCGTATTTCTCAAATCTCTTACAGTCATGAACAGACTACTTTTAGTCATCGTCATCTATGATTTTGTTACCATGGTAACACCAGCTCCAGACACCTGTCCCATAGTACAATACACAGGATCATTCGATGCTATCGACCACGTGGATGGCCACGCCCTCACGGGATATTCCTACAGAAACGTCACAGTTTTTGATCTCCAAAAGTGCTTCAGTACGTGTGTGATGGACTGTAGATGTCTGGCCTATCAGCTGTTTGGTACACGTTGTGAAGTGATGGACGAGGACAGATACACAGCTCCAAACCAATTTCTGCAAACACCAGGCTATCAGTACTTTGGACTGAAACAGAGTTTTACGACACAGGTAAGACAGTAGCAGAAAATGCAAACAAAAAAATCATTTTTATCTCAAGGTGAATGACAACGAAACTGAACAATCTTTTCCATTGAAATACTGTAGAACATCGTTGCTGGCTGTGGTGGAACATGCAGAAATGGTTGTTGTCGTCACATTTCATGTCAAAACGGAGGAACGTGTGTCGAAATGTGTGAAGACATCAAACAAAAGTTTGCCTGTGACTGTGCTTCAGGATACACTGGCAGAATGTGTGAGAAACCCATGAGCAGCTGTGCGGATCACGGAAAGGGAAAGCCATCTGGAATCTACACAATCGTTTTGCCTTTTGCAGACGAACTGAAGGTGTATTGCGATTTCCATTCAGAACCTGGTATCGTTTGGACTCTGATTGAGTCGTTTTCTCTCGAAAACAATCAGAAATACAAAGATAAACCGTTCCTCGTGGACTTTTCAGTGAATCAAGACAACATTAACTGGTTTGATTACCGCCTGTCACGAACTCTCATGTTGTATTTCAAGAACAGATCAACGCTATGGAGAGCAACATGCAGGTATGACACAGATGGTTTTCAAAGACAAGACTATATGAAAGCAAGGTTGTCGGACATGGACATTATGACATATGCCAGTAAAGATACCTGTGCAACAGTGCAATATATCAACATACGAGGTCAATCATGCACAAATTGCACCACCCATTTTTACCAAGATGATTCAACTCGCCATCCTTTTGTTGACAGCGGTTATGGAGGCGACTTTGGCTGTAGCTGGAATGCAAACTTAGGAAGCATTGAGGCCGAAACAAGTCAGGGTTATACAAGCTGGGATGACAATTTTGGATACTACTTGGTCATCAACACAGCACATCGATGTTCGTCATCGTCTAATTCTACTACGCAATGGTGGCTTGGTACACCAGTCTGAGGTCTTCTTCTACCACACAATGGTGGCTTGGTACACCGGTCTAAGATCTTCTTCTACCACACAATGGTGGCTTGGTACACCAGTCTAAGGTCTTCTTCTACCACACAATGGTGACTTGGTACACCAGTCTAAGGTCTTCTTCTACCACACAATGGTGGCTTGGTACACCAGTCTAGGGTCTTCTTCTACCACACAATGGTGGCTTGGTACACCAGTCTAAGGTCTTCTTCTACCACACAATGGTGGCTTGGTACACCAGTCTAAGGTCTTCTTCTACCACACAATGGTGGCTTGGTACACCAGTCTAAGGTCTTCTTCTACCACACAATGGTGACTTGGTACACCAGTCTAAGGTCTTCTTCTACCACACAATGGTGGCTTGGTACACCAGTCTAAGGTCTTCTTCTACCACACAATGGTGGCTTAATACAGTCTAAGGTCTTCTTCTACCACACAATGGTGGCTTGGTACACCAGTCTAAGGTCTTCTTCTACCACACAATGGTGGCTTGCTACACCAGTCTGAGGTCTTCTTCTACCACACAATGGTGGTTTGGTACACCAGTCTAAGGTCTTCTTCTACCACACAATGGTGGCTTGGTACACCAGTCTAAGGTCTTCTTCTACCACACAATGGTGGCTTGGTACACCAGTCTGAGGTCTTCTTCTACCACACAATGGTGGCTTGGTACACCAGTCTAAGGTCTTCTTCTACCACACAATGGTGGCTTGGTACACCAGTCTAAGGTCTTCTTCTACCACACAATGGTGGCTTGGTACACCAGTGTAAGGTCTTCTTCTACCACACAATGGTGGCTTGGTACACCAGTCTAGGGTCTTCTTCTACCACACAATGGTGGCTTGGTACACCAGTCTAAGGTCATGTTCACCGTGCACAATAATGTTCACATAGTAGTGGCTTGTTACAAAAAAAACATTACCTTAATGTCCCTGATTTTTGATTGTCCTCTTCAGGTCATTTTGGCTAATGGAAAACCTTTTCGGGACATTTCCAAAAAAATCGCTTAGGCTGCTTTTACTTTTAGTGGCCTTAGAAATTACATGTTATTCGTTTGTATTTTTTTAAATCTCGAAACAGGCTATTTTCTAGCCTCCTTTGCAGCCTTGTTTTTGTCTCGGTCCCATTCTCCCTCCCACAAACATGGGGAGGGCGACTGGGGCCGAGACCAAAAAAGGGTCAAAATATGCGCATTTTCGTATTCCACCTTTTCCTTCGTAATTAGTAGTTTTGATATTCCCGATCATTCCTGCTCATTTACTTTTAAAAGAAAACGAAAACAAACTACATCAATGACAATCTCGACTCAAAGATCAATAGTTAGAGCTGCTGGGATGTTTGTCAAAGAAAACTCACAAATACTTGAAATAAAGCGAATGTTTTATCAAGCAACTATGCAAAAAATGTGTTATTTTCATCACTCCAAGAGTTATTACATTTGATGCTGTTGTCCTTAAATAATGTGATAAAAAATCAAGGAGGCCAAGTATAGGTTGCTGAAATTCCTCATATAAATAGCAGACACAACATAGAAGAAATCCTAAGAAATCCTAAGAATTGGATAATAGACGACTTTCAAAAATAGGGGGCTCATTGTTCACTAGAACGAGGCCAGAAAGGCCTCCAAAATCATCATGGCATCAAATGCGTCTAAGTATATCCTGTAAAATGCACAGAAAATATGTATTTCAAAAGGAAGTGTCGCCACGCTTATTGTGTGGTAACAAGGCCTTTGTGACCTCGTTCTCATGTACTAGGCCGCCATTTTTGAAAGTCGTCTATTCAGGTCCTTTAATAAGAAGCTATTCTAGTTCGAAGGGGCACGAAATTTTGAGAACACTGTATATGGGCGTCCCACCCCAGTTGTTTGTTTGATAGTTTTGACAGGATTTTAAAAATTTGTTGTATGAGGGATCATGAAATGTGAGATTCTGGCCTTCATCAAATTTATACTTTTCTTTTTATTTGCTTTAAACTTTTATTACAGTCTTCTTAATTATTATGGGCTTACATCATAATCAAGCCATTTAAAATCAACTTCTTCAAATATCATTAAAATTGTCTTTTATGGACATCCATGGTAAGCAAGCGAGACTTAAGTCGTGGTATATTTAAGTGTCGATCTCATTTTATGCCTGACAAAAAAAACATTTAGAAAGAGTCAAGATAGTTAATCACATACAGAGAGAGAAACGTAAAATATTTGAAACTTCGGCTATGTATATTCTGATCCTCGCAGACCAACAAAATTACTTTTATGCAAGGTTCTGCTGATCTTGGCTATAATTAGGATACTAGCCGATTAGCTAGAATTTTACTCAAGCTTTCTCTTTCTCCTCTCAAAACTTCTCAAACGATAATTCATTACAAATTTATAATTTTCAACTCATTTATATAGTTTATTTTTTATGCATTTATATTATAAACTTTGATGAAAACACTGATGTGTCTTGTGTTCAGATCATATCTCAGCAGGGGCGTATCCAGAATATTTCAAAGGGGGGGTCACACTTTCCATTTTCTACCAAAGGGGGGTCACACTTCCAATTTCTCAATCTTTCTCCAGTCAGATTCTTTTATTTCTATCATCTTTTTGTTTTCAAAGGGGGGTCACGGGCACCCTGGGACCCCCCCTGGATACGCCCCTGCTCAGTCATCTCAGTGAGTTTGGAGTGGTATTGCTTGCGTTGCATGAGACGTCTCGGAGCCATAGAATCTATAGAAAAAATAGATACAACGATTGCGAAGAGCTGCGTTTCATGTGTTGATCAGCCAGTTCTTAAGCATTTTGGATATATGTCGGGGACAACATTTTTAAGAATGCCCGTAACTTTTTAATAGCATTTGGCACACGTGAGATATGATGTAAGAATATAGCAGTACCTGATAGACTAGCAGCTACCATCTTTGAAATATATGTTATCCAATGAAATATCACCCCAGAACGAAGGACCACGGGTAGCTTCAAAGGAAATCTGTAAATTGAGACGCAAATTATGAGTTAATTATACAAAAAATAAAAAAGATAAAAACGATCTTCCTGTCTCCACGGAAAATCCAGATCTAGTACATTTTTAAATCTTTTGCCTCCTGGCCTTGCGCGCACAAAATCGTCAAAAAATTGTGGAAACTCACTCCGGAAATTTTGAAAAAGAAAAAGAGCGTAGCGTAGCCATTGAAAAACTACTTCGAATCACCTCGACGTTTTTGTTTGGAATGACATACCTTATAACGACCACTGCCGTTTATGGTGGCTTTTGCTTTGTGCCAAGTTTGTCCCTGCTTTCCAGACTTTGAAAACAGCCTGGCTTTAGCACCAGTGGCAGTATTTATGACGTATACATTTAATGAGCCCATCTTATAACCATGCATATTGTAGGCAAACTGTAAACATCGCTTTCCAGTGCCGCGAAACACTTTACTTTGAAGTTTGGCAACATTACCGGGCTTTGCAGGATGTGAGGCTTCAGCATAAATATAGTAGCCTAAAAATGAGGGGATTTTCATTAGAAGTGCAGAGTTAGAAGTGCTTTTATTTACAATTCTATAATACTGGCCCAGGTTGCACAATGGTAGTTACTGCGCTTTCCAATAAATTTATTCGCTGTATATACAACGGATAGCGCTACACACCTTTCGTGCAACCGGAGCCTGATTGTTATATTACACGCGTTCTGGTTGGTCGAGAACACAATATACGCAATTCGATTCGATTCGTAAAATTCGGTTCAATTTAATTCAAAGAACCGTGCGTGATCAAAGTTCTTACGCACGGATGACGTTAGAATATTATGCGCGTTCTGATTGGTTGAAATATTTGCATGAATATATTTAAAATACAACTACGTTTTGTGAAGTACGTTTTTGTTCTCACCACAGATGACGTCATCTGTGCATCTATAAGAGTACAGACGCACGCAACGGATAAATAAGCTGTTGCATTGGTGAAATTTGATCATTTTTTTATTCGGGGAACAAGTACGCGACGCGCGACGAGACGCACGAATGCTGGAAATCTTATTGGGTCATTGCCGACTTAGGAAAAACAACCACCTGTATTCAATACAGCGCATTTCATTTGTGCTCATTCCTGGATCTGGAAATAGGTAACAACGTAAAAGCCCTACAGTACGAGGCGAAGATGCATCGATTGATTCAATAAAGACATCAGATGATACCTTTTCCAGAAACATCCCCTTTTGGTCCAGTGCTTGGGGATTTTGTTTTGCCTGAATTGCGCAGCCATTTGTAGGGATTGGACGGGTCGACCTGCTTCCAAATACACGTGTTTGCCTCAAACTCACAATCATCAGAACCTAAGGTGTAACAACATTCAATTAAAACTGATTGCCAGATGTAAGGTATGCACAATATAAATTTAGGATATAAAAGACCGAAGAGAGTTAAAGTAGTAACAATGCCCTTACCTAAATTACATCTTCTCATTCTACATGCTTGTGTTTGCTTGCTGCCCCCTCTGCATGGTTTTCCACCATTTCTTGGTGGTGGATCATCACATTTACGTGTCCTTGTATGGGTTCCCTGTCCACAAGTAGCAGTACATCGACTCCAAGCCGACCACCTTCCGAAATGACCATTCACAGGAGCTGTGTGGACGATGACGTGAAATGAATGAGAAAATACACCCTTTTTGAGCTGGATTGATGACATAATTAGACAAAAGGGCCAGTTCCTGAATAACGATCAGTTTTCAGCAGCCCAGTTTTTTCCAGGTTTAATTGAAGGGTTCCCTGTGAAAATGACCTAAGTGACTCTTTGATGGATGTCCTGAGATTAATTTACCATTGAGAAAATATCAAAAATTTCACTTAGGCCATTTTCACATGCAACCCTTCAATTATAAATGGCCGTCTTTCTTTTGGGTTTCATCCTGGATAAGATCTAGTCTGGCTTTTAGTAGCTTTAAGTTAGATATATTAACGCTGAGTCAGGATTTTCAAAAGTAAATTATTTAAAGATGATGGTGATCTCAATGACGCTTTACAAATGAATTAAATTGTGGAGTTGATCACTAAATACCAAAAGACGATAATATTAAGAGAGCCCAACTCGCGGATTGATGTCACTAACCCCTGATTTGAAAATTTCAGTAATGATTGTACTCCATGTAAACAGTCGACTAGTGTAATATTTCCTCATTTGAGCTCTTAACTCGCGAGTTTTCAAGGATTTATGCTAATTAGATGACGTCTATCCAGGAATTTGCAATATTTGTTTTACACTTTAGAAGTGTGTTTGATACTGAAATATCCAAGAACACACTCAAGAAAATCTTTATATACAAACAAAATAAAGCATTGATGTGTTAAAAATGTTACATGTACATCAAGTAATTCCCAGAGGCTGTATTTGAACTAAGGACTACTCAACAAAATGGGCTTGTTAGCCCGGGGCTTGTTAGCTGGTAGCGAGAGACTAACAGTCAAACCACTCGACCAAGCTGCCTCTTACCAACATTTACCGTAGCATTTCTTACCGTAGCATTCTGCTTTACTACATTTCTTTTTGTCTGTTTGTACACGATATTTATTAACTCCAGGACAAGAAGACAAAGAAGATGCGGAACAAAATCTTTGGCGGACTTTAATGCAAGCTGAGTCACAAGGACCAAAGTCACTCCACGAACTCCATCCTTTGGATATTCCTTGGAGAAGAAATGGTTTAAAACAGAGTTTGGGTTATAAAACAAACAAACAAGCAAACAAACAAACAAAAAAACAAACAAACAAACAAACAAACAAACAAACTAACTAACTAACTAACTAACTAACTAACTAACAAACAAAACAAACAAATAAACAAACAAACAAACAAACAAACCAAACAAACAAACAAACAAGCAAACAAAATCTGATACAGCCGAATATAATGTTTTCAGAATTTTCATCTTTATTAGATATAAAGACAGCGTCCAGATAAACGTTCACATTTAATTCATTGTTCATTATTAATACGAGTTTCACAATTCAAACCGGTTAATTACCTTTGCAATCGTAGAAGGTGTTGATTTCAAAGATATCGGTCTTTGAAAACCTTTCTCTCTGTCCAAATTTCGCTCCCTTGTTTCGACCAACACCTAGCACCGTTGGTTTGCCATTCTTAGAGAAATCATAATTTCCATAGTGCATAATACTTTGGTAATCGTAGGTAGCCTTGAGAACATCCATCTCGCCATGTGTATATTTATTAAAGTTGTGCATCTTTTCTAAGGCATATAATGATAGTTTTAGCCTGAGGCAACTATACCGACAGTATTTTACAGTGTTTATTTTCCTGTGAAGGCAGGCTCTGTAGTAAGCCAGAACATAGTCCACATACACATATAGTCAGTCATAGGAAAGGTTAAATTTCAAGGTCCAGTTCCCGCCAAAATATGCTAATTTCCTAATTTTCCCAGGAAGAACGTTTTGGGACAAAAGCGAAACTTTGTCCAAGTGCTGAGTATACTTGAGATAACATTTGAATGTTGTGAATTAAATGAAAAGTAAAACTCATTGACATCATCCTTCAGATGAAGGCTCAAGTCCAAAATTTTAGGTGGGGGCAACCCCTCCCCCCGGTTCCCCCTCGCTACGCCACTTATTTCTTGTATCGTGTGTTTGTGTGAATAATGACTTTGCTTTACTTTTAAAAACTGAAGACTCAAAGTTGAGCCAATTAACTTGGTTCACCTGGGTTCACGTTTTCCCACATGATCTGGACGTACTGGTTCCTGTCTGGTCTGGATTGTTCGTGCCAAAACCCAATTGCATGAAGCAACTCGTGCATGACGATCCCCTTCGAGTTGCAGTTTCTACCAATTGAGACCTCTTGGCTCCCTTTGCGCCAGAATAGTCGGCCAATTTCCGACCAGCAACTAAGCATTCACGTCAATAACATCAATTAGGATGAAAAAAATTAAAGTGGAATAAGAAAGTAAGAAAATACACACGGACCAATTGACAACCAATTTGATTTGACGCCCTCCTTTCCTCTTCAATCACATCACTATTTACTTTCATAATAATCATGACACCTCACCAGAGAACTGAGGCAGGTATAAATTTGGGGTCTATGAAAAAAGAAGACAACTGCTGAGCACTTCAGTGACATCGCTTAGGGTGGTTCGAATGTTCGATCGAGACCCTCCCTACAAAAACGTATCGTGAGAACTTTCTTTAATCTTCTCTTCTCCTCTTCCTCCCCACTCCCAAACCTGTATTAATTATTCACTGAGGTCATTTACTTCCCTAATCCCAACCGGAAGTGGTTCCTCAACAAATTCTGGCAAGCTGAAAGGTATGGCGTGTTCCACACTGTCTCCTCTCCTCTCCTCTCCTCTCCTCTCCTCTCCTCTCCTCTCCTCTCCTCTCCTCTCCTCTCCTCTCCTCTCCTCTCCTCTACTCTCCTCTCCTCTCCTCTCCTCTCCTCTCCTCTCCTCTCCTCTCCTCTCCGGCTCTACTGTTAACTTCTCTTTTTCGTTCCTCATTCCTATCTTTTCCTTTCCTTTCCTTTTCTTTCCCTGCCTTCCTCCTTTGTAGTGTTACCTAAATTAAGTACTTACAATAATAAGATATTAATAAAACAATTTACCCAGCTTTGCTAACAAACTTGATCCAGTTGTCTTGGTTGGTACGAGGCACAAATCGTATGCAGGTATGTTTGTGAAACTCGTTTATGGCAGCATGTATAACAGGCATGAAATTACCAGCTGATTAATGAAATAAGATACTGTAATATCCCATCGATATGTAAATTCCCCTATCCCTCATTGAAATTTATATAATCGTTTCTTCATGAATGGAAAAGCTGTGTGGTTTAATATTTCTGGATATAGAAATCTCATTTTTGAGGTTTAAGCATTTGAAATCTGGAAATGCAAATGAAATGACGTCATGCAAGCAAGGAATTATTAAATATACAAAACAACTAGAGATAATAATCTTACTAGTTTTCCATTTCCAAAACATTTTCATTGCTAAAATACACTGTATGGCGAGCGTTTTTGTTACTTGTTGCAAACGCTTCAAACGCCTGCAACTTGCTTCAAACGCACTTGTTGCAAAATTAGAAACAAAATTATTGTATCGTTCGTGCGGGCTTCCTGTGTCTCTATTATTGGGTTTCCTGTGTACCGAAAAGCTAGGTTTCTAAGCTAATTTCAAGATGGTGGACAATGTGATGTGTTTCATCGCTACAATATCTGCAAGTTTTGATGGAATTTTGACAGCTTGAGGCTCCACATTGCAGGAAAATCAACAAAATCAATATACGTGACTGCCAAATAAGGTAATGCCTGTCCAAATATGGTATAGACTTCATGGCCGTGCGAACGACACAATTTTATAGCCGATATGTTTGATATGGCAATTCCTGGGTTGATATCACTTCATTTAAATTTTGCTATTTCAAATGTTTAAAACTTTAAAAAATTAGACTTCCTCATTCAAGAACTGATTAAACAATCCAGCTTTTCATTTCAATAAGAAATGATAATATAATGTCAAATTAGGGGTTCAGATTGGCACAGCTAATAGGGTGATAAGTACATTTGTGTCCATGGCTAATGCAGAAATCTAACTAGGCTTCCTGTGTAATAGAACGACTTTGTATTGACTAAATATAACTTACGTATGCTAGAGTGGATATCATAAGGAACAATACGGTTTGGCCAAAGCCGTTGGCGTGATCGCAGAGCGTTTCGCTTGGATTGCAAATCAGAGGACAATGGACCATCAACGTCTCCCCAGTCCCTTTTATCAACTTTGTCATGCGACGTTAACACGATATCACCTTCAAATACGTCGATCTCCTCTTCTTCATCTGGAAATCAATAAATAATGTCAGTGTTGAATGTTTTTTTCTTCTCAAATCAGTGCTATTGGCATAGAAGAATCTGGAAAAACTAAAACTACTACTGTACTTTGTAGGGTCGGTTTTCAGCCGTGGACGTGTCGTTTGTTCCAAGCCTCCCCCCACTCACGGCTGGGCACGTGAACAACGCTCTTTGTCCATGTCGTCACTCAATAAAATGCAAAAAAAATACGAAATTGTTGTTTTAAAAAAAATATAATTTATTGCGTTCTACAAAACGGCATCTGTAAAAGACACTTGAATTGCTGTTTATACGAAGACGAGTTGTCTCTGTCCGCAGGGACAACACTTTTGTTTTCTTTTCCCTGGGAGACACAAAACAAAAGAGTTCTCCCGGCTACCTAGACATCAACTCCCAATACGTACTTTGTGTTTGGCTGCCTATCTCTATAATGAACATGACTGCATAATGCAGTTTATAAGCATTTTTCTGTTCAACATTTAGCGAGAGCGGTCGAAAATTTTTTTCTTCCCTTCAGTTGTGAGAGAAATTCGAGGTGATCGAAGTCCCACAAAAGCAAAATCTATTGACTAAACTTTTACACTGCAATGTTAATTCTTGAATTATCAGACTACTACTGTGACGAAGAGATTTTAGAGAAACGTATTTACTATGAAATCTTTCTAAAAACACTCTGAAAAATTGAATTCAAAGAACAGAAAAACCCGTTCGAATTTATATATGCTTTGACAAAAACACGAGAAAAAGAGCAACGTCTCAATCTAAATCGTAAACCTCAGTTGTTCACTTGCATATTTGAAGTAGTCGGACAGTCATTTATGCCTTTAAAATATTAATCGAAAAACTTTGAATATAACGACAAAAACATGTCTAAGGACCTGATTATATTAACCGTGCTGGCCCGGTTAAGCCGGCTGACATCTTTTGTTTTGTGGCCCCAAGGGAAAAGAAAACAAAAGAAGTCAACCCGCTTAACCAGGCCAGCCCGGTTCATATAATCAGGCCCTAAAACCTTACCGTCATCGTCTTGAAGAATAGGATTACAAAAGGCAAGAGTTATCAACAACAGTCCGTACAGCAACACAGCAATAGTCTTCATCGTGTTTCTCAAGTGACTAGTATACGAGCAGCGAAAAGCGAGAAACTGAATTGACTCACATCCTTCAATTGCAAATTATTTATAGAGATGAAGAACTTTGTGATTACCAAATTTATGTCACATAGTTTAATTGCAAAACGTGCTAATGATTTTACTTTGGCGTCAAACTGAAAGGCGAGTTACTGGAAAGATGGAAAACAAGTGTTGAATTAAAAACAGATGATTAACAGTAAAAGCATATCATTCACGGCAAATCAAAAGATTCGCGGCAAAAGCAAACGACTTGAACGACAAAAACAAATCACAAAAACAAATCGGGTAAAAGTGAAAGGGGTAAAAGTCACATCATTTACGGTAATTGTTAAGGGCAGCTTTTGCCATGAATTTAAATTGAAGACCTGTTTTGTTTTTATCTATTTTTGCAAGAAAAAGCTATCACTTTTGTCATAGACTATGCCACTAGTCCGAACAGCAGTAGTGCATTTTGGGACTGTCACCTTAAGCCCGCCGCACACGTTGATAAACTGCGTTAGGAAACTGCCACGCGAGGCACTTTTCTCACCGTGTGCTCTTTAACCTGCTCTATTTTTGGCCTCGCGTAACCGCCAAAGATGCAACGAGTCTGCGGCGAGAAATCGTCTAAGCTAAGTGCCTCGCTTGGCAGTTTCCTCATGCAGTTTCTCAACGTGTGCGGCGGGCTTTAGTTAAATAACACTGAACAAAAGAACACTAAACCATGACATCTTTTGTTCGGCGTCATTTAACAATCCCAGAATGCATTGCTGAATCAGGCCAGCCATGTAGTCTATGAAGGATTTGTTTTTGATGTGAAGGCTTTGCAGTTTTTCCATGGCCTTTCGCTTTTCCAAAACGTAGAGCAAAAAGAAAAATTAGGATAATATAAAGTTTTGCCCCGCCTCGAGGTAATTTACTGTTCGTGTCAGCAAGTTCCTTTATCCGTGCGAGCCGATTTTTTAAACATTCTTTTGCTTTTGCTCATAGTTAATAGAGGGGAATGGTTAGGAAGCCTTTTGTTACATTTCTTTGTTCTAGTCTGGATGTTGAACTGGTCTTGACCGTGCACAAAGTTTGTTTAAATTTATTAGAAAATGGCTATATGAATGAACCGAAATGTTGTCTATTGGATTATTTATTGAAATATTCTAATATAATTAATTTTGAACTAGAATACATCGAACAAGCAGCGGAAAAGAAACATTTGGGTTCAGTTGCTCAACCATGGCAATTAAGGCAAAACAATGAAAAAATAAAAGATTTGTGCACGGTCACGGTTGAAAAAAATGAACAAAGACATATAACAAAAGGCTTCATAACCAGTCCCCTCTATTAGCTATGTTTTGCTGTGAAGTTTTTTGCAGTTACTGTTTTGCCGTGAAGTCACTCCAAAGAGACAGTGGATTGCAGAAAAATGATAAACAAACACTAACAAATCATTCTCTCGTACTTTGCAGAAGTCAATTTGCCCAAAGTTAATAGTGTATTAACTTTAGTTTGGCTGTCTTGGAACTTGCATCGGTAAAGTCTGGTTTTCACGAGCGACGGAAGCAGAAGCAGAAGCAATATACGCAGACTCAATGTTGCATTTGTCACCTAGGTGTGAAAAAAGACAATGGACAGTGCATCATGCACTGAGTCTGCGTATGAGTTCCGCTTCGGCCCAATTCACACGACGACATAAGCATAGACATAAGCATAAGCAATTTTTATCGGTTCACACGCGCAACATAACGTCATAAACATAAGAAAATGGAAAAATTTTGTTTCTTATGCTTATGTTTATGCTTATGACTATGCTTATGTCGTCGTGTGAACCGGGCCTTCTGCTTAAAACGCAAGCAGTTACCAACACCTAAATTACTCTTTACTTGAAGTGCTTAAATCATGTTAATGAGATGTATTAGTTCCTATTTCGACAGTTCAAAAACAAATTCCAGCGACTGAGAAAAACACGCCAAATGAGTAGAAGTCAAGCTGTTTATTCGCTTGGGAAACGACGCCAACGTAACTTAAACATTTGTTAACACAGGTGTTCATTACAAGTAATGTTCTTAATGAGACTCATATTTTACTTTGACACGGACTTTAATTTACTGCTATTTTGTTTTCGTCTGAAGTGATTGTTAATGTGAGTCTAGAAAATTTAGCTCATCTAGTAAATGAAGATCTAGACCATTTAGCTCATCTAGTTAATGTAAGTCTAGACTATTTAGCTCATCTTAATGGAGGTGAAGACTATTTAGTTCAATTAGGAGTACTGAAGTGAGTCATCAAAGAAATATATGATTTCATTCAGCAAAACATATAAGATCATTCATCCAACTGTTTTTTAATTTACATAAATTTTGTGAACATAAACATCACATCTAAACAATCCTAAATAACAAATCCAGTAGCTTTCATTTTGAAAACCTGATCTTGCTAGCACAGGACAATTTGCTGTTCTGTACAAAACAAAAATGTTTTTTTATCTATTGCCATTCACTACGAACATCGACATGGTTCGGGAAGTCGTGACACAATTGGAAGAATCGAACTGAAACAAGGAAAAAACATCTCTATATTATACAGGTAGACACGAACCAATCGGCGTCCAATGACGTCACTAATCACATACCGCGAACAGATGAATGCTGCTACAGGGAGACAAGCACTTTTTTTGAGAAGAATAACGAATAATCGATAAAGAAAAAATGATACAAGATATATATATATATGAAGTTGTAACCTTTGGAATATTGTTTTCTAACAGTATATTTGTCCTAAAAATCGATTTTTGAACATACACCTGGAAACTTTGCCTCTCAAACTCATAGTAAAAAGCCTTCAAACGGCTCAATTTTTTCCATAATTACATCATTCCGATTGGAGTTCAAACTACTACTACAGCATACGAGAAAATTAACTTCATTTATGTGAAATATTATCGAAAAGATCCCTACCAAGCGACCTTTCTCTTTCTCGCCGAGTGTAAGTGAATCGATACGACACGGCCAAAGGTAGTCTCCTTCGCAGTCGTTTTTTCGGCTGCGAAGGAGACTAGGCCTAAGGCCGCACGCTAGAGTTTTTCTAGCGTCCAGTCCTTGGCCGTGTTGGATCGACGCACTCACTCACACTCGACAAGAAGGAGGAACACAGCTTCCAAGCAATCTTTTCGACAGTATTTCACATAAATGTACGTTTGGTTTTTGCAGTTGACGCTGAGAAGGTAGAGCAAGTATGACACTGTATTTCAAATCAAAAACAAAGCAAACAAACAAACAAAAATCAACAACAAAAACGAACCAAAAGGATTCCTTCTTTTTTTGCATCTGTTACAAAATGAAATAGTTGAATAAGCCATTCGGTTTATATGTCTGTATTGTCAGGTTGTTTATATTCTTATCCAATTGATTTACTAAAAGCCTCAAAACATCTTTGTGAACACCTGACATATCTCAGGACTGCTTCTGTCACACCTATGGGTCTTATCTTCAAAGTTGCAACTTTCCCAATTTTTGTTTGTTTGGTGTTTCTTTAAACCTTCCAAAATTACTCCTATTTTTAAGTCTGACGATGCTAATGATTATAGGCCAATAGCTCTGTTCTCTGTTTTTAATCGAATATTTGATACAAACGCTTAATTGATTTCGCGAAAAAAGTAATCTGTTATTTGAATCTCAATATGGATTTAGGAAACAGTTTTCCACTCAGCATGCTATCCTAGATATAATAAGCCAATCTCGACAAAAATTTTATTCTTTTAGACTTATCCAAAGGTTTTGACACAGTGGACAATAATATTTTACAAGTAAACTCTACTTGTATGGATTTCAGGAGTTATTCATGATTGGTTTCGATCTTACTGTTTGTTTTCAATCAGCTGGTAAAAGCCCTTGAATCTTATTATCTAGCTTCAAATAACGGGCAAACGTTGCCCTTCATGTGCTCTCAACCGCATACAATACCATATTGAAAATTTGTCATTCAGCTGAGAAAAAATGTTCACGAGAGCGGATAGGACGTCTATTGCAAACAGGCAATTTGCATGCGGGCCGAACTCAAAGTTCATCAGTTGGTCCAAATATCCATGCAGTAAAGAAAAAAACAAAAGAAAAATTACATGTGGCGTACCACAGGGTTCTACCTTGGACTTCTTGTATTCTTATTATATATTAATCATGCCTTTTGTCTCTTTTAACGTCCTAAGGTTTCAATTATTTGCGAATGACCCTAATAGCCACTGAACAAATACTTAGAAACTCTAGAAACCGTAGTGAATAGGGAACGAACCGAACTTGATGGTTAACAATTAATGAAGCTAACCCTTAATATATTAAACAATATCTAACGTTGTTATCTTCTGTCATCATCGCAAAAATTCGTCGTATGAGGTCAGTATCAAAATTGACGATAAGTTGATAGGATGTAAAATTATGTTAAATGTCTTGGCCTACTAATTGACTGTAATCTTTCGTGGGAACAACATACATCAACCTCAATTGTAATAAGGTAAGTAAAACTATCGGGATTATTTCTAAACTTAGACACTTTGCGGCCACTATTACTCTCACAACATGCACTGAATCTCATCCAACCTTATCTTATGTATGGCCTTAAGGCTCCTATAGCAAAAAGGAAGCTCTCAGGCTGATTTGTCTTATTCATATATTGATTTATTTTAGATACTGATTTCTTTTAGACATTGATAGATATTGATATGTCAGTTTAGTTATTGATTCATTTTTTGATAGAAAATACTGTTCTCTTTCCCCGAGTAGTATCCTCCCAGTCAACCTGTTTTGAGTGTGCATTAAATTTAAAGTATGATATGACAAATCATATACACCAATGCATTTTCTTCAGTTAGTAGTATTCATTTCTATAATACTTTATAAAATATTTGAGATATAACGCGCGCGCTGATTGGCTGGCTTCCATGTTTATATCAGAGGACAGAGACATGGCTTGCTCAAAAAACATCGAAAATATTTTATAAAAGCAATATAAAACGATTGCTTATGTCTCTGTACTGTGATATAACCACTCTGGAAGATGTAGAGCACTCGAAAAGCAAGAGAAACACTCGGCTACGCCTCGTGTTCCTAAGCTTGCTTTTCTCTTGCTCTACATCTTCCATCGTGTTTATATCACAGTACAGAGACATGCGCGCGCGTTTTATATTCCTTAAAGATCGCCTGCTTCAAATAAACACTATTTACTCCGGAATAAATATCCAGAAAAACATTTTTCCTCGTGTTGGAGCTGAATTATGGAATCAGCTTCCGCAGTACATACGAGAATCAAATTAGAATTAAAAAGAAAATCAGGCAATTTTTATTTAGTGATTTAATTAACTTTCGATATGGTGAAATCTCCTAACTCTACCAATCTCCTTCATCCTGACCTAACCTATTTCGCCATTTGTTTTCTTTATATCACCAACCGACTGTAGTATGCAGTTTTTCAATCTGATAGCTTCCGATAGCTTCTTCATAATCAAATATATGTTTATATAAGTTAACTATTTTCAATTTGCACTTCTTGTAAAAATCGTTTATACATAAACCCCCCACAGTTCGCTAAATTCGAGTATGTGTATTTCAATTATTGAACTACATATACTCAATATGATACTGAGTATTACATACAATATTCAATATATTCGATATTAAGTATTGAATAAGCTTGAAACATGAATGGACTTATCCTCTATTTCATGTAGTGCACGCTACAATTCGAATATCATCCAGAACTTATTTCCTAAATACTTTTGACTTGAGTCGAAAAACTTTGGACAAGATGACAAAGCATGTCTAAAAAACATTACTGACATCATCGTTTTGAAAAATACGAGTACAAAACGTAAGAGATATCAACACAAGCCCGCACAGCAGACATAAGGCAACAGCTTTAACTGATCCCATCTCTTCAATCGCAATCATTCCCAGGAGAGTGAATTGAATCAAAATACATGGCAGCCATGTTGGTGGTCTTGACAAAAGAAAACCACCAACATGGCTTCCATATCTTTTGTTCAATTTACTCAGATCATGAGATTTCGAACAATGAAACGTATTGTGACTGTATTGGGAGTGTGGGAAAACATTGAGGTAAGCGAATAAGGTCTATTAAGAACGAATAATTCACATTCTAAAACTCATAAATAGTTAATGAGCCTAACAAAAATCGAATATTTCTATTCTGGTCACGTGATATGACCTGTATAAAACTTCAGTATTATATTATCTGTTGAATTCAGTTTTATATCACTGATCAGGGTCGTAGCGAGACTTGAAAAACTGGGGGGGACACAAGGTCACTTCGCATCAAGTGATGCATAATTAGCATTTATTTTTTAATTAATCGAACATTTCTTCCCTACTCTGTTCTTTCTTTTTAATATTTTCAGAAAAACTGGGGGACATGTGCCCCCCAGCCCCTTTGGATGCTACGACCCTGCTGATATAGAATCAATAAATCAATGAGATAGAATTGATGTTTATTCATCAGTGCCATATCGTCTTGCACAGTAGTTCTCAATAGACTCAATAGTTTCTATGGGCGAACTAAAAACTTAAAAAATAAAATAAAATTTCACGTAACTTACTAGAATAAATTGTTTTACCTGAATGTTGGAAGAAACGAAGTACAAGGGAAAACACCCTCTATATTATACAGGTATTTTCGAACCAATCAGCATTCTATGACGTCACTAGTCACATGCCTCGAATCAAGTGAATGCTGCAATCGTCATGCATACCACAAGGAATGAATGGAAACTTGTAGACGTGGATGACCGCCTCCTGCACTGCAAAATCTATCGAATAAAGTAAATGTAAGTATTACATTTACATAGCACAGGTTTCAGCATTAATAACAGGAAAATATGAAGGACAAAGTAACAGTGCTGGATCTATGCCGTCCATACATCATTAAAAATGAAAGACATTCGAGCAAAGATCTGTCATATACATAATGAGTATTTGAAGAACGTCTCTACCATATGAGTTTACTTGTATAAAACAACGGAGGTTCAAAGGAAATGCACTAATTAATTATTTCTCTTCACTTGCATAGTGCCTTTTGATGTTCGATAACTAAAGAACTTTAAAGAACTTGGGAGCAAACTGTGGAAACCAGAAGAGACCACAAGTGTTACTGCAGCTTTTTCATTCATTTAGATAATCGAAAAGGCAAAGAAAATCAACTTTTAGTCGATTCAGGTAAGTGGATGTCATTTTTTCTAATTCAAAATCATTAAAAATTGTAGAACTCAAAAGTGTAAAGAAAAATTCAGTTAGTGACCTTAATTTCGTCTATAAAAGCAAAACGACCGAATCTGCGGAACTGAATTTACTGAAAATACCGAAAGCCACGATTAAATGAAATCCGACAAAAAACTATTTCAACAATGATATTCGACTTGAATAAGAAAATACGAGCCAAAATGGTTTATTTTGTACATAAAAAAATTGTTCAAGGAACTGGTATTCAACAAGGCTTCAAATTTCACAGATACACGCCCCTCACAAATATGACTTTCCCGCGCTGGCAATACAACTTTAGAATATTTGTTGCATTGCGCTAGAAACATTTGTCCCGATTGCTTAAAAATCATCCCAATCTTTGCCTGTCTCGGTAAACAACAATTTAAAGATATTGCTTGTAAAATTATATTTGCCATTGCCCGGGTGTGTGCTTACTCGCGAGTGTTCAAGCAGAACAAATCGTGTCCAAAAGCACAAAGGTTTGAACTTCTCTGCTGATTGTGAGAACTAAAAGCTTCATACATTGAACATTGCATTTTTTTTACAGCAACGAGAAAAACAATTTAATATACATCACTAGGACAAAAAAAAAGAGAGAAAAAGTTATGGCTCAAAAATATATTTCTCGCGCTAAGACAGGAAACTTTCTTCGCTAAGTTAACTATAAATTATAAAGTCAGGTGCTAAGGTAGAAAACAAAAAGCCCTCCTTTAGTTTTGAATTGCATAATGAAATACAAAAAGAAAATTGGTGAAGTAGGGCGTGTTTCTGTCATCAAAAATTGATAATTTCTAGTTATGGGGAAAAAGTAAGCTTAATTAAGATGCGGCAAGATTCATACTCAAAAGGAGTGAAAGCGAACCTAATTAACATTTACTACGTGGAAAATTTTTGAATTTTACAGAACTAAGAATAATTCAGGCTAGTGTGAATATTTCTGATAGTAATATTTATAATTATGAAGCAAAAATGTGAATAATAGTATATATGTAGAAAAATCTAAAATATCATACAAATTCACTTTTGAAGTGTCACAAAAAAAACGGCGACAAAAATAGACAGACAGACCAACAGACCACAAAAACAACAACAACAAAGAAACAGCATATTTTATCAATTTTAATCTTCATGACCAATTTTCAACGCTTTGTCTCTCCCTGAAGCCATGCTGCCATTCCTTCAGTCAGCCATTTTGACATACCTCGTCTCCATGGTAACATCATCTCAAGACACCTGTCCCATGGTACAATACACAGGATCCTTCAGTGCTGACGACCACGTGGATGGCCACGCCCTCAAGGGATATTCCTACAGAAACGTCACAGTTTTTGATCTCCAAAAGTGCTTCAGTACGTGTGTGATGGACTGTAGATGTCTGGCCTATCAGTTGTTTGGTACACGTTGTGAAGTGATGGACGAGGACAGATACACAGCTCCAAACCAATTTCTGCAAACACCAGGCTATCAGTACTTTGGACTCAAACAGAGGTTTAAGACACAGGTAAGATTAGCAGAGAATGTAAAATGATGATTATTTGTCTAGACAACCAAATAGGCCAGTTCGTCGTCAAAACGTATTGTGTTGGTCAATGTCACTCAGCCTCGATTGCGCGCGTAATATATTCATTACAGTTTTGGTATATACTAAACACGAGTATACTAGGGACGTGTGAATAAACATATATATCAACAATTTTCGCTGAAAGTATAAAATCTTACGGGAAAAAGAGGCTGACTCCGAGTAAGATACTGATCCACTGAACAATCTTCTCCATTGAAATACTCTAGAACATCGTTGCTGGCTGTGGTGGAACATGCAGAAATGGTTGTTGTCGACACATTTCGTGTCAAAACGGAGGAACGTGTGTCGAAATGTGTGAAGACGTCAAACGAAAGTTCGTCTGCAACTGTCCTTTAGGATTCGCAGGGAGACTGTGTGAGACACCCTTCAGTTGTGCTGCACATAAAGGAAAACAATCGGGAATCCATCCAATCACTGTGCTGTCCACAGGAAAGAAAATCGATGTCTATTGTGATTTCTATTCAGAACCTGGTGTGGTGTGGACGTTAATCGAGTCCTTCGCCTTTGAAAAAAGATTACCATATCAAGACAAACCATTTCTACGAGATTTTCCCGTCAATGACAAAATCCCTAACTGGTCTGATTATCGTATGTCACGCTCTGTTATGTTACACATTAGAAGTCACGCAACGCTATGGAGGAGTACTTGCAGGTATGACACAGATGGTTTTCAAAAGCAAGACTATATGAAAGCACGGTTGTCAGACATGGACATCATGGCGTACCATGGGGAAAAAGGTATTTGTGCTAAATTCCAGTACATCAACATACGAGGACAACATTGTTCAAGCTGTACTACACATTTCTTTCAAGATGCGTCGTCCCGTCATCCCTACGTTGACAGTTATTTTGGGAAAAAAATCGGTTGCAGCTGGCCGTGCGCATGTGCAGGGAGCATTTATAAATCCCTAGGGAATGGGTACAGCTGGGATGACAACTTTGGATTCTATTTGATACACAACCCTGCACATCGATGCTCGTCGTCGTCTTCTTCTACCACACAATGGTGGCTTGGTACATTAATCTACAACGACGACGACGACGACGTCCCCTAGGGTCGTCCAAAAATGTTCATTCTGCACATCGATGTTCTTCGTCTTCTCCTACCACACAATGGTGGCTTGGTACACCAGTCTAAGGTCTTCTCCTACCACACAATGGTGGCTTGGTACACCAGTCTAAGGTCTTCTTCTACCACACAATGGTGGCTTGGTACACCAGTCTAAGGTCTTCTTCTACCACACAATGGTGGCTTGGTACACCAGTCTAAGGTCTTCTTCTACCACACAATGGTGGCCTGGTACACCAGTCTAAGGTCTTCTTCTACCACACAATGGTGGCTTGGTACACCAGTCTAAGGTCTTCTTCTACCACACAATGGTGGCTTGGTACACCAGTCTGAGGTCTTCTTCTATCACACAATGGTGGCTTGGTACACCAGTCTAAGGTCTTCTTCTACCACACAATGGTGGCTTGGTACACCAGTCTAAGGTCTTCTTCTACCACACAATGGTGGCTTGGTACACCAGTCTAAGGTCTTCTTCTACCACACAATGGTGGCTTGGTACACCAGTCTAAGGTCTTCTTCTACCACACAATGGTGGCTTGGTACACCAGTCTAAGGTCATCCAAAAACATCCTTTTAGTAGCAAAGCTGATAAAAATACAATGGATCAGGTGGTCACTGGTCTGTTCTGCTTCAGTAATATCAACTAGTTTGTACATAATAGTGCAATGAGACAATACCAAGGGATCATAATACTAAGAGAGCGAAACTCAGTATTGATGTCTGTGCGATGTTCGTGGCGACTAAGGCTATTTTTAGTAACTTTGCCATCGCGTGCGCAAGGCTCTCGAACAATAGAATTTGATTGCCAAAAGAAAACGGTCCTGTCCGCGCGCACGTCAAAAATCAAAATCTATTGTTGGAGAGCCTTGTGCGCGCGATGGTGAAGTTACTAAAAATAAGCTTAGTCGCCACGAACATTGCACAAACATCAATACTGAGTTTCGCTCTCTTAGTATTATGGTCTCTTGACAATACATATTAAGTTTTATTTCACGGATATATGGCGTGCACTCTACTGTACAACTAAATAGAAAACTGAAGTTCTTTGTATTAGCTTTGAAGCCTGGACTTGGAGCAAGGCTCCATAAAAGAACTAGTGATTTCGTAGATAACTATGCATTCAGTCAAAAGGCTATCAGTGTTTATATATACAGTGTTGTATTCACAGGTTGTTTCATTGTGTATATTGGATGCAGTTGAATCGGACTGGATATGTTGTATTGAAAACTGTAGCAGAAAAAAATCACAAATCCACCGACACGTCAGATGATTAGCTGCAGGGGCAGATCCAGGATCATCTTTAGGAGAGGGTGCACAATCTATAAATTGGAAACTGTCGAGAGGATATTTTGGAAAATATTGAGAAAAAAGGACTCAAAGACGTCTCAGGAGGGGTGCATACCCCCTGCAACCCTCTCCTTAGTCCGCCTCTGAGGTCTCTGAGGTGTTCTTCTGTACAATATATTAAAATGTCATTTGATGTAGATTATAATTCTGAAAGTAAAGATTAGAGAGGTAAGGACAGACAAAACTGTACTCAAAATTAGCGCACATATAGCTAAAACAACTCTAAGAGCGTTACAGAAAGCAAAAATATAAGACTTGTGAGAAAAGTGTCAACCCAGAAATTTACCTAATTTTGTTTCTCATTTTGCAACAAGTGCGCGCGTTTGAGTGAAGTATATTAACGGCGTGCATAGTATTAATATACGCGCGCATACTTGTAGGCAACAAAAGAGGAATGTAAACATTTGAAACTGGTCTCTTTCGAAGACCTTAAAGGACAACTGCTACTGAATTTTCAAAATACCCAAACCTATGTATTTAGACTTTCAGGCTAAGACTTCAGTTCAATTTCAAAATAGTTGTTGTATTGCAAGAAAAATGAATTTTTTGGTAGGTTCAACAGCTTTCTTTGTAAGCAGCTCAATATTATTGTGCGAGAGAAATATATGAGAAGTGGGAATATTTCTTATTTCGTATACTAGGAAATACTGTGAACAAATGCGTCACTTATGATGTGTCTTTGTAATGGTTGGTCGAGCGGTCAGTGCGCCGGCCTTTCACCGCTGTAGTCCGGGTTCGAGTCCCAGCTCGAGCGCCTGGATCATATGTTTATATCATATGTTTATCATAGTTTGTTTGATGTGTTGTTCTCTACCATGCCACGAGGGTTTTTTCTTCGGGTCTTCCGATTTTCCTCCCTCAGCAAAAATCAACATGTGAGTTGAGCAATGTTTGCAAAATAATTGTTTTGATAAAGAATGATGCTTTTCTGTGTGAGGACAAATTTATTCATGCAAACAAACAGAAAATGACAAGAAAATAGTCAGTGTAAAAGTTGCATGTTGTGCTTTATCTGCAATAAAGAACTGAAAACATATGGCTTGAACAAACAACAAGAACAACAAATTCAATAAAATTCAGTATATAATTCAGTATGCTCAACCAACGACAAGAACGAAGATTTTGGCTGGTAGTTGAAAACGCAAAAATGAGTTTCGCCTATTTTCTCGAGTCCCTGATTATTGTAGAGCTTACCTTCAAGACCAGAAGTTTAGCCTGAAGTCCATTCTGCATTAGCCACCTCTTCATTTGATTTACGCTCCGTATTTTCCTTCTTTTCCCTTAATTTCTTTTCTCTTGCCTGCACCTTGAAGAACCATTTTGGTTGACGTGCATGCTTGTTGAACTTTGATCCTAGCTAGGCTAGCTAGGTTCACAAACAACGCGCGCGCGCTCCTTGAAATACCTTGAGGATTCCCGCCAAAAGCCACAGGCGTAGTATTTTCATCGATCACTGGTCAAATCTAGCTGCATTTGAATTACTCTACCCTCTATTTCCTAAAGATACTTATATGTTTCATTTTTTCTACTCTTCCCAATATTTTTTTTGGGGGGGGGGGGCTCTTTTTCTCTAACCCATCCACCCTCCCTCCCTAGGGATTTTGTTGTCATGATGAACCAGGTACAAAATTATAATTATCATGAAAACAGATTCAGTCTTTAAAATCATAAATCGTGTTTTATATGTAGTTTGAGTCCACTGACTAGTCTTGGTCCACTGAGTAGACTTTTTTCAAGAAGTGAGTAGTTTTAGGCAGAGGTAGATTATACAATCTCGTACCCAGAGCCTGCGTTCCTTGGTCAAAGAGGAACGCAGGCTCTGGGTACGAGATTGTAGATTATATGATTACTCAGTCATGTGAGCCGTAAACTGAGCTTAGTCAGATATTTGCCATAAAATCGAGCGACCCGTAAAATTTTTACTATTATATCCATTTTGAAATCACTGGTGATTTCTGCAATCTGATTGGTTAAAAATAGTGCAATTATAGCATTAATTGCACCATTTCGGATCATTAATTGCATCATCTCGCTCATCATTTCCACTTTAACCAATCACAAAACAGTATATTTTTTTGAGATTTCAAAATGGATATGATTAATTGGTAATAAACTTCGTGTCGTGCAATTTTGGTTTGAAATCACACTCGTGATTAACAAACTGCACTCCCGCTACGCGGTCGTGCAGATTTGTAATCACTCGTATGATTTCAGCCCAAATTGCACTCCACTCAGTTTAATTACCATTATAAAACTCGAGTCGTTACTCATGTTTCCGAGTAGCGATTACTCAGATATCTGAGTAAGAGCGTAAAATTAAAGCACAGTTCGTGCGGGCTTCCTGTGTTTCTACTATTGGGTTTCCTGTTTACCGAAAAGCTAGGTTTCTAAGCCAATTGGACAATGTGATGCATGTGTTTCATCGCTACAATAGCTGCAAGTTTTGATGGAATTTTGACAGTTTGAGGTTCCAAATAGCCGATTTGCATGATGCCGTCATTTGACTACAACTACCAGAATGCTTTACGAATTTTCTTTCTTATTTAGATTTGTTTTCTCTCTTGAGGATAGTTAAACAATTGGTACTAATTAATTTACAAAAGAAAGTGGGCAAAGCATTCTGGTAGCTGTAGTCAAATGACGGCATCATGCAAATGGCCTATTGCAGGAAAATCAACAAAAACAACTCAAGCATGTTAAGGCCTGGGTCAGGCCTTTATTTAGCATAAAATGGTATTTTTTTACATTTCAAGAGAAATATTGAACATTTCGCTTTCTAACTTGGAGACGTGTTAGAATTGGTCGATTTTGAAAAATTCTCATTGACAAAATGGGGAACGCTTGGTCACGTGACCATCTACGTAATATAGAAAATGACAAAAATTCAATGGAAAATGGGCCGTATAGAGACGTAAAGTGAAATAATGAATGAGATGTCAATTTATGACTTTTGGGGTTGTCTTTCAAAATCTGCCTGGAATGGTGGTCCATCATTGATTGTTAAGGAGATATTTGGTAAAAGAGGTCACGTGACCAAACCAGGTATTTACAAATTTGCATCTTACTCCTCACCGTTTAAATGAAGTCATCCATTCCAGGCAGTTTCTAACTTATCTAGATGTCCTTAACAGTTACACATCAAAAACAGTCTTCATTAAATGCATTTTCACCGGCCCATTTTCAAATTAATATTTTTTCATCCTATAGGTCACGTGACCTCCGAATTCTGACCATACACAAATAAAAATGTTAAGGAACCTGATTATGACTATGGGCCAAAATTATATCTAAGTACAATTAATATTGGTAGAGATATTGCAATTTTAGGTTATTTAGTTCGGCCCAATGACCCAGGCCTTAACATGCTTGAGAAATCTACGTTACTGCCAAATAAGGTAATGCCTGAATATATATGGAATAGATTTCATGGCCGTGCGAACGACAACTTTTTATAGAGATACTATGTTTGATATGCACTATGATATACATGCTCCGAAACCTGACTGGACTGAGCCACCAGGTAGACTGGCACTCTGTCCTAGCTATTCACAAACACTTTCACATTTGATCATATCTATATGTAATTTGCGCTATACAAATGCTGAAATTTCTTTCTTTCTTTCACATGCCGCAAATTAAATGAACGCTGCAAGCGGCGACATGCAAATCGATAGTGGATGACCGGCTCTTGCACGGCGGCTGCCAAAAAATGTAGAATTGAGTAGTATAGGTTATTGTAAGTTATTTGTTAACAAAATAGTTTTCCATTGTGATGAGTGTATAATTTGGTTATAATTAATGAAAGAAAGAATTAAAGAAAGAAAGAAAGAAAGAAAGAAAGAAAGATAGGAAGGAGGGAACGGAAAGAAAGAAAAAAGAATAAAAGGAAGGAAGGAAGGAACGGAAATTGTAAGTTATTTGTTAACAAAATAGATTTTTTATTGTGATGCATGAGTGTATAATTTAGTTAGAAAGAAAGGAAGAAAGAAAGAAAGAAAGAAAGAAAGAAAGAAAGAAAGAAAGAAAGAAAGAAAGAAAGAAAGAAAGAAAGAAAGAAAGAAAGAAAGAAAGAAAGAAAGAAAGAAAGAAAGAAAGACAAAGACCCGAAACAGAGAAAGCCGAAAGAAAGACAAACACCCGAAACAGAGAAAGCCGAAAGAAAGAGAAGAGAGAAAAAAGAGAGAAAGCCGAAAAAAGAAAATAAATAAATTGACATGAAAAGTTTAAACTTGAAACAGGTTACAGTATTGATGACTAGTTTGGAATTAGTTCGATCGGTGGTTAATGACACGAATTGTATTTTTAGGAAATTATGAAAGGTTAACTGTACTATGTACTTTAACATGATAAAGATAGCTAAAGACATTCGCACATTCGACATTCGTCATATAATGAGTATTTGTAAAACATGTCTACTGTTATAAATTTACTTATATAAAACGGAGGCTCAAAGGAAATGCACTTATCAATTATTTATCTTCACTGGCATAGCGCCTTCGTTGTTCAAAAGCTAAAGAATCCAGGAGCAAAACTAGTCTCATCTTCACTTGCGTAACGAAGAAACCACGAGTGTTCTTGCAGTCTTTGCATTTAGATATCAAAAGGAAAAGAGAAAACCCTTTTTGATTGATACAGGTCAGTGGGTGTCATATTTTTCTTTTTTTTACATTTAAAAGTCCGCATAAAATTAAATTGGTGAACTTAACTTTATCTATAAAAGCAAAACGACACAATTTGTAATATAGTTGAAAATCAGTACGAAGACCACGACTACATTACTGAAAGGGACAGCCATTTATAAACGATTTTCTCCTATAAACCAACAATAATATTAACTTTAGTAAGAAAGTACAAACCAAATGGCTTGACTTGTGCAGAAAAAAATGGATTCAACAAGGCTGCAAAATTCCAACAAACAATTATCAAATTTCCTGGCATGCCTTGCGATACAGAAATTTTCTTGCATTGGGCGAGAGAAAACTGATTTATCATTTCTGGCCGTGCAACAACGACAGTTCATATGTAGTAGGAATAACTCTTTTGTTTTGTGTCCCCCAAGGAAATGAAAACAAAAGAGTTATCCCTACTACATAGGGGCACTCTCTCTCATGTGAACGGGCCCTAACTCAATTGGTGGTTGGTATATCCTACAAACAGTGAATCGCATATTATCAGTAACAGTACAGCTGAGAAAGTGCAAAACGATTCACACGATATTTTATTTCCTAGATTCTGACCTTCATAATCTAAGGTTACAAAAATTTCGGTAAAGAACAATCTAAAACTCGGCTTGAATTTGCAGCATATTTAAGAAATATGCCATTGGGAATTCTTGTCATAGTCGATGGAAAGGGTTTGAACCTTTTTCAAGCGTAATCGTGTGTAAAAGCTCAAAGGTTTGAACTTCTCTGCATACTGTAAAACTGCATGCCTCATATATTGGACACTTCCATTTCTCACAACGAAACAAAACGAAAATAAAACACGAAACAACGAAAAAAATGTCCAAATTTACATCGTCAAGAGAAAAATCATATAGTTTGAAAATTAACGCTTAGGTTCCCACGATCCAAGATATTGAACACTTGCATTTTTCACAACGAAACAAAACAAAACAAAACCAAAACCAAAACACAACACAACGAAAAAATGTCTAAATTTACGTTATCAAGAGAAAAATAATATTGCTTAAAAGTAAACGCTTAGGTTCCCACGAAACAAGGGAAGTCTAGCATTGCCTGACGACCCTAAGAAACTCTGGGGCTATAAGTTCTATCAATTTAATTATAGATTCAGGTAATGTGGAAGAAAAAGCAATATACAAGAACACAAAAACCCCATCATTTGGCTTTGAATTGCAATTTAAAATACGAACAAAAAAATTAATAAAGTAGTGAATTAAGTACGGTGTTCTTCTGTCATCAAAAATTGATGCCGGAGATTCATACTCAAAGGCTATCAAAAACGTTCTTCCTGAACTTAAGATAATCGTAAGTATAACAGATTTTGTTGTAAGAACGTGATATATATTATATAAGTACAGTAAAACCGAAAAAGTCATTATTTTTTTAACCAGAGCTAGTGAAGAGTTCAAATAGCATGCGTGCTGTATTACTAATGACTGGAAGCAAAATTGTTAATTAAAATACAAAGTGGAAAAGTCTAGAACATTATGCAAATTCATTTTTCGCTGTCAACAGTGAAACAAACGAATAATCATGCAAACCACAAACTAGCAATGACAACTAACAACTAACAAACTCAAACAACAAACAAACAGACAGACAATTAAGCTAACAAACAACACACAGACGGACAGATGATAGACAAACAGATACACAAACAAACAAACAAACAAACAAACTAAGTATAAACTCAATCTTCATCTTTTTCAAACTCTTTATAATCAGTCCCTGAAGTCATGCTGCCATGCCTGCATTCAGCTATTTTGACATACCTCAGTCTCCATGGTAACATCATCTCAAGACACCTGTCCCATGGATACAATACACAGGATCCTTCAGTGCTGACGACCACGTGGATGGCCACGCCCTCACGGGATATTCCTACAGAAACGTTACAGTTTTTGATCTCCAAAAGTGCTTCAGTACGTGTGTGATGGACTGTAGATGTCTGGCCTATCAGCTGTTTGGTACACGTTGTGAAGTGATGGACGAGGACAGATACACAGCTCCAAACCAATTTCTGCAAACACCAGGCTATCAGTACTTTGGACTCAAACAGAGGTTTAAGACACAGGTAAGACAGTAGCAGAAAAGTGCAAACAAAAAGAATCATTTTTGTCTCAAGGTGAATGACAACCAAACTGAACTAATATTCTCCATTGAAATTATCTAGAACATCGTTACTGGCTGTGGTGGAACATGCAGAAATGGTTGTTGTCGACACATTTCAGTGTCAAAACGGAGGAACGTGTGTCGAAATAGTGTGAAGACGTTCAAACGAAAGTTTGCCTGTGACTGTGTTTCAGGATACACTGGCAGAATGTGTGAGACACCCATACGCAGCTGTGCCGAACACGGGAAAGGAATTGTATCTGGTCTCTACACAATCGTTTTGCCTTCAGATCAGAAAATCGAATGTCTATTGTGATTTTCATTCAGAGTCTGGTGTAGGTGTGGACGTTAATCGAGTCCTTCGCCTTTGAAAAAAGATTACCATATCAAGACAAACCATTTCTACGAGATTTTCCTGTCAATGACAAAATCCCTAACTGGTCTGATTACCGTATGTCACGCTCCCTTATGTTACACATTAGAAGTCACGCAACGCTATGGAGGAGTACTTGCAGGATATGACACAGATGGTTTTCAAAGGCAAGACTATATGAAAGCACGGTTGTCAGATATGAATATTATGACGTACAAGGGAAGAGACACTTGTGCTAAATTCTGGTACATCAACATACGAGGACAACATTGTTCAAACTGCACAACACATTTCTTCCAAGATGCGTCGTCCCGTCATCCCTACGTTGACAGTTATTTTGGGAAACGAATTGGTTGCAGCTGGCCGTGCGCATGTGCAGGGAGCATTTATAAAGCTACAAGCCAGGGGTATAATAGCTGGGATGACAACTTTGGATTCTATTTGATACACAACCCTGCACATCGATGTTCGTCATCGTCTTCTTCTACCACACAATGGTGGCTTGGTACATTAGTCTACGACGACGACGACCCCTAGGGTCGTCCAAAAATGTTCACTCTGCACATCGATGTTCTTCGTCTTCTTCTACCACACAATGGTGGCTTGGTACACCAGTCTGAGGTCTTCTTCTATCACACAATGGTGGCTTGGTACACTAGTCTAAGGTCTTCTTCTACCACACAATGGTAGCTTGGTACACCAGTCTAAGGTCTTCTTCTACCACACAATGGTGGCTTGCTACACTAGTCTAAGGTCTTCTTCTACCACACAATGGTGGCTTGGTACACCAGTCTGAGGTCTTCTTCTACCACACAATGGTGGCTTGGTACACCGGTCTAAGGTCTTCTTCTACCACACAATGGTGGCTTGGTACACCAGTCTGAGGTCTTCTTCTACCACACAATGGTGGCTTGCTACACCAGTCTAAGGTCTTCTTCTACCACACAATGGTGGCTTGGTACATCAGTCTGAGGTCTTCTTCTACCACACAATGGTGGCTTGGTACACCAGTCTAAGGTCTTCTTCTACCACACAATGGTAGCTTGGTACACCAGTCTAAGGTCTTCTTCTACCACACAATGGTGGCTTGGTACACCAGTCTGAGGTCTTCTTCTACCACACAATGGTGGCTTGGTACACCGGTCTAAGGTCTTCTTCTACCACACAATGGTGGCTTGGTACACCAGTCTGAGGTCTTCTTCTACCACACAATGGTGGCTTGCATTGGTACACCAGTCTAAGGTCTTCTTCTACCACACAATGGTGGCTTGGTACACCAGTCTAAGGTCTTCTTCTACCACACAATGGTGGCTTGCATTGGTACACCAGTCTAAGGTCTTCTTCTACCACACAATGCTGGCTTGGTACACCAGCCTAAGGATTTCTTCTACCACACAATGCTGGCTTGGTACACCAGTCTAAGATCACCCACAAGCATTGTTCTTTCGAAGAATATATCATTTAGTTCAGTTTTTTTACCTTTTCCTTCCAATGAAGGCAGAGGCACCACAACAGCTTTCGCCAATTACTGTGGGCCCTGTAGAGTAGTAGGACAGACCACACACACCGGCAACTTCATGGCCATGGGTGATGGGAGAAAGGGTTCACCTCATGGACAGGTTTTGCTACATAAGACCAATAAGATAAATATAGTGTCTTTCGAAGAAAATACCGAATGAAGGACAAAAAGATTAACAATTTATCTATTGCGTTAAAGGGAACTTTTGATTCGCAAACGGAATGAAAGTCATAATGCGTGATTGGTATTTCTTGTTTGTGGAGAAAATTCAGCTGCAAAATCTTGGATGTTTGACTATTAAGAAAAAGATGTACTTGCGTATATTGTATCTCAGTGTCAGTGACTGCGAGTCAGTTTGAGTGAATTGATATTAGAAGAGAAACTCGTGTCAGACGAAAACCCGTCTTGAGTTACTCGTCTAATGGACTATTAGTAGTAAAGAAATTATAGTTTAGATTATATATTGTTCTGTTATTTAATTATTCTTTTATTAGCATATATATATCTGATTTACTTGTAAGGGTAAAAAGAGCTAATAAAAATGTCTGTCTGTCTGTCTGTCTATTCTATTTAATAGCCGTACCCCCCCCCCCCCCCGTTGAGGACATGGACTTTTGAAAGGCCATGAAGAAATCCATATTTTCATGTGAACCCCTGAAGAATTTGCATCAGTCCCTGAAGGATTCACAGAAATTAGGTCCACCCCCTGAAGATTTTCATGATTTTTATGTACCCCTGAAGATTTCCAAGCAAAAACAGGGGGGCTGAAGATTTCCAAGGTTCTCAACAGGGAGGGTACGGCTTTTAAATGGAATAGCCCAATGTGAAGACGAAACGATTTTTTGTGTCTAAGACGAGCTTCCCATCTGTCAGTTTGGACGGATGAACTCGTCCTTCACAGGATTCATATCAGGCAAGTTTTCCGTCTAATGGACAGTTCCCGTCCAAGACGGATAAGCCGTAGGTGCATGTTTTTATAGGTGTTTAATTTATGTCTGTTTTAGTATAATTGTTACAGCGTAAATCATGAAAAAAGCCATTTAGCCCTGTACTAAAGCTCCCATAAACATCCAATATGTTGGATGCCTGTTGTTTGTTTTCTTGTCATTTGTTAGACAAAGTTTGTCCCATTTCATACTTTTCATACAACCGCCAATAACACCAAATAACAATAGCCAACGGGGTATGCAAACGCACGCAGCATATGGTGAAAAAAGCAATGTTGGAAGTTGTTGGCCAACGTTGGATGTTGTTTGGAGCAAGGGAGCGCGGCAGAATGTCGTTAGTACGACTTGACCGGGCTTGACCGGGCTTCCTGTGACATGAGTTCCGAAGATAGAGTGTTGGAAGTTACCGGTATTTCGTTCGGCTTTGAGCACAGGAAACCCGGCTAAACTCGAAGCGGACAAATTACAGGAAGCCCAGTCAAAGTTTGACAAGCGCGCGCGCGTACTAACGACATTCTGCCGTGCTCCTTTGTTTGGAATGTTTGCACAGGGTAAAATGGCTTGCCAAGTAATTATCAGTGTATTCGTGGTGGAAACCACGTTAAATAAATGTTTATTTAAGTGTCCAAGTCTTCTAGCGCTTGCGCACTAATTGTGGGACACTGTACTCTCACACACACTACCTCTACATTAAGTATTTTGCAAATGATCACTCGACTCGACTTATGTGATATCACACAACTTTTAGGCCCGGTTCACACAACGACATACGTAAGCATAACGACATATGCGCGCGCAGTTTCAACCACAAGCCTTCAACTCGTTATGTTTGTGCTTATGTTTATGTTTCTTTGGTTCACACTAGCGAAATAAGGACATAAGCATAACATACAAAATGGAGAAGTTTTGTTTTATGCAAAAATCAACATGTAAGTTGAGTGTTGTATGTTGAGTATATCGAATGTAGTGGTAGCGAGTGTGAATGAGTCTCAGAGATATTAGCAGTAATGCTACTCTGAATAAAATATTTGATTTGATTTATTTGCTTATGCTTATGCTTATATGTCTATGTCCATGTTTATACCGGGCCTTAGCTAATTAAACTAGGTGTTGTTCTATAAGTTATTTATTGTTGCTTTAAGTTTTTGCAGTGATTGCGGTTAAGATTAAAAAGCACACCAGCAAAGGATGTTTGTCATCATACTGACTGCACGTGAAAGTAGAAGCCATTTCGCGCGGTGGAGTTTTACCGTGTTGTGAACGTGTGCCAGATGAGACTTGGATGACGTTTTGCCGCACGACTGTCACGTGTTTTTTGTGACGTTTCCAGATTCTATACCGTGACAATATCGTTATTTTCACGGCCCTACAAATTATTGTTAATCAAGGAAAATTTTTATCTGATAATTTGTGGCCGAGATTATAGACCCCTGTGGGGGGTAGTGTAAGGAAATGCACTACTTGGTATATAGACCGGCGACAACCAACTAAAATAAATCATTCCAAAACAGAACGTCCTTTAAGCTGATTTCAGTTCTCAATGCAATTTCTTGCCATACCTAATGCTTCATAATTCCCAGCCAATTGATTTCTCTTAAGTGTTGCTACTAGCAACAAGAGTGTTGACTCACCTCAAGGAGAACTATCGGAGTGTTTCAAAACTTGGGCAAAATGGAAGGCGAACTGACTTGTCCAATTTGTCTTGAACTATTCAAACGCCCAGTCGTTCTTCCTTGTTCACACAATCTCTGTACAAGCTGTGCGAGGAGGTTACTTGAGCCTCGTGGGTCCTCCAAGGCATGGGTTGACTGGGCGGTAAAGAACAGAGAGAAAAAATATAAATCACATCTTGAGCCTGATGTCAAGTGTCCGTCGTGTCGACAGAAAATCCCCGTAGACCCAAGAGGCGTAGATGCGTTGCCAAGGAATCTAATTCTAGAGAATGTCATCGAGAGATTTAAGGAAGAACGGAGGGTTACAGGTGAGAATTGAGGTATTTTAGAAGCTCATAAAATGAAAATAACACTCTCGGTATCTTTAGAAAATATAATTAAAGTTTTACACACATAAAACACATTTTTGAAAATGAGTATTTGTCTCATTTTGTCATAACTGAATCGTTTTAACAAGTGACCCGTTACAATGAAACTTTGCATTCCTTGAAATTGCAAATCTATTCAGAGAAAAAAAAAACAATGTCGGCGTACAATATCCATTTTAGAAATTTATTTTTAACAGCAATGGAATATTAGTTCCAATTAGTGAAATTTTTCTGTTAATAGCAATTGTGATGCAAAGTAGATAACCCAATGTCGTTAAAAATTAAAAGGTTTAACATTGAGAATAATTAGGTAAATGAATTTACATTACAAAGAAAGTTATTTTCCTTGGGTTGAACTATTAAAACGTTGAAAATTGAAACTATAAAAATGTCACTTAAAATATCAATGATAAAACTTAAAAAAGCTTCTTTTATTCGTTCTTAGCCTCTTTACCTTTTATTGCCTTACTTCACTTTATTCAATTGTTCCTTCCTCTACGCCTCTGTGAAGCTGGGCCATATATTTCAACTTCGAAACTGAAACTCTCCATTTGTTCTTTTTTCGTAATTTAGAAACACAGAGTGAGGAACCAATATTGTGTCAGTTCTGCGAAGACTACAAATCTCAAACAGCAACCCGTATGTGCAAAGAATGCACCTTCACATACTGTGGGACATGCTTCGATACGTATCATCCCATGAAAGGCCCTTTATCAAGCCACACCATAGGACCACCCGAAAAAAAGTCCTCAAAGTCCAAAGACAACAATGTGACTTGTCCAGAACACAATACAGAAAAGGTTGCTCTTTATTGCCACAAATGCGAAAGAGCTGTGTGCTATATGTGCAAGGAGTTTGGAGAACACAAGCAACATCGTGTTGAGCTCTTGGAGGCTGTTTTTAGGAAGACGAAGGTAACATCTGTTTTCTGTACCTTTAGTAATAATGTATCTCAGCCGGCGGAGAAAAAGAAGTCAATAAATCTGTGAGAGGTGCTGGTTCTTTGTTTGGTACCAATGAAAACTGCAGTAAGCAGTAGCGTAGCTATCATTACCCACTACTCACGTGCGTACCTCGAAAGCTGGGAAAATAGACGACTTTCAAAAATGGTGGGTGCATTGTTCATGAGAACGAGGCCAGAAAGGCCTCTAAAATCATCATGGCATCAAATGAGTCTAAGTATATCCTGTAAAATGCACAGAAGATAGGTATTTCAAAAGGAAGAGGAACACATCGTCTTTGATAGTAATAGAAGTGCCACCACGCTTATTTTTTGGTAACATGGCCTTTGTGGCCTCATTCTCATGTACTAAGCCGCCATCTTTGAAAGTCGTCTTTACAGTAGTACCTATATTAAGTGGACTCCTTATTAAGCTGACATCTTTTATCAAGCGCGCACTAGCTCAGGTCTCAGTAAACATTTCTTCGTATATTTACTGTAAATTGAACCTCTACTTAGCCGACGCCAGACAAGGTCCCAAAGGCGCCTGCTTAATAGAGGTATGACCACTGTACTAGCAAATTATTGATGAACTGGGGAATCGGATCATTTTCTCTTGTTGGATATGACTTGTCGGTAGCTGTGCGTACCTCTGAAAAATCCTGGCCACACCACTCGTAAGATCTTGAATGGTGCGCAGTTATGGTTTTTAGTATATATTTTCATCAACAGCTTGCAATTCAAGTTGTTTTAGAAATTGAACTCACAACATAGTTGCCACGAATTTGTTGCAGTAGCTTGCTATGTTACACGATCTCAAAATCAAGGAAAAAATGTTGTCCGTAAAATTGCGCCATTTGACATCACTTCAAGAAGAAATTGCGATGTAACAGGAGTTATAACTCACGCTGAAGGCAACTCTTAATTTGGTAAGAGTTCCTGATCCCAAGAGTTGCGTACAGAGCATCAAAACTTCATGATGAAGCACTAACTGTTGGTTTGTTGCAGGATGACTTGACTAAGACTCTAGGTCACTTGATCAAGAACAACAACTCAGCACACAAACTCATAGAGTCATTCGAAACCATGTGTGCCGTTGCCAAGGTAATATTCAAAGTTTATAGTATACAGATGAAGGATTGTGAAAATGGCATTTGCTTGGTCAAATCCAAGAGATGCAAAGGAAATGCACAACTATTGTCCAGTCCAAATTAACTAAGACGAGCGAGTACAATTGCAAGGGGCATTGTCAGTGAACAAACGTTTTTCTTTTCAAGCCACAATTTGATCACCTTGTACCATGTGGGCGCTAGACCAGTGCACCGTTGAAATGCAGACAATTGCATGATAAATAAACTTGTTGCCCTCTAGTCTATATAACTATAAACACAAATACAATCCTTTGGTGCTAGAGTTCCAGTGTCAAGGTCTGGACGTGAAACCTCCTAACCTTGATCGTCTACGTAATTTCATGTTCAGTCAATTGAGCCTTGTCGTTGTAGTATTAGTATCACTTTCCCCAAGCTTAACCGATCTGCCGGCATAGATTGCATCCTTGTATAACTTCAGTTAAGTGTGTTTTCTTATTTTACGTAGAAATCGGGAAACGACGTCGAAGCACATGTGAAAAAAGAATGTGATGCCCTTTTAGCCATCGTAGAAAAGAAGAAAGCAGAGTTATTGGATAACATCAACTCTGCTTATAACGACAAGTTGAGTGAACTCCACGATACTATCCGCCATTGTGACAAGACACTGCAGCAGTCTTTGGGTCTTGTGGAGTTCTCGCAAGAAGCTCTGAAAGAGGATAATCCGGTCACCTTCCTACAGGTAATAGGGGAGCTGTCCAATCATGCACTTGGAGCACTCCCTTTTACTTATAAGCTTGTCTACGATTAATTATGAGTGAATACCAATTCAATTTCTTTTTTGCAGACATCAAGTGCACTTAAAACAAGGTAAAAGAACAACAAAAATGTTCGGACCCACATTTTTTTCTAACTGACTTCACCCAGTAATACACCACAGTCGGAAGGAAACAATGCCACAGTCGACAAGTAGAACAAAAAGACATTGTTCAGAGTAATCCACATATTCTTTGTTTTTGTCGTTTTAACAAATCACGAGCTTCGTTCTAACAGCAGTGGATGACCCACTTCACCGCACGCTAGCAATGCAAGACAGAAACAAGATATTAAATTGGTCCTAATGCAGAGGGGAAGTCAAAATAGGAATTGTGAAACTTTTGATGTAGCGTTCACACAAACATCTGAAATAATCAGAAATTTAAAATTACCAACTCCAGTCTTTTCAAATTAGCACAAAAGGCTCCTCCCTTCATCATGATAAAGCTTGAGAATACAGAATGTTTAGTGTTTAATGGAGTCTTGCTGGATCCTGTACCACAGGATCGTTAAACTTGACGCGCTTGGAGGATACGAGAAAGCATTTAGATGGAGAACGTATCGTAAACACAGGTTTCCTTGTTTAACATCATACAAACTGTCTATAAATAATCTTTTACACCGCTAAGCAGTACGTTATCGTTGGTTCTACAGCAAAACATACAAGACCTGCGAAACAAAGCTTGTATTATAGCTAATTGTTAGAATTTGTGTTATACAGGATGGGTCTTATGTTAGATGCAGTCAAAGCATTACCTCCAGTGTCAACTATCATCCCAACATTTGATCACATGGCTGTTGACACATCATGGGAAAGAAAAATGCTGAAGAAGCTAACTTGGCTGCAAGAACCAGGTATTAATTTTATATGCAGAATTCCGTATGCCAAACAATTTATGACGTTTTCAATGTGCTATAGCGAGTACATTAATTCTAAAGCCCGCCGCACACGTGAGGAAACTGCGTGAGGAAACTGCCACGCGAGGCACTTAGCTCAGACGATTTCTTGCCGCAGACGTTGCATCTTTGGCTACGCGAGGCCAAAAACGAGTAAACGAGGTAAACGGGTAAACGAGCACACGATGAGAAAAGTGCCTCGCGTGGTAGTTTACTGACACAGTTTCTCAACGTGTGCGGCGTGCTTAAAGGGAGACTACTTCATCTTTCAACTAAAAACGTTTCTAATACACAGGCAGCCCGTCATTTGTACCCACTCAATGTAAAGTCAAAAACAGATCTGTTTGCTTGGTATGGAGTCAACCACACAGTGCCGTAGACGCCTATCATTTGGAAGCCGAAGTGATCAATCCTCCACTTTATCCGGGTGATGAAGAGGAGAACGATATTATACGAGTCAATACGGGAACAAATACCCGCTATGTCGTAGAGTGTAAAAGGTACAACGCCAAAGTCATCGCGCGGGTTAAAGCCTCGAACCGCGCGGGTGATGGCCCTTTTGGAGATGAGATAATTCTAACAGCTAGCAAAGGTATATTTTTCAAATTTCGTCCAGTTCGTAGCCAAATTCATAGTCCCACTCCAACAACAGCAAACAGACAGACATCCAGTCACTCCATAGCCAGATTTCCAAATGATAGCAATAATTAATGACCAACAAACAAGATCTTTGTAGACAGATTTTAAAGTTTTAACAAGATTCATTTTGCATGATAGAAGATAAGAATGTCTAAAAAAATTTCTACGTACAATATTTTGCAATCATACATATTCTTGTGCAGTTTTCTTATAAAATGTGTTGGCTTGTCGGACATAGCAACAGTAACTAAGGAGTTGTGGAACCATGAATATTGTTTGATTTCAGTTATTTCTTTGGAAATCAAAAGATAAAGAGGTAGCAGCCATGTTGGAGGAAAACACCGGACGCTAATAACTCGGCGGGTGTATCCGCCCGAGTTACAAAATCCGTCCGTCACAAAATATAGACGGGTCTCTGCAGCGCATGCTCAGCTGAGTAGGGTCGACAGCCCGCTGAGTGAGCGCTCTGAAAACGAACGTCTTTTTTCTATGAAGTTCAGCCAAGATGGCTGCTGTGACGTCACATGCAACCATGATCGAATACATATTTTCTTCACATTTTCTTTTAGGTGTTCATTTCAAATTTGATCCATCATCGTCTCCTCATCGTGAGCTGGCGTTCTCACGTGACTTTACCATGGCCAAACTAACGGGTCAAGTCAGCTCCATCGTGCTAGGTGATGTCACTCTTAGTACAGGCCGCCATTACTGGAAAGTTCGCGTTGATCAGTTTTCTGGTGCTAATTATTCAGGGTACATAGCGGTGGGCGTGGCAAGTAAAGCACAGCAAGGAAGGGTCCTGGGTAAGTTTAATAAACGACGTTTATCTGAAACCCAGCTACAAATAGCGTCCACTTTTCTACCTGGGCGAAGACGAGCTTTGTCTTTTATTCTTAAGCAGGAAAAATAGCTATTTCTCCTAAACCATCCCATGCAATTTCCCGCTCTTGCGGATTCTCGACGGATCAGTGGGGAAAAGGTCGGTTAGCAGTTATCTGAAACTTCGACGACAAATTTCAAAACAAAAATTCACTCTAAAAAGCATTTTAGATATTAAACTCTTTTGTAATGTCGTATACAGGTGACTATGATGGGTCTTATGCTCTTCAAATCTTTGAAAACACCACGATGTGGTGTGAAAACACTCACCAACGTCTACAAACCAAACAGAAGACCAAGGAATTCAAAGGCAGCAATATCGCCATATTTCTTGACCTTGACGAGAGAACAATGTCCGTGTACCTGAATGGCAAACTACAAACTGACCAATCTAGACCCAAAGGACCTTCTTTTGTTGGTGTCACCGGCTCCTTACGCCCAGCACTGTGCCTTTTTGGGACGTCTGTGCAGATGAATGTTCTGACTGGCTTGGAAAATCCAACGAGGTGCCCAGGTGAGATGCCTCTAATTCTTTCAGCGATTTCTTTCACCATTACAATTAGGCGACCATCACAAATTGCTTGAAAGATGAGAGATATTGTTTAACGGCCGGACTCTGTGGGTGTAAGTAGTCCGACCTCGGAAGTCTTAACCGCATTTAATCTTGATCAAAATCACGGGCCAACACTAACTGACTAACTTTAATTGATTATATCTCAGGAATGCCTGTCATCAACCTTGAAGACTGTTCAGTGGACAATACCAAAATCAGCCTTGCCTGGACTCCACCGGAAAATTGCAACGTTGACTGCTACATCTTGGAGGCAGACATTCTGAATCGGGAGGGGGACATTCACCAGGAAAGAAACTTTACCAAAGTAAGAGGCCATTTCTTGTAGACGGTAAAATTGATAATTTTAGGGGATTTTGTGTGTCGTTTTTGCATTTCAGTTTTTGGAAGTCCCCGCGTCGCGAATGCATCGAAGCCCTGTTGGGTCTGCTAGGTCTAAGTCTTTCCATCTAAGATGAGATTGTTAAATCGCTCTGTGCGTTCTTGTTCAAAGCGATAATTGGTACTCCTCAGTTTTCTTCGCTACGAAGGACCAGGGGTTGACACCAGTAATTGAATATTTATTAATGACCGAGGTCTTCAGTGAGAGCAGTTTTGTATCAGTGTAAGTCCCTGCCGTACCGTGTTGCGAAATGCCGTATATTAGCGTTTTGATTGGTCTATGTTGACGTCCAATCAAAAACACCGAGACACGGACTTTTGAGTTACACAAAAAAGCTGTAGATGATTTTGCGTAACCTTGCCTTCGGTTTACCAACACTACAATGTCCCTCTGCCCCTACGCTGTAATTAATAGCCTATAGTAAAATATCAATTTTAAAACTCGTAATTTTCAGGTTTACCAAGGACCTCGCTTCAAGTACACCATTCGAGGTTTGGAATACAACGTAACGGTACTTGCGCGTGTCATTGCAGTGAATACCGCTGGCGAAAGTGAGCCAAGTGATGAGGTGTCGCTCTCAACTCAAAGAGGTAATCTCATTAATCTTAGCCCAACTGTTTAATACATAGCCATTCATCTAGAGTAGTTCATGGTTAATGTTTATGGCTCTTTTTAGGTGCGATATTCAAACTTGATCCAGAAACGGTCCACGAAACATTAAGTTTGACACGTGGAGGGAAAACCGTTCAACAGAACGTCGCTACGCATGCCAACGTCTTTGGAGACGCGTTACTGGCAGATGGATGTCACTACTGGAGAGTTGAGCTTCAAGGTTTTAGCTCTGAAAACGGATTTGTAGCTATTGGTAAGGCGAAATTCAAGTACGTAGTAATTTCGGAAAGACTGGAAGTATGGCCGCGTGTTTGGCATGAAACACTCGAATGGCTTTCTTTTTGAAAAATCGTACGCGTTCCATAGCGCAAAACAATCGATTGGCTTACCTTTTAAACTGACCAATCATATCACTCGGTTCTTCTCGCAATGGCGCGAAACCCTCTCACGGATTATTTCTAGATCTGGAAAAACAAAGAAACACCAAAGATTAAAATATTGCTGCATTTTTTCTTTTTACAGGCGTGGCAAGAAAGCCTGTTCAAGGGATTATCCTTGGTAACGACACAAACTCATTCGCACTGCAAGTCTTCGCGGGAACGTCAGTGAGGACAGAAAACTCCAAAAACAAAATCCAGATCAAGAAGAAAGGAGCCGACATCAAAGGAAGTAGTTTTGGCGTACTTCTGGATCTAAACAAAGAAATTTTAAATGTTTACCTTGATGGCGAACTCCAAGTAAGAAGTGCTTACCCAAAGGGACCAAGCTTTAAGGGGCTGTCATGGAATGTTCTGTGCTGGCTTGTGCCTTTATGGATCCAACTGTGAAGATAAATCTTGTTACGGGCATCGAGACGCCTCCATCACCAGGTCTGTGAGATGATGATGATGATGATGATGATAGTATCTTTGGAGTAATTAACTAATGAAGGTATTTTCACCTGCCCTTTGATAGATCCACCCACATTCAATAAAATGGCCTGCAAAGTAAACAACACAACGGTAAACTTTGGATGGCATTCACCACAGTCTAAATGTCCAATCGACTACTACGTCCTTGAAGTGGACGTTGTAAAGGCATCGGAGTTTTCCAGAAGAAAGAAGAAGGATCGCAAGTTCAAACGCGTCTATGAAGGTCCGCTACGAGAACATACGATGTACAGCGTGTCGTACGATATGAAGGTTGTTGCACGCCTTTTTGGGGTCAATATGGCGGGAGAAGGGAACGTCAATGATGAGCTAGTACTATCAACACCGAAAGGTATGTCGATTAAAGTACATTTTTAACCAGAAAACACCGCCTACCATTGATTTTTCTTATCCGAAACTTGATAGTTATTGAACTTTGGGGTTCTCCACCATCGCATCCACCCAAAAACATGCCACATTGATTTGAGACAGACCCAACATGGTAGAGGCGACCACGCCTTGATTCCAGCCTCCTTCGAACGTAAAAACCTTGCCTCGTTATTTAGTATCGCAGATGAAGTGGCAGAAAGCAAAACAGTTCACGTACATCACAATCTATGGCCGGACTTTTGGTTGAAAGGTCGCTGCTTCAAATTTGGCAAAAGTAGACATCAAATACGTAATGGTTGTCACTTACAAACTGATTCAATTGTTTGTTTGTTTGTTTTCTTTTTTTTTAAGGTCTGTACTTCCAGTTAGACCCATCCACAGCCAATCACGATCTTGATATGTCCAATAACAACTGCACAGTATCACTCAAAAGCCCCATGTATACCTTTATTCTTGGGAACGTCAAACTTACCACAGGATGCCACTATTGGAGAGTACATGTAGATGTTTTCAACAGTCCAAATCAGCTCTCAATTATAGGTATAGTATTGCCTACCTTAAAAATAGAGTGATTTTCACTGGACTGTGAAATAGTTACTAAGCTAATAGACACTAATAGACTGATAATAGACTCTGCACCCATACATTGTTTTCTTTTGTTGCAATACAACTATTAGACACTATTAAAAACTGACTATTAGTAATTGTTTCACAGTCCGATGAAAATCACTCTAAGGCTGTGGGGAAAAGGTTTGGATAAGCTACTACAACTGCACCAACCTTTGAGTTCTTTAGAAAACCTTGCTACCATCACATACTCATATTATATGTCAGTGTAAGGCACCCAGCTATAATAAAATATATAAATTGAGGCTGGGATTACCAGGAAGTGTATGAAAAGGGATATATACCAATAATTTAGGAGAGGTATATAGAATATTGAGAACAATTCTTATGCCTCATCAGACTCCTTTCACAAAATCTGCACATCTGAGGACTTTTATGAACAGGACTATTTCCATGCTTCCAACAAATCTGGTCAAACCTTGGTGTACTGAAAAACCTGTGAATGACACCACAGTAACCAAAAACAAAGCACTTATTCAAACTAAAATGAAGCATAACAATAGAAAGGAACAATGGAGATTGTTACACCAAGGCAAACCTGTAAATCCCATCACCCTAAGGAGGGTGGGGTGAGGTCAGTGGGAGAAAACACTGCAAATATTCCCTCTCATAGTGAAAAAGGAATGCTCCAGGTTCAGCTGCTGATATAGTGATATCAATTGGATAAATCCTTACCCAGTGAATAAATCTACTTGATAATTTATTACGTCTACTGCATAAGCCATTTATCCATAAATAGCACTGACAGTTCACCTTTCAACTGGAACCATAACTGACTAGTTACCTTACCTGTATTCTCAGGTGTTGGTATTGCCAGGGGAATCATTGGGGTCATGGGGAGAAAACAATGGAAATATTCCCTTCCTTAGTGAATAAGGAATGCCCCAGGTTCAGCTGCTGAATAGTGATATCAATTGGATAAATCTTTATCCAGTGAACAAATCTACTTGATAATTCATTACGTTTACTGCATAAGCCATTTATCCATAAATACCACTGTTCACCCTTCAACTGGAACCATATCTGATTAGTTACCTTACCTGTATTCTCAGGTGTTGGTATTGCCAGGGGAATCATTGAGGACCCAATATTAGGTGAAGATACACATTCATATGCTGTTCAGCTGAATGAACATCCAACCACTACATGTATCAACACTAAGAACAGAATCCAAGCCAAGAGGTCATCAAAGGAAATGACAAACAGCAACGTGGGTGTTTTACTAAACCTTGATGAGCGCCTGCTCAATATCTATTTCAATGGTAAGTTACAAGAAGTTAATGGGACATGTATGGTGGCATTAAAAATTTATTTCTATATTTCAGGTAAACTCTTGACGGACAGTTCCCGACCATCAGGACCAACTTTTGCTGGAATTAATGGAGATTTCTACCCAGCACTTAGCTTATATGGAACAAATGTTCAGCTTACTGTACATACTGGAGAATCATTTGAACCACAGACATAAAACAAGAAAAAAAGATTCCAGCCAACAGCAGTCTGTAAACAAAACTGCTAGTCTACTTTAATGCTCACTAAGGTCTCATAAGAAAATTACAGTCTGTAAGCTGAGCTCAATTTTTATTTGTCAAGTTTGGTCCTGCATCTAATCAAAGAATCCGATTGGTCAACATTAACAGAATAATTTATTGGCATAAATTAAACTTGGCAATAATTTTCAAATCAAAATGGCATAGACTGGTTTTCATTAACCCGTGAAACGTCAGATAAATACAATTGAAAACAAAAGAATCAGTATAGTGCTTAATACACTAAAGTGTATTTCACAGGTTTACGAAAACCGCTATCAAATGAGGTGTATTTGGCACCAAAATGAGAAAAACAAGGTCTTCCAAAAGGCTTTTAAAAGCATATCAAAGTTATCTTTCATCACCTCTCATTACTCCATGGGGTCACATTAATGTTTAGGAAAAATACACACAGCATGCAGATGACACGAAACCCACCTCAGGCAAGCGGCACAGTAGTATTTAAAAATATCAGTAATAAATTTCTCCTGAACTTCTTTCATGTTCCTCTGGGCTTCAGATGTTTTTGTATATTCACTTTTAGCCAAAGTCAGGGACCACCCAATATCATGCAAAGCAGAAAAAGGATTCCCATAATTTGGTTTTTTGTTGCAGAGTTTATTGCAGCAAGTCGAATTAATAGTACCTTGTTTATCGAGACAAGACCTTCACAAATGTTTCTCATTACTGTTAACATTATTTTATTATGGGATTACAAAGTTTGATGATACTTAATATATATCTTTTTATAAATAAGGGACTGAAGTATTTCTAAATCAATCTCCAAGTTAATATCATTAGTAAAACTCAGACAAACATATTTCTGTCAACAATCTTTATTATTTTCTTCCATTTTACATATTATCAAAGGCAGTTCTACACTTAGTTGGAGAATAAAATGCAATCTTTAAAACAAGACTACAAGCTTAGTAAAACATCTATGAAAGGAAACAAATGGTCAAATACCAATACGGTGACTTCACCATATTGATAATTTGCCAATGTATAATTTATACATCAAAAGCTTTAGCAGGTTAATCGGTCTTGAGTGCATAGACAAATGAATGCTCAAGAACTTCAATCAAGTTTTATTCAGATTTTAGTTTGTTC